>CM060243.1:16944095-16994399 GCA_030555515.1 Acutogordius australiensis
GGACGACAAAATTTGAACGACCTTAAGCATCATTTATGGCAACTATGGTTTTTGGTCATGTTTTTGGCGCTGATCACGAATATGAAATCAGAATTTTAGTTAATGCCTCAGATATTTAGTTATTCGGTGTCAAAGTTGAGATTTTTCCATTTTGGGGGGTATTTTGGGCTTCTATATCATAAAACCTATGCGTAGTAACAAAAGTTTAAAAATATATTTAGAAAACAGAAACATTCATTATTAACGTAAGGGGTTTACATTTTTTTTAAATATTTGATTTTTTCATTGTAAAATTAGTGGTTTTTGTCATAAACTCCGTTTTTTGATCTTAAAAAACTTGAAAGTAAATTGCTAAAAATTTTATGTAATAACCTTTTTAAGATATGTTTTATATAAGGAATCTGAATATGTCAATAGATTTTTTGTAGAATTAATAGTGAAAAAAAATTTGTAAATTTTTTTCTGAACTTTGGACGCGGTTTAAAAAAAAATGGAGGCATTGGAAAAAACACCAAACCCGGGATCGTTATCGCAAGAAAATATTCTACAAAACCCTCAAAAAATCGTTTATGTTGTTTTTTTTTGTTGTCCAGTGTTATTTATATCGGATAAAATTTTAATACAAGGATTGGGTTAAATAATAACCTACCTTACACATTTCTCATATTTTATTAACTCTTAGAAGTTAACCTGTTATGCTCAAGAATGTCGCGATCTGAAAAATAATATAGAACGCTATGAATCGAACTTTGCCATACAAATTGAGAAATACAAGCATGACTTTATGGAAAAATATGGAGACCAGAGCCAAAAAATAAAGGAGTAAATAGGATGAAAATTATTATTTAAGTTTCACCTTGTAGACCTCATTTACCACCTTTTACCATGGGGCTGCTGTTATATTTTAGAAATAATATAAATTTCCAACAGATTATAATTTGCCGTAATTGTGAAATATCAGGCGTAAAGATTGCCAGATTTAAAAGGGGGAGGGGCACAAAATAAAAATCTTCTTTTTTGTCACTTTTCTCCACATTGTCCTCTTTGTACTTGTTTTATATTAAAAAAGTGAATTAGAGTTTTTAATTAATTTTTTAATATTTTGTAGATTATTAATTCCTTAGGTTTTTTATAAATTGTCTCCATTGTTTTGTATTTCTCTTGTCGTATGAAAATTAAATTTATAGGGCCTCAATTAAAAAATTAATCTAATTATGTCTTAAAATTTGAACCGGGACGATGTTCTGGCTCCCGCCCGATACATTTTTAAAAAGTCTGGCTGCGGATGAGCCCCGTATCCGAATTCACAAATATGGCTCGTTATTTTTGTATTACAGGAATTTTGCTATAAAATTATCAATAAAATACGCTGTGTCAAAATATTATTCTTTATCGTGTGAGAAAATAAAATTCGGTGTTCTTTCTAACAGCAGCGCAATAATAGATATCTACTAATTTAGGGCCAGTTAGGCAGGTCTCGACATTTATTTCTAATATCTTAAAACATAACTTAGCATCTGTTTTATTGGCTCAGTTTTCCCTGTTTGTACTGTGCGACCATATTTTTAAGCTTAGTATATATCAATAAATATTATTAGGGTTTTTTAATAAGCTTTTGCAGAATTATAAAAAAATATCTTTTAATAATTAAGCTAATAATATAAAATTTTGTGTTTTTAGTCTTGTTTATAGGTTACGCATAGTTTATAGGCATTCTTTCCACTCTTAAGCTAATGTTAACCGACCAACACAATTATTTCTTAATTGTCTCATATTTTTGTAAAGTTGTTTTGGGTATAATCAATTTGTGAATAATTTTTTTTCATCTTCGATTAATATTTAAAATCTGATATTTCTTCCCTTAAGATAAAATATTAAAAATGTTTTTATTATAGAGCTGAATTTGCTATGGATAACTTAATCAAACAAATGAATCTACTCCAAGTGGAACGAGACAATTTCTCAGCGCTAAATGTTCAATTAAGTGACGAGCTTAAAAAGTTTGAAATCAGTCAGGCCGACGAAATGGGTCACCATAATCACAGACAAAAAATTAAGCACCTTCTGGCCCTAAAGGATGAAAACCTAATGTTGTCTGAGGTACATCTTTAATAAACTTGCTTTTACCCCCCAAAAAATGAGAACTATATTTTTTAATTTGAGGTTTTTTATATATAAATGTGAATTGATAATTCTTGATAAATCATGAACTGCAGGAACTGAATAAATGCAAACTTGAACTGAAAAAGAAGTCGGAGCTTGCCAAATTATACGAAGAAAAGGTTAATAAGTTAGAAGGACGGCGTCGGTTCGACCCTAAAATGGCATTTAAAAATCATCACAAGGAAATTGCTACGATGGAAGAAAACAATAATCTCACTAATCAGCAAATTAAAATTACAACTACGATATATGAAAGACCTAGATGGGCTAACAGTAATGACAAAAAGGATTGTATCAATGAAAGAGCTTTTGAAAATGGTCATCCTTCTTCATGCAATGCGCATTGTGCTAAGAGTGTCGTAAATAAGGAGAATATACAATAACTAGTAACACATATCAACAAAATATTTAGCTAAAGTTCTCACACAATGCTTCGTTTTAGCTTTTATTCATCTTTTGATTATTTTTATCGATATATAGCTCTAAGTAATTCAGAAATGTCACGAAACGTTGATCAATTATAAATTAAAATTTATTTGTATCCTAATTAAATATTGCTGATTGAATAAGAAATAATAAATTGGACATCTTTTTATCTCAATAAATATATATGTGTCCATACCTTCTTACCATTTTGCATTTATTTTTTCCAAAATATTTATAGAAACTTAAAAGAATTTTAATGGCTACGGGCATTACATCAGAACATTTAAAGTTGGAAAGCTCGAATGCGGTGTGAGGGAAATAACCTTGTCCATTTTAAATTGTCAATTTTATTAATTTGGAAATTTCTTTTTTTATATTATTTCCGTAAAACAAATTAATCTTATTTAAAGGTTAATTAAACCTAAAATTAAAAGGGAACTTACTAAAAAAAATTACCTTTATTTTATTTTTTTTACGTGTCTAATGGAGCGAATATAATTTAACAATTTTTTTTTCAAAATTAAAATATAAGAGCTAAAAAATAATGATAACATTATTTTTCATATAATCTATATCCATGATTTTAGTAATCAAGCAAGATATATTACAGCCGATGTAAATTAAACCATTTTTTTAAATGGAATTGCATAACTAATCTTTAATCTATATTTTTTTAACAAAACAATTTGCATTTTATTGTTTCAGTAATTTTTGAGCGACAAAAATATTATCTGAGAAAACTAGAAATACTCTCAGATTCAAGTATTTTGTCGACTTGACAAAACAAATGTTTTATTTATATCAGTTGCAATTTCTATTATTCTTTTTTGCCTAAATATAAAAAGAACCAGACTAAATATGTTTTTTATTAAAAATGTGATATAAAATAAATACTCCACATTTCCCGCTTCATTATTAAAATTCACTTCTAGTAATTTAATAGTAAGACTCAAATTTTATCTTTTTACAAATGTAGTTATTTTCAAATTTTCACCTATTTATATGTTTTATTTGGGAGAATATAATTTTCTTATAACGCCTATCACTTATATTCGTAAAAAAACTTTCAGGTAAATTGTGCCTTATTTATAATATGTTTTTTGACAGTGTTTTCGCTTTTCTTTAAAATATTTTCTGTAAATTTATACTATGTTTGTAATTTTTTTCGTACCAAATAAATGATTTTTTAAGCTAACAAATATGTCATAAAATTTGTTGAAGTTGTAAATTTTAATTTGGGGACCTTTCGAGGATGGCAAATGGCCAACTTGGATTTCTTTCAATAGCCTATATAAAATAAGAAAATATGGGAAAATAAATCACATTGAAACAGTTTTTCGCAATCAGACAAAAAATATTGCAAGTTTGAATGTGCCCTTGTCAATATTTTTCATGTATATGCCAATTAGGAACCAGCGATTTTCAAAATTTGCAAATAACACATGTCTACAAAAATTTACAAATTTTGTGGAGTTTACGGAATTAATGGCCTTTATTAATATTTTTTTCCGTTTCAATGCAGGTCAAATTTTTGAGATTTATAAGTTAGCTAAAGGGATCAAACCTGCCATCAAGACCCCTCTAGCGTTTTTTCTAATCACTCTTAGTAAGTCAGCTATAAACATTAAAAACTTTAGAAAAATGTCAAAAAAGATTCAAAAACAAAAATAAATTGAAATTTTTTTTGCATAATCACAACACTTAAATTGATTAATTCAAACTTTAAATAATATTTTTATTAAAAACCGATAATATATCGTGTCGTATTAAAGTTTGGATGCAAAATATTCTGTATTATCTAAATGCTGATGTAAGAGCTTGATATATTGAAATATATTTCATTAATTGAGATGATAAATGTAAGTTACAAGAAATTTCAAAACAAAAGATTCATACGTTTTTTAGGGTATTCTCGAGATCGCAAAATCTGTGAATTTGGTCAAAAAGGCCATTTTTTGATATGAACAAATTTAAGGAATAGGCGAAAGATTGAAAAACGGAAAATTTAAATGAGATAAGGCCATCATGGGGATGTATGTTTATATGTTTTAATAAACTTATTTTTTCTAACGATGATATTTGTTGACCTTTGTAATATACCCTAGGACTTAGCCGTACATCTCGGGGGAAGTCGAAAATTTGGCAAAGTTACGATCTTGAGACTTTCAAAATAAAAAAATTAAAATAATATGTACTGTAACTTGAACTTAAATCTAATATGAAAGTTCTATAGGGTTAATCAAACTTCAATCGCTAGAAAAAATTTTTGAAATTACTAAAATTTGAGTTTTTACTTCGAAAATTATTTACCATTGTTTTTACAATATTTTCTAACACTTTGATCAGTTGCTCTAAATAAATTTATAAATATTGATAAATTTGTATTTAAATCTACATATACATGTGACTAAACTTAAAAAATAAAATTATGATATTGTAATATTTGCATTTTTTTGAATTGTAGCCCACTCTATGTTATTCAAAATAGATCTGAAAAATATTTCAAATATTTTAGCTTAACTTATTTTACATTGTTCATTTATCAATAAATGTACGCGTCCAAGCTAATAGTTTATTTAAAATATTATTATATTTTTTTAAATTGTTTTGGCTATTCGTCCAGCTTAATTAAATTAGAGCCTGCGTCTAGATTTGTTGTATTTTTTAATTTAAGAAGTTGAGAATGGTTGGGCAGACACATCGATAACATTATGGAATAAGTGAAATAATTTTATACATACATTTTAGAGCTTGGCATGCAATTTTTTAATTTATCAAACATATACCAAATTGACTTAAAAATAATTTTTGAAATTAACATTCTTAGTTATGAAATTATTTTTTTTATAGTTTTTGATTCTCATTGGCTTTTTATATTTTTTTGTTGATAATAGCAGACTTCAAATTTGTCCAAAAATTGGTATTAAATTTATTTGAGAGTAACTTTGCTATGTAACTGTAATTTTTTATCCAAGATAACAATTATTGAATTTAATAAAATATAAATCCAACATTCACATATGGGTACGTAAAATTTTGTGCCGCAACTTTAATTTGGCACAAATTATACCGGGGAAAACATATAATATTAAGTTTGAAATTACCTTTTAGTTATTTTGTGTATATATTATTTTATAACAGGCTTATAGTTTTTGACTAGAAAAACGGTATTTTTTTTCTTTTTCTTCTTATCTTTTTGCGGCTGTAAGCTGGCTCTCCCGGACTTTTATAACATTTGAAAAGCTCTAGCCATTTATCGGCTATTTTAGCTTCGTTCTGTTTGGAATCCTAGAATGTTTGACAGTTTGTGACTAGCGTGGCCGCCTACTCAGGGCTGGCGGCAACTCAGGAGTTTCAATCCTAGGCTCTCGAGATGAACCTTTTAGGACCTACACAGGTCAAGTCATTTCATTGTTTGAGAGTGTCATTAGGCGTAAGTATAGCAATTTGTCAACTCATTTAACCTTTATCAAAAAAGCATATGATATGGTACCTCATCAAGCCCTTTTTAAAAAACTTTACTTTATAGGAATAAGGGGAAAAATTCTGGCCATAATTGAGGACATGTATCGAGGTAGCGCTTTTCTAACGCCTTTTAACGACTCAGACCCGGTCATACTAGAAAGAGGTCTGAGGCAAGGCTGTCCGCTATCACCTATTCTTTTTAATATTTATATAAATGATATTTTTAACGATATACCAAGTAATTTAGGAGTTAGTGTCCCAAATGTTAAGAATAAGCTTAAAGGTTTATTATTCGCCGACGATCTAATTTTTTGCGCAGAGTCATGTGAGGATCTTAAAACAATGCTCTACCATCTTGAAAATTGGGCTAATAGGTGGGAAATGGTAATTGGAGCTGAAAAATGTGGCATTATGATAAACAATCCCTTAAATTCAACTCCGTGCGAGTGGTCAATTCAGGGGAAATCTATACCTCAGGTATCAAACTATAGATATCTGGGTTTTTAATAAATGAGGTTAATATCGACAAGATTATTGAGGAGCGGGCGTTAAGGGGAATGAAGGCTATCCATCTCTACGGTCCGTTCCTGCGGTCCAGCTCCATACCAATAAATGTTAAATCTCATATTTATGTTTCAGTCATTCTACCCATTCTAACTTATGGAGCGGAATTATTTGGTCTTCTCTCTAATAAATCGTTGTCCCCGCTTTCTAAGACTCACGATTAAAATTTGGAAAAAGGTCTAATTGGGCCTAAACTTCACTTGTACTTAGACCTCAATATTAGTACTTTTGACGTTTATGCAAAAAAAAAAAATCCGTGCGTTTCTTTTTAAAATCTCAATATAGTAAAACATTTATAAAAGATCTAGTCTTATCAAAACCTAAGTCTCGCAAATGGACGTGGGTTTCGCGTTGCTCTCTAGGTATTTTAATAAAAACAAAATATCATTTAATGGAGACCCAAAAATTATTTTAAAATCATTTGGTCTAAACCTTGACAAAGCTAGTCTTAGCGTAAGTAAGTATAAAAATGACACATTGTTTAAATCGTACAGTAACCCTTTTTATTTTTCTTTAAAAAAATTGAAAAGTATTGATTGCATTGAGTTTTCTTTCGGCTGCAAACTTCTGCTTCTTATGAGGACAGGTAATTGGTGGAATTTTAAAAGAGCAAGACTATTAAGATTGGTTACAAGTGACTTCGACTGTCCTTGTTGTAAATCATTAGTTGATGACCCACTTGCTCATTTCTTTTCCACTGCTCTGCTTTGCATGAATTTAAACGCCTTTACTTGCATGAATTAATATCTTCAAATAAATGTGATAATATATTGTTAATTGATATTTTAGGGCTTTCTGATCAGTCTCAAATTTTAAATATAATTAAATATTGTCATTATGCTTGCCGAAGATTCTTTAGCTCTTGGTCTAGGTTAAGTGATTGCCTAGTACCCAACAGGGCTAAAAGGGGCTATGCCCTGACGGGTATGCCGTCTCTTTCAAGAGATGTAGGGCAAGGGGGGCATTGTTTTAGCAGGTGAATGACTCTGGCCTTCGACTTTTGCCAGAGTTGTAAAGCAAGCATGCTATAATATTCCGGAGAGTGCGGCGTCATTTCGATGGATATTATGGTATTGGCAGAGAGACGCGCTTAATCCTATTGACCCTAGGGGTTATGAACGTCGCCGCGTAGCATTTTCAATGCTCCTCACCCAAAAAAACCGTCCCAGTAGCTCAACAATATTTTTAAAAAGAACGTATAATTCACTTATGGAAAGGTAGAAACCACGGCATGGCCGAGATTTAACCCTCCGTCCTTTGGCACCTTAGACCAAAATTCTCCTAGGTATATACGGTATTAAAAATCTGTAACCTAGATTTGATAAATTAGTTTTTATGTTTGAAAAAATAAGTCAAACAGTATATGACTATTTCTAATTTGATATCATAAATAGGAAATTTTTTTAAATTTTTACATTTCAATATGACTTATTTTACAACAAACTTAAAATATGTCAAAATAAACACGATATATTTGATTGCTTTTCCAAGATTTGTATTTTACAGTAGTGTTGTTTAGGGTTAATTTTCAGATCCGATCTGACGAGGTCCGTCTTTTTCAGAGCAAATTTTATATACTCATCTAAACCTGACAAATCTAATTTATTTTTTGATCCAATTCAGTCTGAAACAAGGTGCAAAAACTTTTTTTTACAAAATAAAGTAGATTTTAGAGTTTCAAGCTATGGTATTTCGCCCTGACCCATGTTTTTTAACTTGTGCCCGGCTCGCCCAAACCTAGAAGTCTCCCCATTCGTATTTTATTTTGCAATAGGTGTATTTGATAATAACTTTGTCAATTGTTAACAATATTTGAAAAAAAAAGGAAATGATGAATAAATTGGCCAGACCCTTTAAATCAAATCGACCACTTTCAGGTAGTGAAAGTTGTTATGTTTTGTAATCATGTTAGCAGCGCTAAGCCGGATAAGTACTTAACGGAATACTAAGTTTTTTTCTCGAGGAGGCCTAGATCGGGCTTTGTGGTCATTGCAAAACTGTTCACTGGTCAATTTGGTTGAAAAAGGCCATTTTTCGGTATAAACCAATGTAAGGAGCCAAGGCCGGAAGAAACTAAGAAAAACAAAAAATATATATGAGATTAGGCCATCATGGGGATGCATTCTTTTATGATTTCATTAAATTCACGTTTCTGACATTGTTATTTGTTGACCTGTGTTAAGTTGAAATATCTTTAAACATATATGTATGCACTACACTCATATTTTATTATAATAATATGAATATTTTTTAAATAATAATAATAATATACATTAAAATATTTTCATTTGCATGTTTAATATACTAAAGGAAAAAAAACTATTAAATATAATATAAAAAAATTGACATACAAATTTGTAGGACATACTAATAGTAATCAACACAACAATATATTAAAAATTACAATTTAGGTGTGTATAAGACAGGTGAAAAAAACTTTATTTTTGGGTTAAATTTATTTTTTGTTTTCATAAACTAAAAAAGGACTTTAGCTTCTATAAAAAAATATTCTGACTAAAAATCCCACATTCTTTCCTTAAATTTTAATTTTCCTTGGGTTTAACCTCCCTTGTTTTTTTTGTATTAAACTATTAAAAAAGTTTGGCTCATCAAAAACAAATTTTTTTCCCAGCTCCACAAACAGGTAGTTAAGTAAAAAAGCCAATTAAAACTGCAAAATTATTATTTATAACTTTGGCATTAGCTAATGGTTGCTTAAATAAGCAAATGCCTGAGACAAACAAGAGCCATGTTAGAATGAGATTTTTGAAAAAGATACTCTTAAATAGGTGTCACCAATCTTATGATTATGCAATGCAATAAGACTTTCCATAGCTTCCTCTTCAGACCCCATTTGTATAAGAGCCATTTTTGAATCTCTGGGGAAAAACCTGAAATTCAGGACCCTTCTGCCGTCCTGAGAAAAAAGTTTCACCAAACTCTCCTCTGTTGAATGAAGTGGTATGTTTGAAATGTGTAAATTTGGTGAAGGAGGTGCAATATTCTGGAAATTTTTAGAACCAGGCTTTTTAAATCGATGTAATGGTGATTGGGAGAAATCCTTAGTTAGTTGCTCCTCAACTGTCAGATCAGCATCTTTTGGCAATTGAATGTTTTGAATTTTAGATGGCATAACTGAGATAACTTTACCATGTAACATTCTCTTATGTAAGTTTTGTATGGCAAGGTTAAGCTGATTGGTGTCTGTCATTTGAACTAATGCATTACTCTTTCTATTGTACATAATTTTGACTCGCTGGACATCCCCATACACACCAAAAAGAACAAAAAGTGCATAAGTAGTGATTTTTTCTTCATTGAGATTTGATACAAGTAAAACTGTCAAATTATTCATTACATTTGGCAGGGGTCCTAGGTTACTGGTTATGCCATTACTAAGAGAACCAAGTGAAGGATGCAGTGCATAAGTTGCATTAATGGCAGCAGCCAAGGAAGCTGGAATTGGTGGATGATGCAAGGAAACCTGGGATGGTGGTCCATTATGGTGAGCTGTCAGAGGGTTCATTAAATGATGATGCATGGCTGGCAAGCTATTTTCAATCACATTAGGGGCAACAACTGCTTTTGCTGATAAAGGATTAGGTTCATCAAATGCTTTTATCTGAAGGTTAGTGAGATCAGAAAATTCAATATGAAGTGTATCACATCCATTATAAATGTTTTGACCATGAAGGGAGCTTTTAGCTTTTTGAGCCATAACAATGTCAGAATATTGAATTATGGCATAAAACTTATCTTTTTTGTTAAAACTCACCAATTTAACTACAGATCCAAATGGCATAAATATCTGAAGTATTACATCATTATTGAGTGGGTATACAAGATTGTCTACTGTTACCTTTAATACTGAATTAGGAGGTTTTTCATTTGAATTAAGCGATATACTATTTAGAGCAGAGGGTTGATTCAATATGTGAATAAAATGAGATGGCACAGTAGTCTTTAATTCCTGGTGATTAGAATATTGCACATAGATACGTTTATTATGCAAATTGACTGGATTTTTTTCATAATAATCCACCATACTTATAGCAGTTTGAATATCAGAAAACTCAAGAAAAGCTTGATTTTTATGCTTCAACACTAAAATATTTGTAACCTTACCAAACGGTGCACCTAATTGTATAATTTCAGATTCATTTTCGTTTGGAAGATTTCTAAGGTGAACGACTTTAGAAGGTGGAAAATGATGATTTTCAACAGTCTTAACCTTCTTTGCATCATTACTAAAACCGATGTCATGATCGCTATTTAAATGATGAAACCCGTTACTTATTCTGTTATGCATTTGGTGGGAAATATTTCTTTTAATACCAGAACCGCCTAATAAATCGGTCATAGATTATTTCAGAAGGCAAAAATTAAAGTGGAAAAGAGCAAAAATCATATGGTGACAAAAATTACAAATCAAACAAAATATAAATAAAAAGGTAGATTTTTAGTATTGGCATGCATTAAAGGCTGCGGCTAGTGAAAAAAAGGTTTTAAAGTAAAAAATTCTGGCTAATGTAAAAAATTTAAGAAATTAAAAAATTTATGGCATATTATACGACCAAATTACACTAATTCTCCTTTTTTAATATTAGCCGTTAAAATTTTATTTTAAAGCGCGTTCAGACTCATTTTATTTTTTTAAAAAATTTTACCTTTTGATATTAAACACAAACAAAAAGTCGCCAAACATTGTTATTAGCTTTCAAATAGTTCCAAAAGAAAAGTTGTTAAAAATTAAAAAAATAAATAAAATAATTAATTTCACATTTTTAAAATATTTGAAAAAAATGAAAACGCGCCCTTAATTTTTTTACAATTTAAAATTAATAATAGCCACAACCTATTTTACACCTAATGGACATTTATAATTAATATTTAAACCACTCTAAAAATAAATGTGTTTATTTTTATTATGGAAAATACTTATAATCAGGGATTGGAACCGGAACCGGTTCCGGAACCGAAAGAACCGGAACCGCGGAAAAAAATTAGGAACCGGAACCGGAACCGTTTTGATTTTTGACTGCGGTTCCAATTAAACTTTAACTATTTTTTAGTTTTTATTTCCTCGTTAACATGAAGCTTAAAAATGCCCTACAGCACTATTTTTATGCCCAAAATAAAGATTCCCATTGTAGATACTGCGATGTTATCATTAAAGGAAATCATAACACAAATTTAGTAAAACATTTAAGATTTGTCCACCCTGAAAAGTTAGAAGAGTTAAAAAAAAGAATGAAGGAAGCCCAGGTTCGGTTTAGAAATTTTTATTAGGGATTCTATTAAATCTATTGAAATAATGAATTATTTTGAAAAAAAATCTATAAAGATAGATATCTCAATAAAAGAATTGGAAGATGGATTAGTGACCCTTACTACCTCAAATGGAAGACCTCTATCAATTATTGAGGATTCAGGATTTCTACAAATAATTAATCCAATTTTAAAAGGGCTTAAATATTCAATTAATAAAAGCAATCTCAGAGATTAATAATTTTAAAAGCCTCAAATTTGATAAAAGAAATCACGTTTAAACTTCAGAACCTCCCATTGGTCTTAAAAATTGACACTGTAAAAAGGTTAGGAAGAACAATCTTAGGTAATATTTATTTACTATAATTAAGGTATAAATACCCATATCTACAATGGAGAAAGCATCCAAATTATCCACTTAGGCATGTTTGAACATGATGAGTCAACAGGATTGAGTATAAAAAACATTATTCAAAATACTTTGGATAGTAACCTTCAATTGTCAGATGTATATACAATTACATCTGACAATGCAACAAACATGAAAAAAACTGTAGAACTTCTTTCTGCAGATTTAACATTATTAGATGATTCTGATGAGGATCAATCAGAAAACTATACATTTGATGAAGATTTATCAGATGCCTTAATTTATAGAGATGTTGTTTCTTTTGGAAAGGTTTGGATTTTAACTTAATTTTAGATTTATCATGTAAGATGTGCAGCACACACACTGCAGTTGGCCATCAAAGATTATCTTAAAGAAGACATTAATAATGTTAGAAAAATAGTAAAGGAATTAAGAAATTCCTATTATGTTAAAATTCTAAAGAATTTAAATATTCCTCTGGCTATTATTGATGTGCCTACTAGATGGTCATCAACTTACATGATGATACACAGGCTAAGTATAGAATTTTATATATATTTTAGTTAACATAAAAACAAAATGTCCTGATTTACCAGCTTTTAACAAGGTCTCTCAGCAGGATGGGGATATTGTTAGAGACCTTATAAAAACACTTGAAGTTTGTAACTTAGCCTCTTTAAAACTTCAAAACAGTCAATTGACTTTATCCGACTTTTATGGTGTTTGGAAAAGGCTAACTTTTGATTTAAATAAGTTGGACTCTAGCAAAACAATAATTAGTTACATAGCAAAACGGGAACAAACGTATTTGTTATCACCTGTTTTATATGGAGCTATATTTCTAGACCTTCGATATAAAGGTCTACTGACTATCGAGGAGACAAAACAAGCAAAACTTCATATAAAGATACTTCATAATAAACTTCTATCAATGAAAGAAAGATGTCAGGTTGGTGAAATTGAACTGGAAGAAATTACTGAAGATGACGAATTCGTCTCATTTTTAAAAAAGCAATCAATAGGTCAAAATAATCCAGTTCTCAGCGAATCTATTGATTCAAAAATAAAAAAATTTGAGGAGTTACCATTTGACTCCAATATTGACAATATCCTGAAATTTTGGGATAAGTCTTCTGGGCAATTCCCACAATTGCACCTAGTTGCTAAGGTCATAATGAGTGGACCAGCAACACAAGTTATTCATTTAATTATAATGTTTAGGTTAGTGTCAGATCATTTTCAACCTTGAAATATATGTTGTCCGAACTAAGATCCAGAATAAACACGGATCTGTTACAATCAATATTGCTATTAAAATTGAACAATTTATAAATTTATATACAATAAAATTTGTTAACTTTTCAATAAATATATACACATATAGAGCGTTTGTAGCAATTTATTTAAAGGGGAAAAGAATAAGGGGGCAAAAAATTATTTTTGCAAAAATTTTGGAACCGGAACCGGAACCGATATTATTTTTGGAACCGGAACCGCGTTCCACTCGAAAGGAACCGGAACCGAAACCACTTTGAATTTTTGCGGCGGTTCCAATCCCTACTTATAATCACAGCACGGCCTTTGCAACACTTCTATGCTGTTATTACGTTTTTTTTTATAAAATTCTATGTTTTTTTTTGTGTCTTGAATGTGGTTAGTTTGTTCTTAAAATTAATTAATATGCTGAATATGCTGTCACATCAATAAAAACGCATTTCGCGTTTCAATAGAGATAAGGATGATGCAAAAACAGAAACAGTAGTATCTTTAAATAAAAATGGCATATCACAATAATTATTAATATTTAAAAATTAATTATTTAAAAAAATTTCTTGATTTACATATTAAATATAGGATGATATTACGTGATGATAACTTAGTTTAAAGGAGTTAATTACCAAACTTGAATACAGAGTATAAAAATTTAAATGAATGGTTCAAAATAGCGCCTGATTTATAAATAAGGCCATTTTATAGTTTTTATTTATGTGTTATTTTCGTAAAATTTTCAAAATTCTAAAAATAAAAATTTTTTTTATTAAAAAATTATTTCAAAAAAAGCATTTTATGTGCATAAAATAAATTTGGTAACTTTTTAAAATTATAGTTTTATTAGTTTTTCAAAATTTTTACGAAAATAAAAACTCACTTTGCACGTGCCCTAAATACACACGGACCAATTCTTATTTCTAAATTTATTATTTTTTATTTCATATTAGCTTTTTACCTTTTTGGAGGCAGTGAGCTCCTTCATTTTGATTTTCCATATTCATGCACTTGTCCATGTTAAATTTTTGGCATCTCATGTTGCCGTCTCTCTTTTGGCAGGAGTTTAGGTCTGCCTGCTCTTGCCTCTTAAGTTAACCTCGTTTATAAGATTGCAAAGATAAGGCTAGCCCTTTCGTCTTACGATGTGGCCAAACAAAGCCGATTAACTTCAATTTTTGTATTGATGGGAGTGTTGAGGCTGCCGATAATGCATTTCGGATTCTATCTTTGTGCGTCACTCCTTGAAACATTCGTACTATGCGCATTTCTGTCGTTTGAGAGATTCTTTCGTCTCTTTTTTGAAGGGCCGTCGTTTTTAGGTCATATGTTATTACAGGTTGTATTATTGTTGCATAGGCTTTACCCACTCTGATTGGAATGTTTTAGATAGGACACCGGTCAACGATTTCCAGTTTAACCATCCGATTGTTTGTTCTTTACCTCTTGCTCAACGTCTTCATCATGTTAAAGGTAGGCTCCTAAGTAAGTTGCCGAAGGTTTGGACTTACGAGACCAGTCTGTGTCGACCATAAACTCTTTGTGTTTTGATCTTCCGAAAACTATAAGTTCGGTTTTGTTTTTGTTGATTTTAAGGCCTAATTCAAGCATGTTTCTAACTTAGTACATTTTGCGGAATTCCTCTGAATTTTTAGCCATGAGCAGGATGTCATCTGCGTACAGTATGTGCCACGGTGGACTTGTGACTCTTTAATATCACGTCTATTACCAATATAAATAGCAGGTTAAAGCCGAACCTTGATGCACTCTTGATTGTGAAACCTTTTAAAGTTCTTCCGAGATTCTTACGTAAATAAGATTGTTATCATACAAGCTCTAAACTAACTTGATATACGCTTCGGGCACGTTTTTTCCTTTACGCCCACCATACTACCGACGCCGGGATGTCAAACGCTTTCTCTAAGTGTAGAAGCACAGTAAAGCTTTAGATTCTTTCTTGTGAACCGCTGTGTCATACTGCGAACAGTTTGTACTGCGTCCTTTGTTGACCTCCCTCTCAAAAACCCTTATTTCTCAATTCCAATGTCGATAACTTCTTGCATTCTGGTTTCTAGGATTTTTAAATAACTTAAAGGTATAGGACATTAGTTTTTTTCCGCGGTAGTTGTGGCAATCAAACGCGTCGCCTTTGTTGAATATTGGTACAATGTAACTTTTTTGCCATTCGGTAAGTATTTGTTGATGCGTTAAAATCGAGTTGAATAGAATTGTTAACGCCGATATCCCCTCTTTTCCTAAATACTTCCAGCATTCAATGGGTATGTTGTCGGATCCCGTTGTTTTGCCGTTCGCGCATTATTTAAGTTGAAGGCTAACTTCTGATTTGGTGATTGGTGGTATAAGGTTGCAGTTTGGGTGAACATCGTCAAGCTCTTGCAATTTGGTCGCTGTTCAGTAAATCTTTAAAGTACTCTTTCCATTGTTCTAAGACGCTTGATAGATCAACGAGAAGCCTGTCTTCTCTGTTTTTGATGAATTTTACATTTTTGTCACAGTCTCTCGATTGCCTTTTACGTTGCTTTGCCATCTTGAATATCAAATTTTGTCCACTTTTGGTGGCCATTTTGTTGTAGGGTCTCTCGTAAACTTCGCTATTAGCTTGACGTACGACGCTTCTAACGGCTTTGCATTGAGATAGTTGAGCTTGTCGTTGATCAGTTGACTCTTCCAACGATTGAACAGCTTTTCATTTTCTGCAATAGCGAGCTTTACTTTTTCATTCCACCACCATCTAACTCTTTACCTATCACGCCCTCCTTTTGTTGTTTCAAGTGTGTCCTTGCGTGTCGCTGTTCCCACATTTGTATTGGACATTTTGTGTTCTCGTGGCTTTAGTCGTAAGTTGCAGCAGATACTAAAGGCTTCGTTTCTATCTTTAAGCTTAGACCATTTGATTTGGGGAAGGAATTGAACTTTGTTTCCATGTGAGCTTCTGTCGTTTAAACACAAAGTCCATGATAAGGAGGTGGTTTTAAGCTGACACAGTTTTGGGTATGATCTTGCAGTTCTTGATTTGTTTGAGCTACGGTCTTGAGACTACCATGAATTCTATTTGAGACTCATTTTTGTCGCTTTGGTAGGTAATAAGATGAGACTTTTTTTTGTAGAAGAAAATGTTAGCTATGGCCATATCGAATGCTTTTACAAGTCTTAGCGGGTGCGCCCTATCTTTATTGATAAGTCCATATCCTTTCCCACCATGGATTCTTTCGTACCCAGCGTCTTGAACTACATGAGAATTAAAAACAGCCATAATTGTTAATTCATTATTTGGTATATAAAATAACGTAACTTACAGCTGATCCCTAAATTCGTTTTTTTCTTGGTTTGTGAGATTGGTTTGAGGTGCATACAATAAGATTACATTGGTGACTTTTCCCTCGATGACAAATTTGATCGCCATGACTCGTTTAGAGCCTCTTTGAACTTTAATAACTGCTGGTATCAGTGCTTGAGTTAGTATAATTTCCACTCTGTTGCGTTGGCTGTCCTTTTCATTGTAAAACATCTTGTACGTTAAACCCATCATCAATGCTTTTGCTTCTTTCATCTTGATCTCTTGCACACACATCGCATCAATCCTTCTTTTAGCCATCATGTCCGCCATTTCCGCCATCTTTCCCTTCATGGTTCCCACATTGAGACTTGCAAATCGTATTTTTGTTTTGTTTAGCAGACTGAACCTTAATGTTTTTTCTCACTTGATGCAGGCCTGATACACCAAGCGCGCCGCATGCAGGATAACATTTTAAAATTTAATTTGTTAGTTTTATTTAAATCTTGCTAAATATTATATAATTTTTTTTAAAGTTACTCAAAATTTAAATAGCAATAATGTGATTGGTGTGTCTAGGAAAGCCTGAATACACAGAAAATAAATATACATATATTGTTTAAATTTTAGGCTATAATTGGTTCAAACGCCCCTAAAACATTGTTCTGTGCCTGTAAAATTTAGGAATAGGTTATTAAACAAGTAAATTTTAGTGCACAATTACATTATTGAGCTCACTTAAATATAACTTTTTTCTTACTTCACCTTGAGAAAAAATTAATTGATGTCTAACGCTAGTTCTATAATGTAACCAGTATTTTTTTTAATTTGTTAGCAAAATTTTTTTGTTTTGCTATATTCCTATTAATTTATATACCAAGCAAAGTATAGCGATGTGTATCTTTAGTATTTTTAGATATATATAATTCTACAAAATTTTAATAATTTAATTTTATTGTCACTCGTAAGCTATTTTCTATACCATTATTTTACAAATTTTTAGCTATTGCGTTTTTTTATGACGGTTAAATTTTAGAGTGACCGAATGATCCTAATCTAAGAACACATTTTTATTATAAATTGTACGGTGATTTTAAAAAATTATGCCGCGACTGGAGCCAAACATAAATGTTTTATCTGAATATGAAAAGCTTCGGCAGCAAAATATTGAAGAAAAGAGAAAGTTTTTAGAATCTTTAGGAGTTGTTGAAGTTAGTTGTATGATTTACTATAATAAAAATAATATGTGCCACTTAGATTACTTATTTTTTATAGCTTAAGCATGAAATTCAAAATGCATATGGAAAAAAACAACCAAAGTTGAAATTAAAATCAAGGTTAATAAAATTGTGTCGCCTATTTTTAGAATAAAAAATGTGCCAACGAGGCGTAGTGATCGTTTGAAAAATAAGCCTGCTGAAACATATCCTCCTGATTATATATCTGTAGTTGAGGAAGATAAGGTATTTTTCTATCATTATTATAGTTATCTTACATATACTGGCTTCTAAATATATCTTCTAGGTGTGCCGCAAAGAACCTTTGTTGAAATTTTCTAATTCGTGTTTAAATGAACTTGAACAAAAATCTTTGGAGGAAATATTACAAAATCTTAAGGTTCATATATCAGAAAAAAGAAGCAAGCCCCAATCTGAGGAAACTAAGCATGAATTGAAACAGTAATTAAATATATGACTTTTTTTTAATTGATATGAGGTTACTTGTAATATTATTTTACTAAAACATGTTATAAGGGTGGGTTTGCTAACAGGTTTTAATAATTATTTACAATTTAATATTAGATTTATTAAAGACTTAAAAATGTTGGAGCTTAGTGAAGAAGGTGTTAAAAAGGTGGTTCCTGATAGAATTTTTAGTTTGTGCTGGACTCCAAGCAATGATTCCAAAATTTTGTTTGCTGGTGACAAATGGGGTAAAATTGGCATCTGGAATTTGGTATTTTTTACTTGCCAGTACCAATATTTTATCAATTTAATTATTTATCAATTTTGTATTGTATAATTTATTATTGATGTATTATTATTTTGCACCTTAAAAGCAACCGTTGGGACCCACTTGCGCAGTCTAATGGAGCCTGATTTAAATATGGGCCAGGCCAGGCCAAGATTTAAATGGGCAGGTTGGGCCAGGCTTGAATTAAAAATAAATTTAGGGCCAGGCCAAGCTGATTTTTTAAATCTCATTATGCCTTTTTCTATTATTAACACAAATTAAAACAATAAATTTATTATCTCATGATGAAGGGTATTATTTGGACAGCTGTGGCTATTTGGAAAATAAATTTTGAAGAAAAAAAATTGAATGCATTTGATTAACATTACGGTGGCTAGTTTAAAGAAATTTAAACATTGAAATTTTTTTGTTAGGCACATCCTAGGGCCAAATTATATTAATTATCTTTTTTGATAGTCGCTGTTAAAATTCAAAAATAGCCTGTACGCCGTTTGCTGATAATTAGGCAAAAAAAAATTTTGTGGGCCGTGTTTGTTAATTTGTTAGGGACCAGGCTGAGTCGTAGATTTGGGCCAGGCAGGAATATCATGGCTTGGTTATCTCTAATATACATTTAAGATTATATATAATAAATAATGAATTGCTATAAAATGTATTTTTTGTATGAATCCTTATTTCAACTATAAAGGATATCAAGAAAGACAATGAACAAGTCATAGTTCTATATCCCCACACTAGCCCAGTTTGTCATTTAGCTTTTCCATCTTCTTGCCCTGAAGCCCTTTATTCGTGCAGTTATGATGGCTCAGTTCGAATGGGAGATCTTAATAAACAAGAATTTACTGAAGTTTGTTTTTAATTTATTTGGTAAAAATTGTTATATGTTTTTATAAAAAATCAAATGCAAATAATTATAATTTTTTGTTGTTTTAAATTTAATTTTTTTTTTTTAATTTATTAAACCTGCCAACTAATTTTTACTTATTGCATTAACAATTAGTCTTATTTAATTATTTTTTTTTACTAATGATTTGGTTAATTTAATTCATTTAAAACTGGAGCCACCTAAATGGCATATTATCCCCATTACCTATTTTTTAAAATTTCATGCAAAACTTTGCTATACCTTTATAAATATAAATCTACCAAATTTTTGATTTTTCATTGTGTAAATTGTATTAACCTGCGTTTAACAATATACAATTTTTTGATTTTTTAGGTCGATTTAGTTTATTCATTTTATTGAAAAATATTTTTTATATAAAAAAATAGTGGTAATTTGAAAATATTTTTAGCAGTTACATTTTAAATTTGATCACGTTATGATTATGAGCTGTTTGATGGAATAACTTCCCACTTAAAGCAAATGCAATATGTGTAAAAAATATTATAAAAAACTTAATTTTTGATGTAAGATTTTAAATTTTTTTCAAAAAAATGAATCAGCTTTGAACGCTTCCTTATAATTTCAACAACAATTTTGATTAATTAAAAAAACATCTTATAAATTATTTTGCATACATTTTTATTACCCAATAATTAACTTTCTTCAAAGATTTTCCTATTTTCAAACTTTGGTTAAAAATAACGAAAAATTTAATTAATTATAAACGGGTACACAAAACATTATGAAAGATCAAATTATAATTTTTTTAGATTATGTTTATATACATCGCTTTTACATATTTAAGGTTTATTCTACACCCATAGAAGACAATAATTTGTGTAAAAGTTTTGACTTTTTAACCCCTGGAGGTGAATCTTTTTTAGTCGCCCAACAGGATGGTACCGTTGCGTTGGTAGATACCCGATCTCACTCCAAGTAAGTTATCATGACAATTTTTTATTAAATATTTAAACACCGATTCATTAAAAAAATTTTAAAACATTTTTTGTTTTATATAGTTTAAAAGGTGCACAAAAATTATATAATTGTACAAACCGATCGCTTCGAACGTTACAAACTCATCCACAAAACAAGAATTTATTTATTACCTCTTCATCAGACGGGTATTTTAGAATTAGATAACACTGGAGAACAAAATTAGGATGACCTCGAGCATTATTTGTGGCAACTATCGTTTTTGGTCATGTTTTTGGTGCTGATTACAAATCTATAATCAAAATTTTAGCCAAAGCCTCAGATTTTTAGTTATTCAATGTTTAAAATACGATTTTCCTATTTTGGGGATATTTTGGGCTTCTATTTTACACATGTCAACAAATTTTTGATAGTTATTAGCTTATTTCAGAGACCGCTTTTTGTAAGACCCTTTATCGTTTTTTAATCAAACATTATAAGCCAGCTATAAACATTGAAAATTTTAATATAAAAAATATTTTAAATTTGTAATTTAAATATAAGTTTCTTACTTAACAACCTCTTTTAAAAAGAAAGTTTGCACTTATTTTAAACACCCAAAGTTTAAGTTTTACTTAAACTATCTTTTTAATTATAGCTTTATTCTTAGGCTTACTAGAACAATTCCCCTTTGTAAGGGGTTTCGGACTTTTTATTAAAACCAATGTATATGGTGTAGCTAGGCTGGGGTGCCAAATATTCTTTGAATGTTGATCTAAAAATTTGATATACTTAAAAATTTTATTTCTCATTAATTGAGATAAAAAATATAAGTTACAAGTGATATGTCATGGAAAAATAATTTGTTAATTCTCTCTTGTTATTTTTGAGAACGCTCAATTTAGTTGACCATTTTTTTGATTATGAAATTAGCCGAAGTTTGTAGTAACTTCGAAAACGGAAATATATATGATATATGTGAATTATTTTTCCCAGTGTCATAATTTTCTTTTCAACCTCTGGTATTCAATGGGTAGAAACAAAAATTAAAAAATATACCTATTTAGATTAAGAAAACATGTATTAATGTTAGGCAATTGACTTTTTTTATAATTTTTTTTTATTTCTTGTTTTTGTATATTTAGTGTTTTTCGTCATAAAATCCGACCTTTGATATTAATTAACTTGAAAGTGAATTGCTTACTTGAGTGTTAAAATTTTTTTGTTATGTTTTTCATAAGGAATCTAATAGTTTAATAAATTTATTGTTTTTTTTTCTGACCTTTACGCAGTTTAAAAAAATTAGAGGCATTGGAAGAAAACTAAACCCGGGATTGATATCAAAAGTAAATTCTCTGTAAAAATCGTTTATTTTGTTTTTTTGTTGTTGTCCAGAGTAATTAATCTAATAAGCAAATATAAAATATTTATTTTAAATTTTACAAGATTTTTTATTGATTTATATATTAATAATTTGTTTATTGAATTATTTGATTTAATGTTATTTTTAAAATAAAATTGTAAATTTTTTTGAATTTGTTAATCTTCATTTTATATCATATGTTTACAAATTTTATTAGGCTTAAATAACACTGGACAACAAAATTTGGACGACCCTAAGCATCATTTATGGTAACTATGGTTTTTGGTCAAGTTTTGGCGCTGATAACGAATATGAAATCATAATTTTAGCGAATGCCTGAGATTTTTAGTTATTCGGTGTCAATGATGAGATTTTTCGATTTTTTGGTATTTTGGGCTTTTACATAAAACCTATAGGTAGTAACAAAATTTTAAAAATATATTTAGATAACGGAAACATTCATTATTAACGTAAGGCGTTTAAATTTTTTTTTTAATATTTAATTTTTTTTTTCATTTTTATAAAATTAGTGGTTATCGTCAAAATATCCGTTTTTTTATTCTAAATAACTTGAAAGTAAATTGCTAATAATTTAGGTAATAACCTTTTTTAGATATTGTATATTTGATTATGCCAATAGATTTTTGGAAAATTAATATTTTAAGAAATTTTATCAATTTTTTTCTGAACTTTGACGCGGACAAAAATTGGAGGCATTGGAAAAAAAACTAAACCTGGGATTGTTATCGCAAGAAAATTCTTTACAAAACACTCAATCGTTTATGTTGTTTTTTTTGTTGTCCAGTGTTATATTTGGTCCAAGGTTTAGGATTTTCAATCTCATTCTAATTCTTTTTATATATTTGACCCAACCTTTATTTTTACATATAGTGCTTAAAACCCGTTTTTTAGTTGTCTCTTATTTTTTAAATTAAATTATTTAAATTTGTGTTCCCAAATATTTGCTTCAGCAAAATGTTGAGTAATATAAAAAAACAACTACATCATAAAATTAAAAACGTTATCATTTATTAAAATTATGACTTATATTATTTACTGGAAAAAGTGCAATTGGTGCCCTTTCCATAACTTTGGAAATATTGATATAAATGGTTTGGATTTAAATGAATTTGTTAATAAGAGAGTATAAATTAAAATCCCTATTTTATTTCGTAAAAATAAATTACAGTTTTTTGTATTTTTTTATATTGATGACGACAGATTGGCAAATATATGGGATATACGATCAATGCAAGACATTAATGGATCTCAAATCAGTAAGGCTACGCCTAAAAGTGTTCCCGTTACTTCATTGGTTCATGGTGCGGGAGTTTATTCGGCTTATTTTAGCCCTCATACTGGCCATAAGGTAAAAAATGCATTTTTATATGTATGACTTAGGTTGACAGGTTTTTTTTACTATATTACTTTTTGTAGTACAAATCTTTTCCTCAATTTTTTAAACCATCCCTTTTAAGCGTTTAAATTATTAAAATCGAATAAATGAGGAACGTTTTTTTAATCAAATAACTCACAAATTTAAAAATATTAATCAAAAATATTTGTACCTAAATCGGTTAAGAAATTTTATTTTCCGGATTAACAGTATTATTTTATCCTAATTTGATTTGTTAGATAACTTAAATGTTCTGACGAAAATTTTTTTTTTAATTTATGTCTTAGCAACTTGATGTTTTTATATCATGTTAAAAAAAGTTATGGTGTAAAAAGATGAATACTTTCACATCCTTATTAAAAATTATTTGAGTTTGATTTAGTAAAAAATATTTATTAATATCAAGTTTAGTTTCGACCTTTTTTTGACATTTTAATGTGTACATGGCTTATAAAATAAAAGATATACTAATTCTGCTTGTTAGCAATTTATATCTTACCCAAAAAAATTTGTAGATCTGTGTATTTGAGTATAACTTTAGTGTTATATGTCTAAACAGTTTTTAGCAACACCATAGTAGATTACCCCTATTTAAAAAACGATGTCTTGCCATATAGAAAGTTTATGGCAGATAAGAACATAATTCTGGTAAAGGCTACGTGGAAAGTGAGTTTTTATTTTTGCACATCAAAATTTTTAAAAATTTAATTTTGTAAATGACATTTTTTTAAAAATTCTAAAATTAAAGCTAAAATTTTTATGAAATAAAAATTTTTAAAATAATAAAAATAATTTTCAAAATCTTTGAAATTTTACGAAAATCATTCACTTTGCACGTGGTCTTAATATTATCTAGGACACGAAATATGACCTCTTTATTAATTGATAAACATTACAATAGGTAGTAACGGTGTGTCTCGATGATTATGTAAGAGTTTGGGATATCACATTAACCTCTACCACGGCTCATTCTCCCAAACTTAAACACAAGCTAGATCGACATAATTCGCATATTAAAAAAGAAATAGATGCATCCAGTTTATCTGGCAACGAGTCCTTCCATTCAGCTGAAGAACGTTTAAACGACGATGGTCCTCTTCAAGGAACCTCGGACTGTTCAGCGAAAATTTCGTAAAATTTGTAACTATCAAATAAAAATTGGATTTAATTTTATACATACAAAATTTTTTTTCCATATGCAACAATTACATTTTTAATAATATTTTAGCCATTACAACCATGTTGGCCGTTGGCTCTCAAATTTCAAAGCCCGGTGGCATCCAAAATACGAGGACATTTTTATAGTCGGGAGTATGAATCGACCGCGCAGAGTAATTTCTATTAACATTTTTTAAAGAACCATTGTAAAATTTTAAGGCCTTTATACAGGTTTTCTAGTGATGTTTACTGCCTATTATGGAGATTTTTCCATTGTTTTTCGAAATATTTCTCATAAAATGTTTTTTATGCTTTTATTCCCATATTTATTTTTTTTGTCCTCCTTAACCTATTAAGGACAATTACTGTAAAAAAAACTTGAAAATTTAACCCGCGAGTGCTATTGTGGGATACCTATGGACCCCAACACCTGAATCTTCAAAAATATGCAATATTACACAGGTCAACAAATATCAATGTCTGAAACGTGAATTTTATGAAAACATAAAAGAATGCATCCCCATGATGGCCTAATCTCACATATATTTTTCGTTTCTCTTAGTTTCTTCCGTCGGCTCCTTAGATCCGTCTATAACGAAAAATGGCCTTTTTTGACCAAATTGACAGATCTAAATATACCCTAAAAAGAAAAAAATAAAATTTTTTTTGCATATAAAATTCCCTTGTAACTTATATTTATAATCACAAATAATGAAAAATAGATTTTATTAATATATCAAGCTCTTACATAGTTTAGATAATACTAAAAATTTCACGTCCAAACTTAAATACGACACGTTATATTATCGGTTTTTAATGAAAATTTTATTTGAAGTTTGAATCTAACAGTTTAACTATTAAGAATATGAAAAAATAAAATTTTCATTTATTTTTGTTTTTTAATCTCTTTTGGTTTTTTAACCCTTTTTTCTAAAATTTTTAATGTTTATAACTGACTAACTAAGTTTGATTATGAAAAAGGGTAAACGGATTTGATATTCCCTAAGATGGCAGGTTTGATCTCTGTAGTTAACTCATAACTCTCAAAAAATTGTTGACCTGTGTTATCAATCAAATTTTTGTAATTTTTCTTGTAAATAAAAAAAAATAGTAAGAATTTGCACTAGGTCTAATTCATTTAGTAATTAGAAGTTCTGTCGGTGTCCCTGTGTATCCCACATGATCAATGTCAATGTTGAGAAATATGATATAATCTTAATCTAAACTAGAAAAATACAACCTTTTTTTGTTTTTTTAATTTATGTTATGAATTAGTTTTTTTAAGGTTTTGTTTTATTGAAATAAAAATAATTACAAAGTCAATAGTGTTGATTTTTTTCCATATATCCAATTTTTAATGTAATTAAGAGCCTAAATAATATTATATTCCATAATATATTTTTTCGTGAATCTTTTATGTTCTACTAGAAATAAAATACAATTTATTTTACAATATTGATACATTTTGTTTATTAAAAAGAATTATTTAATAATGTAGTATAGAAAATTTTCTTTTTAGATTCATTCTCCCTTTGAGTAAAAATGAAATTTTCAATATTCATTAATGATACCTAATAAGTTTATAATGAAAAACCACGTATTCAAATAAAAAGTTCCATAGCTTTAAAACCTATTATTTGAAGCTTTAAAATTGAAGTTTTTGGACACTACGGTAGCATCCGTGTTTCAAATTTCTCCTGACACTCGCGGGTTATAGGAAATATTTATTTTTGAAGAAATTGCGGACTGCTTTATTTGGGGCGTATAAGTAACAAATAAATTTGTTGAAGAATGGGAAGTATTTATAACACAGGTCAACAATTTTTTGAGAGCTATGAATTAACTGCAGAGATCAAACCTGCCATCTTAGGGAATATCAAATCCGTTTACCGTTTTTCCTAATCAAACTTAGTTAGTCAGTTATAAACATTGAAAATTTTGGAAAAAAAGATTCAAAAAACCAAAAAAGATTCAAAAACAAAAATAAATTGAAATTTTATTTTTGCATATTTACAATATTTAAACTGTTAAATTCAAACTTTAAATAATATTTTCATTAAAACCCGATAATATATCGTGTCGTATTTAAGTTTGGACGCGAAATATTTTGTATTATCTAAATGCCGATATAAGAGCTTGATATATTAATAAAATTTATTTTTCATTATTTGTGATTTAAAATATAAGTTACAAGGGATTTTTATATGCAAAAAAGATTTTTACATTTTTTCTTTTTAGGGTATATTTAGATCTGTCTATGGTCAAAAAAGGCCATTTTTCGTTATAGACGGATCTAAGGAGCCAAAGACGGAAGAAAGTAAGAAAAACGAAAAATATATATGAGATTAGGCCATCATGGGGACGCATTCTTTTATGTTTTCATAAAATTCACGTTTCTTACATAATTATTTGTTGACCTGTGTAATTTTTGTTTAAGAGGCCATTAATTTTTTAGTTAGACCTTATACAGGTTTTTGTGCTGTTTACCGCATAATAAGGTAATACTTATTTAAGATTATATATTTTATATACATACTGAGTATTTGTCTTCGCCTGGCATTTTTTTAACTAATTACATTTTTAAGGTACAAGTATTCTCATCAGCTGGCGATTTGGTTCATGAATTTATATCTGAGAACCTTAACTCAGTGACTTCCCTCAATGAATTTCACCCACATCTCAATATTTTTGCCGGAGGAAATTCAAGTGGCCGTTGTTTTGTTTGGTCTTAAAACATATTTTATTTAAATACATTTTAGAAATTTGTTTGTACCAGACAAATTTTTGAAATATATGAGTTAACTTTAAGACTTGCCACCTTAGGAATTTATAAATCCGTTTATTTAAATTAGAGCTTTTAAGGCCATAATATTACGAGTCAGCTTTTTATGTATATTAAAGTGTGTTAAATCAATCTTATCAATGATCTTATAATAATATTTGATCTGATCAAACGAAACCTTACGATATAATTATCTGATATGGTATGTTTATTTTCTATTGTTAATACATATAAAAACAAATATAATTCGCTATAGAAAACATGTTCAAGCATTTTTAGTACATAAAATGAAGAAAAAAGCAGCCTAATAATCAAGGCGGGGAAAAATGGCTAGTCTAAATATAATCAAATAGCATATTACATAAAGGTGTAATGCATACATATAGTAAAACTTGTCAATGATTTAATAAGATTAACATGTTATCTGCGTTGGGTGTCAAAGCATAAGATAAGATTAAAACAGATAAGATAAAAGACTAGGGTTTTTGGGCGTAATTTAAGTATACATAGAAATATAAAAATTCTACGAGGTAGGAGGTATTTCACAAAATTTGGTAACTTATAAGGAAGGTAAAAACTTGCTTCCATTAATTAAGAGATAGAAGAATATAAAAAATTTCTAATAATCTCTTTAATCTCACAAACTCTAACACCCAAATATTATAAGATAGTAAAATGGTGACTTAAATTAAAAAAATCTACGCCTCCAAATAAATATGTAACAATGAATAAATAGTTTATTCGACATCCATTTTAGGGGGTTCGGGTTGTTGAGCATTATTATTTTTAGTAGGTGACCCGTTAGGGACTTCAGGTGCGTTTTCGGTGGCCTTTTTTGTGCCAGATTTATCATCCTTTTTATTGGCGGCTTCTTTGGCAGCGCGTTGGGCATCGGTAACAGCTTGTTGAAGTTTCTGAATGATGGGGAAAGTGGTCGTTTCGAGTTTCTAACATAATAAATAATATCGAAATCATTATTATCAAAATTTTGCTGTTGGTGAAAAAAGGTAATCAAATAAGTTTAAAAACAGGAGAAATGTGTAGATATTTATTTAAACAAGCACCGACTTCAAAACTCAAACTAAATGATGATAATTTATTTAAAACAAATTAAAAGCTTGAACGCAATTTTATATGACATGATTTTACTTAGATTATAGAAATCTAAGTATTTAACTGAAAAAACTATATAAGTCATTTTATTTTTTGAGTCACAAGGTCCGATTACATTTTTTTTATTTTAGTATTACTATATAATCTTTTATAATTAGATATAAATGTTGGTTATGTTAAAAACTCATATACCTTATGTTAAAAAAATTATTTTATTAAGTTAGTATGTAAAAATTGACAATACATTGTTG
The DNA here is from genome assembly GCA_030555515.1 of Acutogordius australiensis. Taxonomy (NCBI): domain Eukaryota; kingdom Metazoa; phylum Nematomorpha; class Gordioida; order Gordea; family Gordiidae; genus Acutogordius; species Acutogordius australiensis. Next base: position 16,972,751 of record CM060243.1, read on the forward strand.
ATAATTTTGATGTTTGTAACAGGATGATATCAAAAAAATTTAAAAAAAGGATTTAAAAAATGTAAGAGTTTATCTAAAAGATTTCTAGATCTTAAATTCTTGTAGACGTAAGTACAAACTCTGGACATTAACACTGTCAAATAAAAAGTACAAATATAAAGTTGGGACCCATAAGCCCGTCCAAAACGGATAGGGCCAATTAATGTGGCAAGGCCAGGCCAATTTTTTCTATCTTATATTTGCCTTATTTTAACGAAAACTAAGACAAAAATATTATCTCATTTCAAAGGCTAATACTTTGACATGAAAACTATAACAAAAAATTTGTAGCTTAAAATAACAAATTTTTGGGCCGGGCCGTTAATAAATGACAAAATTTCGGACTATTATCTTATTTTATAAAAAAAAACATTTTTGTTAGCCTCATCAAAACGCCACGCCCTCTATATTTAACAATAAATAATTTCTCATAGGTCAATTTTTATCTATGTATATGTTTATACTTGTGTCTCGGTTCTTATTTGATCGACCGTAAGGGTAGGCTCTTTGTCTTTCCCCATTTGTTCAAAGGTGGAACTTGCTTTACCGTACCAATCTTTAGTAGTAGTTAGAGCGGAATGAATTTTATCGAACTCGGCTCTATAATTTGTAGATTCCTTTTTGTTCGATTGGGAACCGAGCTGATTAAATAGTTGATGGGCCAAATTTTCCACATGCGCTAAGCAATCCTTCATCCGAGTTAAGGCGTAAGTGCCATCATTGAAATTTTGAACTCGTTTATATATGGGTTCGACTAATTTCTATAATGAAGTTCAGAAATTAAAAAAAGATATTAAATGGTGGCTTTATTAAATCCAAAAATCAAAAAAGTACGATAAGAGTTCTTTTATAAAATATATACAAAATTATCGCAATTGAATTCATAAAGAAACACATGACTTAAAAATTATACTAAAAGATAGGGGTAGTACCTTTAGAGAATCAAGTTTATCTACATAATTTTGTCGCTTAAGGTCCTCGCCTTCCCCGTAAAGCCAATCCTCAGTATCGTTTAAGATTTTTCCAACGTGCTCAGCTTCCTTAAAATACAATGTGAATAAAGCATAAAAGAAAAATTATTTTAAAAAAATTGTATAGAAAGCTTTAGCTATTATGTAGGACAATGTTAAGGTAATCAAATTTTTTACATTAAATACGTTTAATATAACAAATGTATTAAAAATTGTCATAGAAAATAATTCCATAATATAAATATTGCAAAGTTTTTGCAAATAACACATTATTGTAATAGCAAACCGGCTATAGTTCGCTAATTGTTTTAGGAAAAATTAGTTATGTACATTACAATAAGATTTCAATATATAGTAATCTTGTCTTTAAATGTTTAATGTAATTTTTTGGTGTTATTATAGGTTAAGGTAAAAAAATCCTTATTTAAAAGGTTTTTTTTGCAAACAAACAAAAAGTAAGCTTCAAAAGTCAATTTGCCTAATGATTTTACATTTTGGGTAGCAAAAGGGCTCCAAGCTTCAGATAACTTGCTGCGAACATCATAAACGTATTCTTCCAGTGTATTCTTAGCATCAGCCTTGGCCTTTTCGGAGGCATCAAAAGCATACATTTCACCTTCCTGTTCTTTCAACGCATTAAGTGCTAAATAATGTTATTTTTAAATAAAACTATCAAAATGGATTGAAAATTACAAAAAAAGATATCAGTAAAGTTGAGGTAAATAAGGGTATTTTGTATGGTAATTTAGGAAAAGGTAGAAAAAAACCTGTTTCAGGTATAGTTACGTGGTAATGACTTTCGACAGGAATATCAACACTTTTAGGAACTTTGCTCTTAGAAGAGGGTTGCTTTGGGCCATTTGTCACATTTTCGTTGGCAGTCTGATAAAAAGAAAAACAAACTTAATGTACTAAAGGCGCCAATTTTAATAAAATGCTTAGTGACAAAAAAGTAAGGCGGGCTTATAAGAATTATTTATTTAAGATTTATTAAACAAAGCCACTATTATATTTACATCGTTTTCTTCAGCGGCAGTTAAATTAACGGCGTTACAATTGACGATCCTAAAAAGTCCGTTTGCATCAATGCGCACTTTAACTTTCACCTTGCTTGGGGCTTTTCCTTTGGCAAGTAAAACGTTGAAAACACCTATCGAAAAACACAAAAATTTGCTATAAAAATAAAGAATTAATGTTAATACATTAGATATGAAATTAAATCAGTTTTCATATAGCTACAATAATTACTAAGTTACCATGACAAAGGCTTATTTAAAAAAAATACAAGAAGGCAAAAATGTTACCAATAACAGGGTCATTAATGGGAATGGCATTGGGGTAGGAATAACGGGCCTCTATACTAAAAGGTTCCTCTTTATAAAACGTGACGACCTTGCTGTAAGGAATTTCCTGGTTTTGTGGAAACAATTCCAAATGCCTACAAATTTATATGTTTATAAATAACAAAGAATTTTCTTGTTCTGATTTTTAAATATTGTAAGATTATTGCAAATAATACAAGAAAACCTCTAAAGTAAGCTAAAAATATACTTTGAAATATTATTTATTACACCAGTCGAAAAATTCAAGTAAACAAAATAAAGATTAGAATAGAAAGAAATACTATAGATCCCGTTATATTTCAAGCCTAGAAAGTAAACAAATATTTTAATATCCTTGAAATCAAAGTTTTAACTAATTTATAGGCAAATAATCTGTTAATTTTTTTTAAAGTTCTAAACGCCATTTTCAACTTTTGGCAATTTTAACAGGCCATATAATAATAAAAAAAAAATTAATCACTTCCGACTACACCCAATCTTTACCTAATATCGAAAAATTTTTAACTATGGTTTCAAGTGAATTTATAAATTTTAATGAAATAGCAAATTTTTAAAACTTAGAATAATTTTTATATATGTAAAAAAACAAAATTGCAACAAGACCAGATAGAAAAAACAAAACTAACCCGTCATCTTTTCCCGTAGCCTTCCACATAAGAGTAATGGGGTAAGGTTGGGCGTTGCACATAGTAACATCTTTAACTTTGAACGTAGGAGAGAGGATAGCGCACTATATACAAATCAAATATTTGCACATTTCATAAATTTTTTGCGTGTGGTTTTGGCCTATATGGCTTTGACTCACTTGTTTTTATATATGATTAAAAAAAGTATGTTTTAATGTTAAGATCATTTGGGGTGGATGAAAATTAACAACTCGTAATAAAAAAATGAAAATATTAGTGAGAAGAAAAAAACATAAATAAAGTATTTATGTGCAGTACATATAGTCACAAATTAAGCCCTAAAGGGACCGTTTCCATGTTTTTAGATATTGTTGTGAATTCTATGTAAGCATAAACCTATATCTGCATCTCACGCCCTATCGAGTGTATCAGAGGCAATGAAAAATAATAAAAAAAGGTGAACTAAGATTGAGCATTTCAAGGGTGCGTACTAAAAAATTCAATGTAATAATATATCTGGATCATGGACCTCCAAACTTAATGGTAAGTTAGAGTCGACAAATGTCACCCAGCTTAAGTTTAAGCAAGCCGTTAGATAGTGGTTATAAATTAATATCTAGAGCAGCTGTTTTATATGTTTTTAATGGCAACAATCTAAGACCGCCCGTTTTAAAGATCCACGGCTTATGCACCTGTAACGATTTTAGGTGGGTTAGGTTAGATGTGCTTGTAGATATTTAGTGACAATGCTGCCGTAGGACATTTTTTGGTGACAATGTCAATATGTGTAGCCAAGTTCATTTGTGTATTTAATATGTAAGCTGTTTCAAAATTACAGAGTGTATTTTATTAATAATTAAAATGCCTTCTATAGTTGAGGTGGCATGATGAGCTATAGGTCCGGTAGCTTAAGGAAACGGCTATGTTGTAAAGAAGGCTGCAATGATATTTTTGAAATCAGCTGTAGCATGTAGTGTTGAGAAATATGATAAGGGCAATGCCTTATTAGTAAAATAAGCTCAAAGACCCGTTATCATTTACATCTAACGGTAAAGCAATACAAAGATATTTGAGGCTAAAATAGTAGGGAAGGTAGTTGCAAACGGGAAAAACAAGACAAGCTGCTTTCTCTATAGTTGGTTTCAATTATTACTGAACGGCGTGCCTAAACATAAGGTAGGTGGCATAAGAAGATAACTCAGCCGACGCACCATCAAAATGGAAGTTCCAATATCCGGAGATATCAATACATTTAAATTCTAAAACTACGCCTCTTGGAATCCTCAATCATTAAATCAACCTTTTCTGATTACCTGCCTCTGTTACACATAAAAACGCGAGATGTAGCTACAAAATTAAGGTTTCTGCTTTAAAACAATATCAAGCTGAATCATCAATTCTCTACTCTAACTTATATACTCGTAGTATTATAATTTTAACTATTGTAATATATGATCTCAACGTTATAACAACAAACTTATTAGTGGAAGCCATAAAGCCGTATCCACGTGCAAAAAATGAACTTTAGGAATATCTTTAAAATGCTGTATGTAAAAAACTTTTATAATTACTAAATTATTAATAAAAATAGTTTTATAAGATAGGCATCATGATAAGTCAAGATATGAAAAAGCTTATTTAAATTTTATAAAGACGAAAAAACTCAACCTTTGCTATATTTTTTTTGCAATTGTATTAAAATAAAATATTTTTTGCTAAAAATATATTTTGCTCTACCAATTTATCGACGCATATGGCTTACACAAAATAATTCTTACAATACCTAACTCTTTTTAAAAATACAAAATATGTTGTTATGCTATTTTAAATAAAAGATTCAAAAATAGCTTAATATATACTTGAATAGCACAGCCATTGGAAACAGCCTCGTCGGTATTTAGGCTAGTTTGAGGTTCTTTATTAAAAATTGACTTTATAATGGCCTTTATAGCTGGAATTCGCGTTGAACCTCCCACAATTTCAACTCGATCAATGTCTTTAATGGTAATATCTATATGGTTTGTAAAAATGCAAAAGGCATATAGCCGTAGAAAAAAAACACAAGGAAAAGTTCGGGCAATTTACAGCACATACATGATAGAATTTTAAAATTCGTACTAGCAAATTTAAAATACGAACTTTAATTGTAACCAACTTAAATAATAAACTTCAAACCATCAACATATTTAAATTTACATCGGCCAATGTGATTCTAAAATCCATCCATAAAAATATTATCAAAGAAGTAATGTGGCAATCTGAAAATGAAAATACAGGTCATACATAAGGTTGAATAAAGGTGATAAATATCAAGTTTCCCCAAATCCATCAAAAATGAAAGTAAAAATAAAAAAAATAATATGGCCCACGATGAATCTTGTGTATATCTCGGTCAGGTTAAATGTAATGAATAGCCCATAAAGATAATTTTTTTTTGGTTGAATAATGTCCAAAAATTAAAACATTTAAAGATCAGTCAATGAAAATAAATTCAAATAATACCTCCAGAATTATCAAACAGGGTTTTTAGTATTTTCTCAATTCGCTTCAATAGAGGTTCGATCAAATTTTCAAAATCAGACCTGTCAAAAAAATATTAAATAAAATATATAAGAAGATTCTACATACTTAGGTAGATATATACTCACTACTTGAGTATTTCAAAAATAATCGATAATTAGAAATAAATGCGTTTTATAAAATTAACAAAAAAAAATATTTAATTACAACTGCATATATTAATATATGCAAAACTGTATGAAGCTATTACCTCTGAATTCTTGAAGCAACGTCAAGTTCTTCGCGTACAAATGACTCCAAACCAAGGGGCAGGGGTGTGGAATTAGCACTCATTAATTTTTTAACCTAATATAAAATAGAGGTAATTTGATGTTAAATATGGTCTAGCCCCTGTTTGTTTATGATTTTCTTTGCTCTCAAAAATCTTTATTTATTTTAATTAAATTTCTAAATGTCAGTTATACATAATAAAAAGTCAAAAAATAAATAATGTTGATTTTTTTGTAACAAACTTTTGAATGATGTCAAGAAAATAATCATTTTATGGTATTTAAATAATTTCTAATTGTTAGCAAAGGTTTCAGTGTTTATGTAATTAAAATCAGTAACTTTAAACAAATTCAAAAAAATTACAAGAATTTTAATGACTCAAGCCATGCCTATTAGTATAAATTGATTTGTGAAAACACGTTGTCATTAGTGGAGCTTGTTTAAAAACATTATTATAACGAAGAACTAAATTTAATTATTATTTTTTTTTTAAAAAATAAAATAATTGAAAGCCTAAGAGTTAATTAAAAAAATAATATTTCAAATATTTAGTAATATTATTTTTTTTGTTAAAAAAGTACTGATGAATTTCGTAAATTGAGGAACTGTTTTAGGCCAGGTATAAATGTGTTTTTTCGCTCTTGTTAAATGTATAAGAGATTATACGGTCATACATTACACAATTAAGCAAATTTTTGAGAACTATGAACTAACTTTAGAAATTAGACTTGCTATCTTAATAAACTTTTAGATCCGTTTACTTTTTTGTTCAAATAAAACATTGTAAGTAAACAATAAAGATCAAAATTTTAAAATATGAAAGAAAAACAAAATAAACAAAGATAAAAATATGCTAATTTTTTAATATTCACAACCAAATTAAATTCAAACTACAAATAATATTTTTATTTTAAAACCGACATATATTGTGTCCTATTTAGGCTGGGTGCCAAATATTTTATATAGCCTAAATGTTAAATCGTAAATTAATTTAAAAATTTCAAATCTTATTATTTGAGATAAAAATATAAGTTACAAGTGATTTGACTATAAAAGAACTTTTTCTATTTGTTTCTTTTTTAATAACTTCGGGAATAAGACATCAAGGGGATTATTTTCTCTCAGTGTCGTAATTTTCATTTTATCATTGATTTTTGTCATGTGTTATAATATTTTCAACAATATGCCGTTTTAAGCTAGACATACAACAAAATTACTATGAAATTATTAAGAAGTAAATATTTTGTTAATTTTTACCTAACAAAATTAATTATTTTTTATGCAATACAAATAGAAAAAAATGTAAAAAAATTTGTTTAAGTATGATTTTAATGGCCTTAAATAAGGAAATATAACATTTGTAGAATAACTGGTATAAAGAATGAAAATTAGTAAAAATACAAACTTTGGCGCATTCTTCGAGTAAGCGACCAGCCGATCTTGCATCTAGCTTTTCGGGCGTTTTGTACTTAGCATGGAATTCTTGATTGAAATGGTGGTACAAAGCCATATCGAAATCTCGACCCCCGAGTGCGGGATCACAACAAGAAGATAAGACCTGAACAGTAAAAACAGCATATAAAATATTGAAAATTTATTTGATTAGGAAAAATTATTTGGCAAGTTTAATGCAGCCTATGATATATTTAGGTAATTTTTTTATTGAAAATCTAATAACACATGTCAACAAATTTTTAAATCCTGGGAGCTAACTTCAAAAACCAGCCATGCCATTTTATGGATTTTCTAATCCGTTTACCTTTTTTTCTAATCAATAAGCCAGCTATAAACATTAAAAAAAAATTAAAAAATTGTGAAAAGAACAAAAACAAAAAAAATATAAAAAAAAATCCTCTTATTTTTAAAACAGTAAAATTATATTTCGAACGTCAAATAATATATTTGTATTAAACTAACAATATATCGTGTCCTATTAAGTTGGGGTGAGGGGGGGGGGGCAAATATTACGTAAAATCTTAATGTTAATATAAAAGCTTGATATTAAAATTATTTCTTATTAGTTGCGATAAAAAATATATTACAAGTGATTTTAATGTGTAAAAATTTTAGGATTATCTTAAATGGCAATATTTTCGATATATACCTAAAAAAATAGCCCAAGCGGAAAGAAACTACGAAAAAACGGAAAATATATGAGATTAGGCCATCATGGGATTTTTAGCCCCGGTGTCAAAAATTTCTTTCAATCATTGATATTTGTCGACCTGTGTAACTTAAATTTGAAATATAAAACCATATATATTTAATATATAAAGTGCGACTATTAAAAAAATTTAAAAACATTACAAAAAAATTTTCAATTTATGAAGAAATGCAGCTTAATATGAGGGGGTATAATTACTAACAATTACTACCTTTATTCGGTTTTTATACATACGACAAACGTTGGCTTGCAGCGATTGGTGGCCGATGTCAATAAAAACGATAATTTTACCACCATTTTCTTGAGTAACACTAGTTTCACTCTTGTTACAATTATTGTCTCCATCTGATTGTTGTTGTGGCTGTGAGTCCTCGACAGAACCTTTTAGTTCTATTTAAAAAATAACATATTAATAATATAGAGTTATTTAAATATTTCATCTTTTAAAATTGAATAACACGGGTCTATAAAAGCAAAGGCTAAAAAAGTGCAGTGAAATAATCTATAAGAACCATTTCTAATCTCAATTTATTTAGGGATTTGCCCCTACAAATCGAGGTAGATAGGGAAAATACCATAATATAATGTCACGTTTTGTGGAGGCCTAGATTCAAAAACAATAATAAAATTAAACAAAAAAATTCTTGCTTTAATTTTCTATCCAAAATAATTAAACATTAAATTTTTTAACAGGTTTAAACATCCATTATAAAATTAGACAAAATTCTAACTCCAAATTTCTAGATGACAAGATTTTTTGGTAAAAAAATCAAAAATATTATTTTAGGTACTTCACAAATAAATTTCCAGCATCTTTTTTATAATGTTAATAGTGAGTGGGTTTACGAATTTTATCCACTATATTAAAAATCAGAATGATTGTAGCTTTGTTCTAATAAATTAATTTAAATGTTAAATATTTGTAAAGCAGTTTAATACAGTCGCTTACAGTACGTTTTTTAATTGATAAAAATCAATTTCGTAATTAAAAAGGGCATTTGTAAATAAGATTATAGATCGTAGATAATAAACACCTATTTCGTTATTTATTAAAACCTATTACGTTTTTCACAGACGAGATTAAAATCTATGTCGTTATTAAGCTATTTCGTAACTTGTATATATATATACGTATTTTATAAAATTATTTATTATTATTCTTATAATTTTGCGTAATTGCTCTAAGGGAAATTCAGGTTTTAAGGCTGGCATTATTATCTGAAGTTATATTAGTGTTAATTTCAGAATTCAAAAAATTCTATGTAGACTACTCAAAATCAAAACTAACCAAAACACACAACTTTTTGTTATAAACTGATATAATCTTACTGGGAAAAATAGGTGTAAATGCCTAACTTTTTCATAAAATGCCTTAAACTTTATCGAAAATAGGTGTTTTAATGGCAAATTTAGTTCCCATCAATAGTTATCGTTTATGTAATAATATTATATAGCTTTGCAAGGTCACTAGGTTTCACCTAAAACTGCAAAAGGTCAGCCTAATCGATGATTTAGGTGAGGAACATGATATATTAACAAAAATATCCCCTTTTGCTCCTTGTTAATTTAAAGAAAAAATACAGCTCCCGGTTTTATAAATGTGAAGGAATCCTCTTTTTGTGAATTTGCTATAGGACTATTAAAGGGTTTGTCAAAAATATCTAAAAATTTGCCCAAGGGGGGGAAGTCGGACCTAGGTGATTTATTTTATTTAATTAGTTCTTAAGTCTAATAATTTATTTAAATTTGGTCTATTTTTATATTTTGTCAACAAAATGAACCCAAATTGGGTAAAAACAAACAGAATTTATGTTGGCTTTCCCCAAACATAGCTAAAACAAGCAAGCTATGATTTCAATAAAGTTGTAGACATTTTAAGAAAATAAAAAGTTAGGTTCTGCAGGTATAAGATTAATATAACAATAAAATTGATTTCAATAAACTTCTTATAATTACAATGTCGTTAAATTTGAAGTGTAGGTATGGTTAATCAAGATTATTATAGGCAGTCTACACTTTAAAATTTTAATTTCTAGAAAAACGGAAAAACTATAAAAGTATTATTAAATAACTTTAAAATATGTAAAATTATGTACAAATTTAAAAACAGCTTGGTTTTATTGATAAGGAACACTTTGTTTTTATTAATTACCAATATTAACTTTAATAAAAAAAAATTGTTAATTGCAATAATCAATGGAAGGACTCCTATTTTGAATATGTTGAGCAAGTAAATAAAAAAAACCATGTAAGGCATTGTTACAAAAAATATATAAGATATAATTTGTGGTTTAAATTTGGAATGGATTAATAACGTTCATATAAAATGATGTTAACCATGAGACATTAATATACAACGTAGCAAAAATCGCATTCATTACAAATTTTAATCAGCTCATTAATCTAAATGGCAACATTCCAGTCTTACATAGCAATATGGGTTTAATTCTAGACATTGACAGCTTTATTCCTAAAATAGCATCCATATAACCACTATAAAGCTGCTGCCTATAACAGTGGGCTTTAAATCTGCCTAAAGTGAAAACCTAGTAGGTTGCCAGCAAGCAAATATTTTACCCCGGCACATAAATATAAAATGCTTTGTTTGAGTTAAAAGATTACACTAACCCTTATAAAAAAAACCCCAATTCTAATCATTTTTTTAATTAAAAATTTAATATTACCTTCACCCTTTTCACCATTGTTAACATTTTTATCTGTTTCCATTTGGGTAACATCATCACTTGCAGCTGTGCCATTCTCACCTTTTCCCAACCCTTCATTTACTTCAGGCTGGGAGGTTTTGGCATTTATTGCTTTAGCTAAATTAGCAAGTTAAGAAAAATTAAAAACAAAATTAACAATTACATTTAAACTAAAAAATAAAACATGGTGCACCATGCCACTATCACCTATAATTTACAAACAATCAATATATGAACACATGCAAGCCAAATCAATCAGGCAATTTATAATTTATAAGCTTTAAAAGTCATTAAAAATTGAAAATTGGTTGAAATTAATTCTAAAAAAAGGTGACATTACTCTATAGACCAAAAAAATCTAATTTTTTAAAGATGTAAAGGTTTTTAAAGAAAAATTTTTTATATAGAATTAAATTAGTAAAAAATAACATTTGAATTTAATAAAAACCTTCAGTAACAACATAATCTGGCAATTCATTGCCTTTATAGATGCAAAATGAAAGGGCAACAGCCAGTAAGTCATCACAGATCCTCAAACAATTTAAATTTGCTATTTGAGTGGCTAAAACAAGACTCCTTCTTTGTGAATCCGTAAAATAGGCTGGACACTTAAGAAATAAATTAAAAAAAAATTTATTTTAAAAAATTGTTACATTGAAAATAAAAAAAAAATTTAATTACAAAATTTATTTTTATTTAATTACATAAAGCAAAATATACATGGTACTTGGGTAGCCTATTATTAAGAGATTTTAATAAAAAATCTACTAATTTTAGTGACCGTAAAATTTTATTTAAAAAAACAGTTAATTGTATTGAAAACCAAATGTTAATATTCTATTTTTTTGCAAGAATTTAATTGCTTGGCCAATCTAACATCAAAAAGCCATTTATATATGTTTATAGGTAAAAAAATATTACAGATATAACACAATCCGTGACTTTAGTATTTAAATGAGTTTCCGCAAAATGTTTAAGTTTGCCAAAGAGCATGGCAGCAATTTGTTCAGGAGCAAAATTTCTTTTTTCACTTCCAAATTCCACCTAAAAATAAATAATAATAAAAAATATATAAAACAACAAAAAATTTCCATTGTTATTTACATTAAATTCAATAGAATTATCATTTCCTTTTGATATCTCAAAAGGCAATAAGTAATTATTTTTTTCTCTAACAACAAAGTCATCATATTTCCTTGCCATAAAGTTTTTAAAATTATAAAGAGTATTTTTGTAGTTGGTCAAAGATTGGTTCTTAGCGCTTACTCCAATAGCTCTGCCTCGAGGTGTAAAAGCCACATACGACCTAAAAACATATAATTAAATCTTTATCTAAAGCTTGTTAACATAAAACAAAAAAAAATAGCTAACGGCGTTGGCCTCAAGCTATAATCATTAGTAATGGTTTCTATACCACCACCTCTTGCAACAGATATAAAACAATTTTGAGATCCAAAATCAAATCCGACAACTGCCATTCGAAGTGAATTGACAAGTTCTAGAAAAGTGCTTGCCAGCTGATGCTTCCTGTAAACATGCTTGCAAAATTAAATTTGACTCTACAAAAAATTTCTTTTAAATGCCTTTTAGATTTGCCTTATTAATTTATTGGGATTTTTATAAATATATCTAAAATTTTTGCAATCTTTTTCTTTGGAAATATAATAATTTTCTAAGTAAAAATTTAATTCGGCTAATTAGTATGCAATGTTTACTGTTATTTATTAAATAACGAGTATAAAAACAACTGTTTTATTGTACAGGCTATTTTTTATATCTTGCCTACTTGCAATTGAGGTGAAATGTAGGGGCACAATTTTTAACTGATAATATTTAAAAATAAAGGTATAAAATTTTATCTAATTTAGTTAATTGTTACTAAATTACAATAAATTTAACAAATCAATGTATTTTAAACATATTAATATTAATGATTGGGGCTGAACCAAACTTTTGACCTTTTATAATAAGCTTTTTTTTAATATGCACAAAATTTTAATTTATGATATACATATCTTTTGATACAGTATATTTTTACATAAAAATATTGATATAAAAATTTATGCAGATTTATTAGGGCGCATTCGGATTTTGTTTACAAAAAAAATTATAAAAAAATCTATAAATTACAAATTTTTAGAATGTGATTCACGACAAAAATTATTAACCATTTATTTTCTATTTCTCGCAGCAATTCAAAGTATATTTTTGAAAGCTTGATAAATCTATATCCGAAGCTATAGCTTATAATTTCAGCAAAACCCTGGGAAAACTTCTCACCCTTAAAATAAATTTGATGAATCAAAAATTTAAATTAAATTGCATTTTTTAAATTTAAATAAGCACTTTCCAAAAAATATTTTAAATTTATTAATGCTTGAAATAGACAATCTTTGTTATATTAAAGCCAGACTCATTATTTTTAAAAAAAGTTAAAATTTTTATTTTTTGTTATTGAACGCATTTTAACAAACAGTCGCCAATATTTTTAATTAGCATTAACCCGCGATTAGCACTGTGGGGTTCATATGGACCACATCACATTTTGAATTTTAATAACTTCAAAAATATGATATATTATGGCCTAAATTTTGTAACTTTTTTATTAAATACATAATAAACAAAACTAGTAATTATAATTTGGTCTAACCCTAATTACAAAATTTGTATAGAATTAGAAATTTTATTGGGGTCCATATGGACCCCACCCTCTCAATATCAATGTTAAAAACCATGTTATTGCCTCTAATTAAATTTAAACGAAAATAATTGCAACCTTTTATTCCAGTTATTTTATAATTTTACATATTAAGTATATGAAATGTTTGTATTATATACTAATGATATTAAATATTTTTAATAATAGCCAAAAATAATTTTTTATTTTTAAATATTTTTTTATTCTAAATATGTTCTACTAAACCTTAAAACACAATTTAATCAATACATTTAATTTATTGACATGATTTATTTAGTAATATGGAAAAATAAAAAATTTTAATAATTTTTATTTTTCTAATTTGTGTCATATAAAATTTGTTAACTTATATTAGTCTATAATTAAAGAAACGTATTTTTCTTCAAAATAATAAAAAAATAAAAACTGTAGCTTAAAAACTTTTGAAATCTTAGAAGTTTGAAATTGGTAACATTCGCGTTACAAATTTCTCACCCTATCATAAGCGGGTTAAATTAGTTTTTCTTAAAAAATTAAATTTGTATAAACTTTTTAAATTTTACATTAATTATTTTTATGTCTTTTTTTAAAACATTCTCGTAAAAGGATTATAATGACAAATTTTTTATTATTTAATTATCAAAATTTTAACAACAATCAGGAAAAAAATTTACACGTTTGTTGCATCTTTTAGGTGATATAAAGAATTTATTTTCAAAATAAAATTGAAAGTCTTATTTTTTGTCAATTTTTAATTTGCCGAACAAACATAAAACAAAATCCAAAAAATGCTTTTATATATAAATCAATGAGAAATCGCTTTAAAATATTAATTAAAACATATTTTAACCTTCTTGACATATATAGGAGGTGTATAATTGAAGTACGCTCGTCCAAAAAGCACTTCGTGAAACTATTTTTCACTTACCTAGCGGGTTAATAAAATTCGTTCAGAACACGTATAGCAAAACCCATCATTTGTAATTTAAAAAAATATATAAAAATACATTTCCATACACAAGGCCGAGTAATAAATATGAGAGCACTATAACCAAGTGCCTAAATCCTAAGTATGTTTTAAACCAAGCTTTAGGGCACGTGCAAAGTGAGTTTTTATTTTCGTAAAATTTCGAAAATTTTGAAAATTTATTTTTTTCAAAAATTTTTTAAAAATTTTTTATTTCAGAAAAAGCATTTTATGTGCATTTATTAAATTTGGCAACTTTTTAAAAATTTGCGTTTTATTACAAAATTTTTTTTTTCAAAATTTTGAAAATTTTACGAAAATAAAAACTCACTTTGCACGTGCCCTTAGGTAAGAATAGATATTTGCAATTTTTATTAAATTTTTTATAAAATCAAGTTGAGGCTTAATAAAATTGACTTCTAAGCAATCATTTTAAAAATAATAATATTTATGTCATCCATAATGGTATCTGTCATATATTTATGGCTGTGGCTAAAAAAATGTTTTGAAGCAAAAAATCGAGTGCTTCTAATTATCATTAAGGCCCCTAGTGTAAATAAAAATTAAAAAAAAAATAATTTTTTTTTATATTTTGTTAGGCATATTTAAGGCTGCGGTTAGTGAAAAAAAAATTTGAGAAAAAAATTGAGCGCATTTGATTGACATCAAGGCTAAAAGAAATAAAAAAAATTTGAATTGCGGCTTTTACTAATTTAAAAAAAAATGTAATGACTAATATCAGAATGAGAATTAATGTTTTTTGGTCGTTTTAGGATATGCCTAACAAAAAATTAAAAAAAAATTTAATTCGAAAAATTTCAACTTAAATTTGTTACACTCGCTATCTTAATGTTAATCAAATGTCAATTTTTTTTTTTCAAAACTTTTTTGTTCACTAACCGCAGCATATCCTAAAACGGCCAATTCCATTAAATTCTCATTTTTGATATTAGCCTTAGAAATTTTTTTTACAATTTTGAATTTAGTATTAGCCGCAGCCTAAACGATCAAAAAACATTAATTCTCATTTTTTGATAACCGTTAAATTTATTTTTTGCAATTTTGAAATTTGTATTAGCCCCAGCCTATGAAACCATCGGCCTCAAAATATTAATAGCATTAAACAGCTACTTAGTTACCAGAAATATATCTTTACTGCCAAAACATTTCAAGGTGCCCCTTAGGCAAATTTTATTACGACCTAAATGTTTCCATAAATATAAAAACATTAATAAGGACATTATATTACATTAATAATTTCTATAAATTCTTAACCTGATAAAATGCATGCTTTTTTTAATTACCAACACAGCCGTTTTTATCCCATTTTACGGCGTTCCGCTCTCCTTACGTGGATTAATTCTCAAACATCCTACCACCTGAAAATTCTCGAGATACTACCTTCGTTTGCCGGGCTGAAACCTGAGCGCTTACCAGCTCTTTTAGTTATGGCAACAATTCCTGCAGAACTTCTTACATACGAATGACTTCACCTGTTGGCGTTTAGTTCATTCATATAAATCGATTAGCCCCTTAAAAGTTTTCTAAAAACTCTTTGGCTTTTTCCATCGACCATGGTAGTATAAATTGCCGGCATGCATAAATTAGGGTGCTTGCATTATAATCATCAACATATAGCTTTTAATTTCTTATTAAAAATCTTAAATAGGATAATAATAAAATTAATCTTGAAACAAATGCCTATATTAAATTTTAAAGTTTAATTTCATCGAATATTACAAGAGAGAATGTTAAAAGAAAAAAAAACTAGTGTTGTAGAATTATATCATTACATTAAGTATGTAACAAGTTAGCTTCCATTCCTAATTAGCTTCCTAGTATTACCCTAAAAATACTTTTGAGCATGAGACCCGGCACTTGATATCTGTTCAAAATTTTGATGTTTAAAAATAAAGCTTGAAATAATTTATTTATTATATAATAAGTTCAATTATGATGGTGAAAAATAAATATTCATAACCCTATTGGGCTATAATAATTAAAATGTTTATAAAAATCTTTAACCCGGTAAGTGGGGGATCTAGAGACCCCAACATTTCTTATTTGATTTTTAAAAAAGCGATCAAATATGTTTTTAACTTTATGACTATTTAACCTGTAACCGTTTTTAAACCTCTATAACTTCAATATAAACTTTATTTTTTTTTTATTATTTTAAAGAAAAATGGGTGCTCTTTAATTGTAAACAAATATAAGTTATCATTAATGTGTATAGTCTTTTATTATAAAAGAAGAAAAAAATCTGGAAAATGGGATTTTTTTGTTTTTCTATATTACAATAAATAAATCTTGTCTAAATACTAATTGTATAACTATTATTGATTAAATTTGTGTTTTTAGGTCTAATAGAACATTTTAATTAAGATTCATGGAAAAATTATGAATTAAAAAATTATAATTAGCTATTACTCAATTTAAATCTAAAAATTTTTTAAAAATTATTAGTATTTGTATTAAATAACATTTTATATATTTATTCTTTGAAACTTTAATGAAAGAATACCTAGCAAAAAAGGTTGCACCTTTTTCAGTTTAAATTTACATTGAGGCAATATCATAGTTTTAAACGAAATTGATGTGGGGTCCATACGGACCCCAATAGAATTTCTAATATCTATGAATTTTCTTATTAGACTTAAACCAAAATGTAGTTAGTAGTTTAAAACTTTTTGACAATTTTAAATAATAGATATTTATTTTATATTTATCTATTTATCAAATTTCAATATCTACAAATTATCTTATATAATTTTTAATATAAAATTTTAAATGCTTTATGTATTTAAAACGTTGTATATACATAAATTTTATATGCAAATCTAATCAATGATTGTACCTCATTTAGCTACTACTAAATTTAAATTGCTGAGACTCACAACAAACGCCGAATAAATCAAATAAATAATTAAAATTAATTAAAAATTCAAAATGGTATGAAAATCAAAACAATTCACCCCTCATATCAACCACAATTTCAGCGTTAGTCGCCCCGCTTCCTACAATAACCGATCTAAACCTCTCCTTTACATCTTCTACTAACATTGACGAGATTTTCAAAGCATCGCAAACCATGGAACTATCTTTTACTACAAATCAATCCGAAAACCAGTCCGACCACGGCTCTGCCTCAACATGACAGCGGCTTATAGGGGTCTATATAAGCGCGTTCCGTGCCAATAGACCTCATTCGTCTGTTTTTCTTTTATTCTTCTATACGTTGTTTTATATACATTATTGTTTATTATCACAACATATTTTTGATTGATTTGTGAATAAAGAGGTGTGCTCAGAAGCTCATAAAGAGCCGAAAAGCACCCAAAAAAAAAATAAAATAACTTTAAAAGGTTTTTATTACACAGGTCAACAATTTGTTGAGAGTTATGAGTTAACAACAGAGATCAAACCGGCCATCTTAGGGAATATCAAATCCGTTTATCGTTTTTCCTAATTAAAAGTTAGTCAGTTATAAAAATTAAAAATTATAGAAAAAAAGGTCAAAAAACCAAAAGAGATTCAAAAACAAAAATAAATTAAAATTTTATATTTGCATATTCACAATAGTTAAACTGTTAAATTCAAACTTCAAATAATATTTTCATTTAAAACCGATATGTGTCGTATTTAAGGTTTGGACGCGAAATATTTTGTATTATCTAAATGCCGAAGTAAGAGCTTGATATATTAATAAAATTTATTTTTTATTATTTGTGATTTAAAATATAAGTTACAAGGAATTTTTTTTATGTAAATAAGATATTAGGGTATATTTAGATCTGTCAATTTGGTCAAAAAGGCCATTTTTCGTTATAGACGGATTTAAGGAGCCAAAGACGGAAGAAACTAAGAAAAACGAAAAATATATATGAAATTAGGCCATTGGGGATGCATTCTTTTATGTTTTCATAAAATTCACGTTTCTGACATTGATATTTGTTGATGTGTTATATATAAGCAAAGCTCAAATAGTCGGAAATTTCCAAGGGGATGCTACCGACCCTCCTCCCCTCCCTATCTCCTTTTATAAAATCCTGGTTACGGCTCTTCCTTAGACTCAACATCTTGCATTCCATATACTTTCACATTATATTTAGACCTGAGTATTAATTTATTTTAAAGCCTTGAGAATTTAATTATGGATTTTTAATAAAACTGTCAGAAAAATAAGTTAATTTTAAACTTTTTTTTAATTAATTTTGTTGTTAAATTTATTATGCTATTTCTTTTATAAACAGATTAACAAAACTCCTATATCGGCAACCCATACAATATTGGATACTTGTGGTTTCCTGATACTGTTCTATTCTATTAAAGCAATATATTTTCAAGTTCAATAGTATGATATGCCACCAAGGCGATACAAGTCGTTGGCCTAGGCCTTCCCTTTAGGCATATTGTTTTGGACATAATGCTTTTTTTGGTCAGGGGGCGGAAAAATTTGCTCGTTTGATCTCAAAGCTAGCCTATAAATAAACTGGAATTGGGATCATTAAATACACCAGTAATTTATAAGAAGAACAGATGGATCAGTGCGTGAATGAGGAAAAGGTATGTTGATAAGGGAAATTAAATTGTCCTCACTGATGTCCTTTATTTCAATATAATTTCACCGGTGCAGGCAGGGTTAGGAGTACCTGCTCAAACACCACCTCCATGGCCTCTTCTTTTTTGAGGCCGCCATACCTCTTAGGGCTTTTTTTTTTATCTAGAACGTTAACGGGGCAATGGATATTACCCATTCGAGATACATGTAGCTTACCAAAAATGGAAATATATTTAATTAAATTATCTATGTGTTTTTGGGTCATAGGTGAAAGTAATGTGATTTGGGATTTGGATAAAATGAAAAAATTTTTTGACAAAATTGGAGTTAAGTATTGCGTCCTAATCTCGTTGAATGATGGGCAGGAACATAGAAATTGATGAAATGAATAATCGAAGTTGTCATGACAGCAGGGGCAATCTGACAGTGATAATGCCTGTTTGGCCAGTTTATTACATAGTTTTAATGTGTTTGAACATATGCGTGTTTATTCTATTTTTAAAGGAAAAAAAGTTCCTTCAGGGCGGCATTTAACAACACATTTTTTTATGAGAGGATGTTATGTTCCTAATGGGGCTACTAAGCCGCTGTAATTCAAATAAAATCATATTTTGAAATAACAAGATAATCATATTTAAGTGAGAAGCCATAAGATAATTTTGGCGAAAAACATTTTTTAGTTATGGTCGTACAATTCTTTAACCATGAATCTTAATAAATTAGGGAGAAATCCTTCTCGCACAGATTTGAAATATTTGTCGAAAATATCGATTAAGGTTGCGGTCTATCATAACATATAAGAGTGGCATAATGGTATAATTAAGGGACTCCGCTAGCATCACACCACGCTGTATCATCCATAAATCACAAAACGAGGTGCAAAGTTTCAAATTAAAAAGATGTCTTATTTGTAAAATTACGAAGGGTCCTGTTAAACAGAGCGAAATGACGGTTATACCGGCGTACCAACAGGTTAAACTAAGGGCACGTTTGGTAGATTGTAAGCGTTGAACAACACTTTCGGGATGTCTTAACGATTCCATTGGGATGAGT
The DNA here is from genome assembly GCA_030555515.1 of Acutogordius australiensis. NCBI lineage: Eukaryota > Metazoa > Nematomorpha > Gordioida > Gordea > Gordiidae > Acutogordius > Acutogordius australiensis. Next base: position 16,992,647 of record CM060243.1, read on the forward strand.
GTTATAGATATATTGAATATGCTCACATAAAGCTTAGATGTCAAAGGTAAAGTTGTAGGACGGTTGCCTACTGAACACATTCTTTGAGCCAAGCATTGCTTGTGAATGACAAACATGCTCGAAAGGAGTATTGCCAGCATACCAAATAAAACTATCCAATCCAACGCAAAAAAAGTTGCATCACGGAGCGGGATGAACAATGATTCTACATTTGTGAACCGCCTGCGTCGAAGGGTGTAATACAAGGTACGTTGGCCAGTACAGACTGACCCATTGTCCAGGGTTTTTGATGCGTTTTGATATAGGAGAGTCTTTGCGTTTCGTACAAATATTTTGTAGATCGGTTTTATAACTGTATTAAGGTGGAACACCAAAAATATGCCGAACGTAAAGTAGGGGAAGACTTTGTAGACCTTTCGTTGTCTCATGGCTCGAAGAGCTTGTGGATTCAGGGCACACATCAATTTATCATAGAAATATCCAATGGCGGCAATTAAATAGGTATGAATTAATGTGCCCCTGAGAGTGCGATATATTGTATACGAGTCCAAGCTCAATTGTATCTGCCAATATTTACGCACTAATATGTGAAAGTCGCGACGTTTGACCTCCCATATACCTATAATATAGATGATGTTCATGGCTAAGCAACTAAAGACAAATGTTCGGAGAAACATATAACTCGGGTTCGTTCTAAAGTTGCGTATAAAACACAAAACGTAAAGTATACATGAGTTTAAAATGATTCCGGTACTTATTACAATAGGAAAAATGACATAACGCAAAACGCAATACACCATTTTTTTTCTAAATAAAAATTAGGTAACTGCGAAAACAATACTTATAAATATCCCTTTCTTTAAAAATTTAAGAAGAGATTAAATTAATGAGCCTTAAGCTTTCTTGTCATCACCCTATTAATTTAAGTTTTGTCGGAAATTTATCTTACGCTGCGCTGCCTATAATTGTTTTAATATCAATTAATGAACAAGGTTTGAAATACAAGCTGTATTATTTATAAGATTTGTAAAATGGGTAAATTTTATTATAGATCGTATTTTCCCTCAATTTTTTTGTTGTTCAAAATTAGTAATTTTTGTCATAAAATCCGTTTTTAGTTTAAATAACTTGAATGTAAATTACTGATTATTTATTGATTTTTTTAGACCAGTTATTTACAAGGATCTAAATATGGTAATATTTTTTTAAAAATTTAGTATTTTAAAAAAGTTTTTTTAAAAAATGGACGCAATGTAAAAAAATTGGGTGCATCGAGAGAATAACTATGCGAATTGTAATCGCAAAAAAATCGCCTATATAACCTTTTTAATATTTGATGTTATTTTTATTGATCATTGATGTTGCTAGTTCACGATGATCGAAAATGGTCATTTAGCAAATTGGGGGGGGGGGGGGGGTTGCCACTAGATTATTCTTGTACCTTTGATAAATGCAATAAAAATTAGGCCTATATGAAATCAAATCTTAGCAATGGTTTCTTTAATATACGTCACCATTAATCTGATATTATATGAATCCGTTACTTGCTGAAGAGACTCCATTCTAAATGGTTTGAAAGGGTCGCCATTTTCCGTAAGTTACGTCGCTTCAAATGGTGTGAAAATGTCACCATTTCCGTATTTGTTGAAGTGAAGCTGAAATATACCATTAAAATTCGAATTAATTCTAACTTTTTATAAAAAATATTTAAAATAATTAAAGAACAAAGTTCGTACCTAGTTAAATATTTCTA
>CM060243.1:16994599-17277289 GCA_030555515.1 Acutogordius australiensis
AAGAGTTTTCAGACTATAAAAGGTATAGGAATGTCACCATTGTCCAGAACTGAGTCTCTTTATTAAATGGTATGGAGATGTCACCATTTTTCTTGAGACTATCTTTGCAAATGGTATGGAAATGTCACCATTCGGTAGATATTGTTTGGCGTAACTTGCTGAAGAGAGTTCATCATAAATGGTATGAAAATGTCACCATTGTCCACAGCTGAGTCTCTCATTAAATGGTATGGAGATGTCACCATTTTTCTTGAGACTATCTTTGCAAATGGTATGGAAATGCTCACCATTCGGTAGATATTGCTTGGCAGAGAGTTCATCATAAATGGTATGAAAATGTCACCATTTTCCAGAATTGAGTCTCTTCTTAAATGGTATGAAAATGTCACCATTTCCGTAATTTACCAACTCTCTTCAGCAAGTTACGCCAAACAATATCTACTGAATGGTGGGAGACATTTCCATACCATTTGCAAAGATAGTCTCAAGAAAATTGGTCACATTTCAAAACATTTAAAAAAAAAACAAGTTCTTGGACAATGGTGACATTTCATACCATTTTATAGTCTGAGTTCGAAACTTTCTTTTGGTGGACTCCGGGTGAGCATGTCAATATATTTTAATCAGGTAAGAACTTTTTAATATGTTTGTTCATTAGTTTTATAAAATATTTTATAAAAGTTTATATAAATTTTCGTATTATTTTGATATTTTAATTATATTCTAGTTAAGCTTCGCCGCATTTGCAACTAACTTAAAAATGGTGACATTTTCATAATTATTTAAAAGAGACTCAATCTGTAAATGGTGACATTTTCATACCATTTATGATCAACTTTCTTCAGCAAGTTACGCCAAACAATATCTAATAAATGGTGACATTTCCATACCATTTGCAAAGATAGTCTCAAGAAAAAATGGTGACATCTCCATACTCATTTAATAAGAGTCCAGATCTGGACAATGGTGACATTTTCATACCTTTTATAGTCTGAAACTTCCTGGGCGGACCTAAAGGGGTGAAGATGGAAATTTTTAATAAATAGGTATGAACTTCTAATATGTTTGTACTATTAGTTTTATAAAATATTTTATATAAAAAGTTTATATAAATTTTCGCATTATTTGATATTTTAATTATATTTTCCAGCTTACGCCATTGGGGCATCTAACCATTCACGGAAATGGTGACATTTTCATACTTCATTTAAGAAGTAGACATTCAATTTGTAAAATGCAGACATTTTCACACCATTTATGATGAAAATCTTCCATACCATTTAATAAGAGACGCAGATAATGGGACAAGACACATTTCATTATTTCGAACCCTGATGACATCTCCATACCATTTGCAAAGATAGTCTAATGTAAAAACTGGTGACATAAGTTTCGCATAACATTTAAAAAGTCTATCTAAAATTTCGTATTATTTGATTTATAATTATAATTCTCCAGCGCTGGCGCATTTGCACTACCGAATGTTTAATTCACTATTTAAGAAGAGACTAATTGTGGTGACTTATATTTCATACCATTTATGACTTCTCAGCAATTTATCTTACTCACGACCATCGGTGACATTTTCTATACCATTTGCAAAGATAGCCTCAAGAAAAATCGGTGACCTTCTCATACCATTTAATAAGAGACTTAGATATGGACAATGGTGACATTTTCATACCTTTTATAGTTCGAAACTCCCTTGGGCGGACCCGGGTGAAGCATACAAATATTTTAATTAGGTATGAACTTCTAATATGTTTGTTCATTAGTTTTATAAAATATTTTATATAAAAAGTTTATATAAATTTTCGCATTATTTGATATTTTAATTATATTCTCCAGTTTCCCGCCTTGCAACTAACTTACGGAAATGGTGACATTTTCATACCATTAAGATTAGACTTCAATTCTGAAAATGGTGACATTTTCATACCATTTATGATCAAATCTCTTCAGTAAGTTACGCCAACTACATATATCTAATGAATGGTGACATTTCCATACAATTTTGCAAAGATAGTCCTCTAGAAAAATGGTGATATCTCCATACCATTCTAATATTCTTCTGACACTCAGATATGGACAATGGTGACATTTTCATACCTTTTATAGTCTGAAACTCTCTTTGGCGGACCCGGTGAAGTATAAATATTTTAACTAGGTATGAACTTAATATGTTTGTTCATTAGTTTTATAAAAATATTTTATATAAAAAGTTTATATAAATTTTCGTATTATTTGATATTTCAATTATATTCCCCAGCTTCCCGCACTGGCAACTAACTTATGGAAATGGTGACATTTTCATACCATTTAAGAAGAGACTCAATTCTGGAAAATGGTGACATTTTCATACCATTTATGATCAACTCCTTCAGTAGTTACGCCAAACAATATCTACCGAATGGTGACATTTCCATACCATTTGCAAAGATAGTCTCAAGAAATATGGTGACATCTTCCATACCATTTAATAAGAGACTCAGATATGGACAATGGTGACATTTTCATACCTTTTATAGTCTGAAACTCTTCTGGTGGACCTGGGTGAAGCATACAAATATTTTAACTAGGTATGAACTTCTAATATGTTTGCTCATTAGTTTTATAAAATATTTTATATAAAAGTTTATATAAATTTTCGTATTATTTGATATTTTAATTATATCCTCCAGCTTCGCATTTGCAACTAACTTACGGAAATGGTGACATTTTCATACCATTTAAAGAAGAGACTCAATTCTGCAAAATGGTGACATTTTCATACCATTTATGATCAACTCTCTTCAGCAGTTACGCCAAACAATATCTACTGAATGGTGACATTTCCATACTATTTGCAAAGATAGTCTCAAGAAAATGGTGACATTCTCCATACTCATTTAATAGAGTCTCCAGATATGGACAATGGTGACATTTTCATACCTTATAATAGTCTGAAACTCTCCTTGGCGGACCTGGGTGAAGCATACAAATATTTTAACTAGGTATGAACTTTAAATATGTTTGTTCATTAGTTTTATAAAATATTTTATATAAAAAGTTTATATAAATTCTCGTATTATTTGATATTTTAATTATATTCTCCAGCTTGCCGCATTTGCAACTAACTTAGGGAAATGGTGACATTTTCATACCATTTAAGAAGAGACTCAATTCTGGAAAATGGTGACATTTGCATACCCATTTATGATGAACCCTCTTCAGTATGTTACGCCAAACAATATCTACCGAATGGTGACATTTTGATACTATTTGTAAAGATAGTCTCAAGAAGATGGGTGACTATTTTCCATACTCATTTAATAAGAGACTCAGATATTTTTTATACAATTTATATGCGAAGGTGACTTGGGGACCTGGTAGCATACATGATACTTTTAACTCGCGCCACTCTTTTATTTTATATGAACTTAATATTTTTTTTTTTTTATATTTTATATTTATTTTTTTTATTTTTTTTATATTTAAAAAACTACCTTGCTATAAAATGCCGTCGACATTTTAACTATTACGGAGATCCATCCAATGGCCATTGCAAAGATAGGGGTCGGTTTCCAGAGACCAAAATGGTGACATCTCCATACCATTTAAGAAGAGACTCAGTTCTGAACAATGGTGATGGTGACATTTTTTTATATATCATACCTTTTATAGTTCTGAAACTCTTTTTGGCGGACCCGGGTGAAGCATACAAATATTTTAATCTAGGTATGAACTTCTAATATGTTTGTTCATTAGTTTTATAAAATATTTTATATAAAAAGTTTATATAAATTCTCGTATTATTTGATATTTTAATTATATTCTCCAGCTTGCCGCATTTGCGACTAACTTACGGAAATGGTGACATTTTCATACCATTTAAGAAGAGACTCAATTCTGTAAAATGGTGACATTTTCATACCATTTATGATGAACTCTCTTCAGCAAGTTACGCCAAACAATATCTAATGAATGGTGACATTTCCATACCATTTGCAAAGATAGTCTCTAGAGAAATGGTGACATCTCCATACCATTTAATAAGAGACTCAGATCTGGACAATGGTGACATTTTCATATCTTTATAGTCTGAAACTTTCTTTTGGTGGACTCTGGGTGAAGCATACAAATATTTTAACTAGGTATGAACTTCCTAATATGTTCGTTCATTAGTTTTATAAAATATTTTATATAAAAGTTTATATAAATTTTCGTATTATTTGATATTTTAATTATATTCTATAGCTTGCCGCACTTGCAACTAACTTACGGAAATGGTGACATTTAAGTGACTCAATTCTGTAAAATGGTGACATTTTCATACCATTTATGATGAACTCTCTTCAGCAAGTTACGGTAAACAATATCTAATGAATGGTGACATTTCCATACCATTTGCAAAGATAGTCTCAAGAAAAATGGTGACATCTCCATACCATTTAATAAGAGACTCAGTTCTGGACAATGATGACATTTCCATACCTTTTATAGTCTGAAACTTTCTTTCTGGACCTGGGTGAAGCATACAAATATTTTAACTAGGTATGAACTTCTAATATGTTTGTTCATTAGTTTTATAAAATATTTTATATAAAAGTTTATATAAATTTTCGTATTATTTGATATTTTAATTATAATCTCCAGCTTTCCGCATTTGCAACTAACTTATGGAAATGGTGACATTTTCTACCATTTAAGAAGAGACTCAATTCTTGAAAATGGTGACATTTTCATACCATTTATGATGAACTCTCTTCAGCAAGTTACGCCAAACAATATCTAATGAATGGTGACATTTCCATACCATTTGCAAAGATAGTCTCAAGAAAAAATGGTGACATTCTCCATACCATTTAATAAGAGACTCAGTTCTGGACAATGGTGACATTTTCATACCTTTTATAGTCTGAAACTTCTCTTTGGCGGACTCGGGTGAAGCATACACATATTTTAACTAGGTATGAACTTCTAATATAGTTTGTTCATTAGTTTTATAAAATATTTTTATATAAAAAGTTAATATAAATTTTCGCATTATTTGATATTTTAATTATATTTCCGCTTCCCGCATTTGCAACTAACTTACGGAAATGGTGACATTTTCATACCATTTAAGAAGAGACTTCAATTCTTGAAAATGGTGACATTTTCATACTATCTATGATCAACTCTTTCAGCAGTTACGCCAAACAATACCTACTGAATGGTGACATTTCCATACCATTTTGCAAAGATCGCCCCAGAAAATGGTGACATCTTCCATACTCATTTAATAAGAGACTCAGTTCTGGACAATGGTGACATTTTCATACCTTTTATAGTCTGAAACTCTCTTTGGCGGACCCGGGTGAAGCATACAAATATTTTAACTAGGTATGAACTTCTAATATGTTTGTTCATTAGTTTTATAAAATATTTTATATAAAAAGTTAATATAAATTTCGCTATTATTTGATATTTTAATTATATTCTATAGCTTGCCGCACTTGCAACTAACTTACGAAAATGGTGACATTTTCATGCCATATAAGAAGAGACTCAATTCTGTAAAATGGTGACATTTTCATACCATTTATGATGAACACTCTTCAGCAAGTTACGCCAAACAATATCTAATAAATGGTGACATTTCCATACCATTTGCAAAGATAGTCTCAAGAAAAATGGTGACATCTCCATACCATTTAATAAGAGACTCAGTTCTGGACAATGGTGACATTTCCATACCTTTATAGTCTGAAACTCTCTTTGGCGGACCCGGGTGAAGCATAGAAATATTTTAACTAGGTATGAACTTCTAATATGTTTGTTCATTTGTTTTATAAAATATTTTATATAAAAAGTTTATATAAATTTTCGTATTATTTGATATTTTAATTATATTCTATAGCTTGCCGCACTTGCAACTAACTTACGGAAATGGTGACATTTTCATGCCATATAAGAAGAGACTCAATTCTGTAAAATGGTGACATTTTCATACCATTTATGATGAACTCTCTTCAGCAAGTTACGCCAAACAATATCTAATGAATGGTGACATTTCCATACCATTTGCAAAGATAGTCTCAAGAAAAATGGTGACATCTCCATACCATTTAATAAGAGACTCAGTTCTGGACAATGGTGACATTTCCATACCTTTATAGTCTGAAACTCTCTTTGGCGGACCCGGGTGAAGCATACAAATATTTTAACTAGGTATGAACTTCTAATATGTTTGTTCATTAGTTTTATAAAATATTTTATATAAAAAGTTTATATAAATTTTCGTATTATTTGATATTTTAATTATATTCTCCAGCTTCCCGCACTTGCAACTAACTTACGGAAATGGTGACATTTTCATACCATTTAAGAAGAGACTCAATTCTGGAAAATGGTGACATTTTCATACCATTTATGATGAACTCTTTTCAGCAAGTTACGCCAAACAATATCTAATGAATGGTGACATTTCCATACCATTTGCAAAGATAGTCTCAAGAAAAATGGTGACATCTCCATACCATTTAATAAGAGACTCAGTTGTGGACAATGGTAACATTTTCATACCTTTTAAAGTCTGAAACTCTGTTTGGCGGACCCGGGTGAAGCATAGAAATATTTTGCTAGAACTAGGTATGAACTTCTAATATGTTTGTTCATTAGTTTTATAAAATATTTTATATAAAAGTTAATATAAATTTTCGTATTATTTGATATAAATTCTCCAAACCGCAATTTTTATAAAATGGTTGGATTTTAATAAGACTATCTTTGCAAATGGTATGAAATTTCATACCTAGTTAAATATTGTTTGCCGTGCTTGCAACTGAAGTTACGCCAAAAATGTCAATATTTTCAGAATGGTAGACATTTCCATCACCATTTCCATAAGATAGTCCAATTTTGGGAAAATGGTGATTTACTTTTTTACAAATATTAATGTACTTTATATAAAAAATTTTTCAACTATAAAATGGTCACTTATTGACGAAACAATATTTATGAAGTTTTCCCATACCTAGATATGAAAATGCTGGACCATTGTCCAGATCTGAGATCTCTTAAAAAATGGTATGGAGATGTCATACCATTTTTCTTTTCTTGAGACTATCTTTGCAAATGGTATGGAAATGTCACCATTCAGTAGATATTGTTTGGCGTAACTTGCTGAAGAGAGTTGATCATAAATGGTATGAAAATGTCACCATTTTCCAGAATTGAGTCTCTTCTTAAATGGTATGAAAATGTCACCATTTCCGTAAGTTAGTTGCAAATGCGGCAAGCTGGAGAATATAATTAAAATATCAAATAATACGAAAATTTATATAAACTTTTTATATAAAATATTTTATAAAACTAATGAACAAACATATTAGAAGTTCATACCTAGTTAAAATATGTGTATGCTTCACCCGGGTCCGCCAAAGAGAGTTTCAGACTATAAAAGGTATGAAAATGTCACCATTGTCCAGAACTGAGACTCTTATTAAATGGTATGGAGATGTCACCATTTTTCTTGAGACTATCTTTGCAAATGGTATGGAAATGTCACCATTCAGTAGATATTGTTTGGCGTAACTTGCTGAAGAGAGTTGATCATAAATGGTATGAAAATGTCACCATTTTCCATTGAGTCTCTTCTTAAATGGTATGAAAATGTCACCATTTCCGTAAGTTAGTTGCAAATGCGGCAAGCTGGAGAATATAATTAAAATATCAAATAATACGAAAATTTATATAAACTTTTTATATAAAATATTTTATAAAACTAATGAACAAACATATTAGAAGTTCATACCTAGTTAAAATATGTGTATGCTTCACCCGGGTCCGCCAAAGAGAGTTTCAGACTATAAAAGGTATGAAAATGTCACCATTGTCCAGAACTGAGTCTCTTATTAAATGGTATGGAGATGTCACCATTTTTCTTGAGACTATCTTTGCAAATGGTATGGAAATGTCACCATTCGGTAGATATTGTTTGGCGTAACTTGCTGAAGAGAGTTCATCATAAATGGTATGAAAATGTCACCATTTTCCAGAATTGAGTCTCTTCTTAAATGGTATGAAAATGTCACCATTTCCGTAAGTTAGTTGCAAATGCGGCAAGCTGGAGAATATAATTAAAATATCAAATAATACGAAAATTTATATAAACTTTTTATATAAAATATTTTATAAAACTAATGAACAAACATATTAGAAGTTCATACCTAGTTAAAATATGTGTATGCTTCACCCGGGTCCGCCAAAGAGAGTTTCAGACTATAAAAGGTATGAAAATGTCACCATTGTCCATATCTGAGACTCTTATTAAATGGTATGGAGATGTCACCATTTTTCTTGAGACTATCTTTGCAAATGGTATGGAAATGTCACCATTCGGTAGATATTGTTTGGCGTAACTTGCTGAAGAGAGTTCATCATAAATGGTATGAAAATGTCACCATTTTCCAGAATTGAGTCTCTTCTTAAATGGTATGAAAATGTCACCATTTCCGTAAGTTAGTTGCAAGTGCGGCAAGCTGGAGAATATAATTAAAATATCAAATAATACGAAAATTTATATAAACTTTTTATATAAAATATTTTATAAAACTAATGAACAAACATATTAGAAGTTCATACCTAGTTAAAATATGTGTATGCTTCACCCGGGTCCGCCAAAGAGAGTTTCAGACTATAAAAGGTATAAAAATGTCACCATTGTCCATATCTGAGTCTCTTATTAAATGGTATGGAGATGTAACCATTTTTCTTGAGACTATCTTTGCAAATGGTATGGAAATGTCACCATTCGGTAGATATTGTTTGGCGTAACTTGCTGAAGAGAGTTGATCATAAATGGTATGAAAATGTCACCATTTTCCATTGAGTCTCTTAAATGGTATGAAAATGTCACCATTTCCGTAAGTTAGTTGCAAATGCGGCAAGCTGGAGAACATAATTAAAATATCAAATAATACGAAAATTTATATAAACTTTTTATATAAAATATTTTATAAAACTAATGAACAAACATATTAGAAGTTCATACCTAGTTAAAATATGTGTATGCTTCACCCGGGTCCGCCAAAGAGAGTTTCAGACTATAAAAGGTATGAAAATGTCACCATTGTCCATATCTGAGACTCTTATTAAATGGTATGGAGATGTCACCATTTTTCTTGAGACTATCTTTGCAAATGGTATGGAAATGTCACCATTCAGTAGATATTGTTTGGCGTAACTTGCTGAAGAGAGTTCATCATAAATGGTATGAAAATGTCACCATTTTCCAGAATTGAGTCTCTTCTTAAATGGTATGAAAATGTCACCATTTCCGTAAGTTAGTTGCAAATGCGGCAAGCTGGAGAATATAATTAAAATATCAAATAATACGAAAATTTATATAAACTTTTTATATAAAATATTTTATAAAACTAATGAACAAACATATTAGAAGTTCATACCTAGTTAAAATATGTGTATGCTTCACCCGGGTCCGCCAAAGAGAGTTTCAGACTATAAAAGGTATGAAAATGTCACCATTGTCCATATCTGAGTCTCTTATTAAATGGTATGGAGATGTCACCATTTTTCTTGAGACTATCTTTGCAAATGGTATGGAAATGTCACCATTCAGTAGATATTGTTTGGCGTAACTTGCTGAAGAGAGTTCATCATAAATGGTATGAAAATGTCACCATTTTCCAGAATTGAGTCTCTTCTTAAATGGTATGAAAATGTCACCATTTCCGTAAGTTAGTTGCAAATGCGGCAAGCTGGAGAATATAATTAAAATATCAAATAATACGAAAATTTATATAAACTTTTTATATAAAATATTTTATAAAACTAATGAACAAACATATTAGAAGTTCATACCTAGTTAAAATATGTGTATGCTTCACCCGGGTCCGCCAAAGAGAGTTTCAGACTATAAAAGGTATGAAAATGTCACCATTGTCCATATCTGAGACTCTTATTAAATGGTATGGAGATGTCACCATTTTTCTTGAGACTATCTTTGCAAATGGTATGGAAATGTCACCATTCAGTAGATATTGTTTGGCGTAACTTGCTGAAGAGAGTTGATCATAAATGGTATGAAAATGTCACCATTTTCCATTGAGTCTCTTCTTAAATGGTATGAAAATGTCACCATTTCCGTAAGTTAGTTGCAAATGCGGCAAGCTGGAGAATATAATTAAAATATCAAATAATACGAAAATTTATATAAACTTTTTATATAAAATATTTTATAAAACTAATGAACAAACATATTAGAAGTTCATACCTAGTTAAAATATGTGTATGCTTCACCCGGGTCCGCCAAAGAGAGTTTCAGACTATAAAAGGTATGAAAATGTCACCATTGTCCATATCTGAGACTCTTATTAAATGGTATGGAGATGTCACCATTTTTCTTGAGACTATCTTTGCAAATGGTATGGAAATGTCACCATTCGGTAGATATTGTTTGGCGTAACTTGCTGAAGAGAGTTGATCATAAATGGTATGAAAATGTCACCATTTTCCATTGAGTCTCTTCTTAAATGGTATGAAAATGTCACCATTTCCGTAAGTTAGTTGCAAATGCGGCAAGCTGGAGAATATAATTAAAATATCAAATAATACGAAAATTTATATAAACTTTTTATATAAAATATTTTATAAAACTAATGAACAAACATATTAGAAGTTCATACCTAGTTAAAATATTTGTATGCTTCACCCGGGTCCGCCAAAGAGAGTTTCAGACTATAAAAGGTATGAAAATGTCACCATTGTCCATATCTGAGTCTCTTATTAAATGGTATGGAGATGTCACCATTTTTCTTGAGACTATCTTTGCAAATTTTATGGAAATGTCACCATTCATTAGATATTATTTGGCGTAACTTGCTGAAGAGAGTTCATCATAAATGGTATGAAAATGTCACCATTTTCCAGAATTGAGTCTCTTCTTAAATGGTATGAAAATGTCACCATTTCCGTAAGTTAGTTGCAAATGCGGCAAGCTGGAGAATATAATTAAAATATCAAATAATACGAAAATTTATATAAACTTTTTATATAAAATATTTTATAAAACTAATGAACAAACATATTAGAAGTTCATACCTAGTTAAAATATTTGTATGCTTCACCCGGGTCCGCCAAAGAGAGTTTCAGACTATAAAAGGTATGAAAATGTCACCATTGTCCATATCTGAGTCTCTTATTAAATGGTATGGAGATGTAACCATTTTTCTTGAGACTATCTTTGCAAATGGTATGGAAATGTCACCATTCGGTAGATATTGTTTGGCGTAACTTGCTGAAGAGAGTTCATCATAAATGGTATGAAAATGTCACCATTTTCCAGAATTGAGTCTCTTCTTAAATGGTATGAAAATGTCACCATTTCCGTAAGTTAGTTGCAAATGCGGCAAGCTGGAGAATATAATTAAAATATCAAATAATACGAAAATTTATATAAACTTTTTATATAAAATATTTTATAAAACTAATGAACAAACATATTAGAAGTTCATACCTAGTTAAAATATGTGTATGCTTCACCCGGGTCCGCCAAAGAGAGTTTCAGACTATAAAAGGTATGAAAATGTCACCATTGTCCATATCTGAGTCTCTTATTAAATGGTATGGAGATGTAACCATTTTTCTTGAGACTATCTTTGCAAATGGTATGGAAATGTCACCATTCGGTAGATATTGTTTGGCGTAACTTGCTGAAGAGAGTTCATCATAAATGGTATGAAAATGTCACCATTTTCCAGAATTGAGTCTCTTCTTAAATGGTATGAAAATGTCACCATTTCCGTAAGTTAGTTGCAAATGCGGCAAGCTGGAGAATATAATTAAAATATCAAATAATACGAAAATTTATATAAACTTTTTATATAAAATATTTTATAAAACTAATGAACAAACATATTAGAAGTTCATACCTAGTTAAAATATTTGTATGCTTCACCCGGGTCCGCCAAAGAGAGTTTCAGACTATAAAAGGTATGAAAATGTCACCATTGTCCAGAACTGAGTCTCTTATTAAATGGTATGGAGATGTCACCATTTTTCTTGAGACTATCTTTGCAAATGGTATGGAAATGTCACCATTCAGTAGATATTGTTTGGCGTAACTTGCTGAAGAGAGTTCATCATAAATGGTATGAAAATGTCACCATTTTCCAGAATTGAGTCTCTTCTTAAATGGTATGAAAATGTCACCATTTCCGTAAGTTAGTTGCAAATGCGGCAAGCTGGAGAATATAATTAAAATATCAAATAATACGAAAATTTATATAAACTTTTTATATAAAATATTTTATAAAACTAATGAACAAACATATTAGAAGTTCATACCTAGTTAAAATATGTGTATGCTTCACCCGGGTCCGCCAAAGAGAGTTTCAGACTATAAAAGGTATGAAAATGTCACCATTGTCCAGAACTGAGTCTCTTATTAAATGGTATGGAGATGTCACCATTTTTCTTGAGACTATCTTTGCAAATGGTATGGAAATGTCACCATTCAGTAGATATTGTTTGGCGTAACTTGCTGAAGAGAGTTCATCATAAATGGTATGAAAATGTCACCATTTTCCAGAATTGAGTCTCTTCTTAAATGGTATGAAAATGTCACCATTTCCGTAAGTTAGTTGCAAATGCGGCAAGCTGGAGAATATAATTAAAATATCAAATAATACGAAAATTTATATAAACTTTTTATATAAAATATTTTATAAAACTAATGAACAAACATATTAGAAGTTCATACCTAGTTAAAATATTTGTATGCTTCACCCGGGTCCGCCAAAGAGAGTTTCAGACTATAAAAGGTATGAAAATGTCACCATTGTCCAGAACTGAGTCTCTTATTAAATGGTATGGAGATGTCACCATTTTTCTTGAGACTATCTTTGCAAATGGTATGGAAATGTCACCATTCAGTAGATATTGTTTGGCGTAACTTGCTGAAGAGAGTTCATCATAAATGGTATGAAAATGTCACCATTTTCCAGAATTGAGTCTCTTCTTAAATGGTATGAAAATGTCACCATTTCCGTAAGTTAGTTGCAAATGCGGCAAGCTGGAGAATATAATTAAAATATCAAATAATACGAAAATTTATATAAACTTTTTATATAAAATATTTTATAAAACTAATGAACAAACATATTAGAAGTTCATACCTAGTTAAAATATGTGTATGCTTCACCCGGGTCCGCCAAAGAGAGTTTCAGACTATAAAAGGTATGAAAATGTCACCATTGTCCATATCTGAGACTCTTATTAAATGGTATGGAGATGTCACCATTTTTCTTGAGACTATCTTTGCAAATGGTATGGAAATGTCACCATTCGGTAGATATTGTTTGGCGTAACTTGCTGAAGAGAGTTCATCATAAATGGTATGAAAATGTCACCATTTTCCAGAATTGAGTCTCTTCTTAAATGGTATGAAAATGTCACCATTTCCGTAAGTTAGTTGCAAGTGCGGCAAGCTGGAGAATATAATTAAAATATCAAATAATACGAAAATTTATATAAACTTTTTATATAAAATATTTTATAAAACTAATGAACAAACATATTAGAAGTTCATACCTAGTTAAAATATTTGTATGCTTCACCCGGGTCCGCCAAAGAGAGTTTCAGACTATAAAAGGTATGAAAATGTCACCATTGTCCAGAACTGAGTCTCTTATTAAATGGTATGGAGATGTCACCATTTTTCTTGAGACTATCTTTGCAAATGGTATGGAAATGTCACCATTCAGTAGATATTGTTTGGCGTAACTTGCTGAAGAGAGTTCATCATAAATGGTATGAAAATGTCACCATTTTCCAGAATTGAGTCTCTTCTTAAATGGTATGAAAATGTCACCATTTCCGTAAGTTAGTTGCAAATGCGGCAAGCTGGAGAATATAATTAAAATATCAAATAATACGAAAATTTATATAAACTTTTTATATAAAATATTTTATAAAACTAATGAACAAACATATTAGAAGTTCATACCTAGTTAAAATATGTGTATGCTTCACCCGGGTCCGCCAAAGAGAGTTTCAGACTATAAAAGGTATGAAAATGTCACCATTGTCCATAACTGAGACTCTTATTAAATGGTATGGAGATGTCACCATTTTTCTTGAGACTATCTTTGCAAATGGTATGGAAATGTCACCATTCGGTAGATATTGTTTGGCGTAACTTGCTGAAGAGAGTTCATCATAAATGGTATGAAAATGTCACCATTTTCCAGAATTGAGTCTCTTCTTAAATGGTATGAAAATGTCACCATTTCCGTAAGTTAGTTGCAAATGCGGCAAGCTGGAGAATATAATTAAAATATCAAATAATACGAAAATTTATATAAACTTTTTATATAAAATATTTTATAAAACTAATGAACAAACATATTAGAAGTTCATACCTAGTTAAAATATTTGTATGCTTCACCCGGGTCCGCCAAAGAGAGTTTCAGACTATAAAAGGTATGAAAATGTCACCATTGTCCAGAACTGTTATTAAATGGCATGAAGATGTCACCATTTTTCTTGAGACTATCTTTGCAAATTTTATGGAAATGTGACCATTCAGTAGATATTGTTTGGCGTAACTTGCTGAAGAGAGTTCATCATAAATGGTATGAAAATGTCACCATTTTCCAGAATTGAGTCTCTTCTTAAATGGTATGAAAATGTCACCATTTCCGTAAGTTAGTTGCAAATGCGGCAAGCTGGAGAATATAATTAAAATATCAAATAATACGAAAATTTATATAAACTTTTTATATAAAATATTTTATAAAACTAATGAACAAACATATTAGAAGTTCATACCTAGTTAAAATATTTGTATGCTTCACCCGGGTCCGCCAAAGAGAGTTTCAGACTATAAAAGGTATGAAAATGTCACCATTGTCCATAACTGAGTCTCTTATTAAATGGTATGGAGATGTCACCATTTTTCTTGAGACTATCTTTGCAAATGGTATGGAAATGTCACCATTCAGTAGATATTGTTTGGCGTAACTTGCTGAAGAGAGTTCATCATAAATGGTATGAAAATGTCACCATTTTCCAGAATTGAGTCTCTTCTTAAATGGTATGAAAATGTCACCATTTCCGTAAGTTAGTTGCAAATGCGGCAAGCTGGAGAATATAATTAAAATATCAAATAATACGAAAATTTATATAAACTTTTTATATAAAATATTTTATAAAACTAATGAACAAACATATTAGAAGTTCATACCTAGTTAAAATATTTCTCCCTCCGGGTTATGCTTCACCCGGGTCCGCCAAAGAGAGTTTCAGACTATAAAAGGTATGAAAATGTCACCATTGTCCATATCTGAGTCTCTTATTAAATGGTATGGAGATGTCACCATTTTTCTTGAGACTATCTTTGCAAATGGTATGGAAATGTCACCATTCAGTAGATATTGTTTGGCGTAACTTGCTGAAGAGAGTTCATCATAAATGGTATGAAAATGTCACCATTTTCCAGAATTGAGTCTCTTCTTAAATGGTATGAAAATGTCACCATTTCCGTAAGTTAGTTGCAAATGCGGCAAGCTGGAGAATATAATTAAAATATCAAATAATACGAAAATTTATATAAACTTTTTATATAAAATATTTTATAAAACTAATGAACAAACATATTAGAAGTTCATACCTAGTTAAAATATGTGTATGCTTCACCCGGGTCCGCCAAAGAGAGTTTCAGACTATAAAAGGTATGAAAATGTCACCATTGTCCAGAACTGAGTCTCTTATTAAATGGTATGGAGATGTCACCATTTTTCTTGAGACTATCTTTGCAAATGGTATGGAAATGTCACCATTTATTAGATATTGTTTGGCGTAACTTGCTGAAGAGAGTTCATCATAAATGGTATGAAAATGTCACCATTTTACAGAATTGAGTCTCTTCTTAAATGGTATGAAAATGTCACCATTTGTAAGTTAGTTGCAAATGCGGCAAGCTGGAGAATATAATTAAAATATCAAATAATACGAAAATTTATATAAACTTTTTATATAAAATATTTTATAAAACTAATGAACAAACATATTAGAAGTTCATACCTAGTTAAAATATTTGTATGCTTCACCCGGGTCCGCCAAAGAGAGTTTCAGACTATAAAAGGTATAAAAAATGTCACCATTGTCCATATCTGAGTCTCTTATTAAATGGTATGGAGATGTCACCATTTTTCTTGAGACTATCTTTGCAAATGGTATGGAAATGTCACCATTCGGGGTATGATATTGTTTGGCGTAACTTGCCTGAAGAGAGTTCATCATAAATGGTATGAAAATGTCACCATTGTCCATATCTGAGACTCTTATTAAATGGTATGGAGATGTCACCATTTTTCTTGAGACTATCTTTGCAAATGGTATGGAAATGTCACCATTCGGTAGATATTGTTTGGCGTAACTTGCTGAAGAGAGTTCATCATAAATGGTATGAAAATGTCACCATTTTCCAGAAGTGAGTCTCTTCTTAAATGGTATGAAAATGTCACCATTTCCGTAAGTTAGTTGCAAATGCGGCAAGCTGGAGAATATAATTAAAATATCAAATAATACGAAAATTTATATAAACTTTTTATATAAAATATTTTATAAAACTAATGAACAAACATATTAGAAGTTCATACCTAGTTAAAATATGTGTATGCTTCACCCGGGTCCGCCAAAGAGAGTTTCAGACTATAAAAGGTATGAAAATGTAACCATTGTCCAGAACTGAGTCTCTTATTAAATGGTATGGAGATGTCACCATTTTTCTTGAGACTATCTTTTGCAAATGGTATGGAAATGTCACCATTCAGTAGATATTGTTTGGCGTAACTTGCTGAAGAGAGTTCATCATAAATGGTATGAAAATGTCACCATTTTCCAGAACTGAGTCTCTTCTTAAATGGTATGAAAATGTCACCATTCCGTAAGTTAGTTGCAAATGCGGCAAGCTGGAGAATATAATTAAAATATCAAATAATACGAAAATTTATATAAACTTTTTATATAAAATATTTTATAAAACTAAATGAACTAAACATATTTTATTTAGAAGTTCATACCTAGTTAAAATATTTGTCTTGGTATTCTGTTGCAATTCACCCGGGTCCGCCAAAGAGAGTTTCAGACTATAAAAGGTATGAAAATGTCACCATTGTCCATAACTGAGACTCTTATTAAATGGTATGGAGATGTCACCATTTTTCTTGAGACTATCTTTGCAAATGGTATGGAAATGTCACCATTCATTAGATATTGTTTGGCGTAACTTGCTGAAGAGAGTTCATCATAAATGGTATGAAAATGTCACCATTTTCCAGAATTGAGTCTCTTCTTAAATGGTATGAAAATGTCACCATTTCCGTAAGTTAGTTGCAAATGCGGCAAGCTGGAGAATATAATTAAAATATCAAATAATACGAAAATTTATATAAACTTTTTATATAAAATAATTTATAAAACTAATGAACAAATATATTAGAAGTTCATACCTAGTTAAAATATGTGTATGCTTCACCCGGGTCCGCCAAAGAGAGTTTCAGACTATAAAAGGTATGAAAATGTCACCATTGTCCAGAACTGAGTCTCTTATTAAATGGTATGGAGATGTCACCATTTATCTTGAGACTATCTTTGCAAATGGTATGGAAATGTCACCATTCATTAGATATTGTTTGGCGTAACTTGCTGAAGAGAGTTCATCATAAATGGTATGAAAATGTCACCATTTTCCAGAATTGAGTCTCTTCATAAATGGTATGAAAATGCCACCATTTCCGTAAGTTAGTTGCAAATGCGGCAAGCTGGAGAATATAATTAAAATATCAAATAATACGAAAATTTATATAAACTTTTTATATAAAATATTTTATAAAACTAATGAACAAACATATTAGAAGTTCATACCTAGTTAAAATATTTGTATGCTTCACCCGGGTCCGCCAAAGAGAGTTTCAGACTATAAAAGGTATGAAAATGTCACCATTGTCCATATCTGAGACTCTTATTAAATGGTATGGAGATGTCACCATTTTTCTTGAGACTATCTTTGCAAATGGTATGGAAATGTCACCATTCGGTAGATATTGTTTGGCGTAACTTGCTGAAGAGAGTTCATCATAAATGGTATGAAAATGTCACCATTTTCCAGAATTGAGTCTCTTCTTAAATGGTATGAAAATGTCACCATTTCCGTAAGTTAGTTGCAAATGCGGCAAGCTGGAGAATATAATTAAAATATCAAATAATACGAAAATTTATATAAACTTTTTATATAAAATATTTTATAAAACTAATGAACAAACATATTAGAAGTTCATACCTAGTTAAAATATTTGTATGCTTCACCCGGGTCCGCCAAAGAGAGTTTCAGACTATAAAAGGTATGAAAATGTCACCATTGTCCATATCTGAGTCTCTTCTTAAATGGTATGAATGTCACCATTCCGCTTTGCAAATTAG
The DNA here is from genome assembly GCA_030555515.1 of Acutogordius australiensis. Taxonomy (NCBI): domain Eukaryota; kingdom Metazoa; phylum Nematomorpha; class Gordioida; order Gordea; family Gordiidae; genus Acutogordius; species Acutogordius australiensis. The sequence continues at coordinate 17,013,068 of CM060243.1, forward strand.
AATCATTAAATGGTATGGAGATGTCACCATTTTTCTTGAGACTATCTTTGCAAATGGTATGGAAATGTCACCATTCGGTAGATATTGTTTGGCGTAACTTGCTGAAGAGAGTTCATCATAAATGGTATGAAAATGTCACCATTTTCCAGAATTGAGTCTCTTCTTAAATGGTATGAAAATGTCACCATTTCCGTAAGTTAGTTGCAAATGCGGCAAGCTGGAGAATATAATTAAAATATCAAATAATACGAAAATTTATATAAACTTTTTATATAAAATATTTTATAAAACTAATGAACAAACATATTAGAAGTTCATACCTAGTTAAAATATTTGTATGCTTCACCCGGGTCCGCCAAAGAGAGTTTCAGACTATAAAAGGTATGAAAATGTCACCATTGTCCATAACTGAGTCTCTTATTAAATGGTATGGAGATGTCACCATTTTTCTTGAGACTATCTTTGCAAATGGTATGGAAATGTCACCATTCGGTAGATATTGTTTGGCGTAACTTGCTGAAGAGAGTTCATCATAAATGGTATGAAAATGTCACCATTTTCCAGAATTGAGTCTCTTCTTAAATGGTATGAAAATGTCACCATTTCCGTAAGTTAGTTGCAAATGCGGCAAGCTGGAGAATATAATTAAAATATCAAATAATACGAAAATTTATATAAACTTTTTATATAAAATATTTTATAAAACTAATGAACAAACATATTAGAAGTTCATACCTAGTTAAAATATTTGTATGCTTCACCCGGGTCCGCCAAAGAGAGTTTCAGACTATAAAAGGTATGAAAATGTCACCATTGTCCAGAACTGAGTCTCTTATTAAATGGTATGGAGATGTCACCATTTTTCTTGAGACTATCTTTGCAAATGGTATGGAAATGTCACCATTCAGTAGATATTGTTTGGCGTAACTTGCTGAAGAGAGTTCATCATAAATGGTATGAAAATGTCACCATTTTCCAGAATTGAGTCTCTTCTTAAATGGTATGAAAATGTCACCATTTCCGTAAGTTAGTTGCAAATGCGGCAAGCTGGAGAATATAATTAAAATATCAAATAATACGAAAATTTATATAAACTTTTTATATAAAATATTTTATAAAACTAATGAACAAACATATTAGAAGTTCATACCTAGTTAAAATATTTGTATGCTTCACCCGGGTCCGCCAAAGAGAGTTTCAGACTATAAAAGGTATGAAAATGTCACCATTGTCCAGAACTGAGTCTCTTATTAAATGGTATGGAGATGTCACCATTTTTCTTGAGACTATCTTTGCAAATGGTATGGAAATGTCACCATTCATTAGATATTGTTTGGCGTAACTTGCTGAAGAGAGTTCATCATAAATGGTATGAAAATGTCACCATTTTCCAGAATTGAGTCTCTTCTTAAATGGTATGAAAATGTCACCATTTCCGTAAGTTAGTTGCAAATGCGGCAAGCTGGAGAATATAATTAAAATATCAAATAATACGAAAATTTATATAAACTTTTTATATAAAATATTTTATAAAACTAATGAACAAACATATTAGAAGTTCATACCTAGTTAAAATATTTGTATGCTTCACCCGGGTCCGCCAAAGAGAGTTTCAGACTATAAAAGGTATGAAAATGTCACCATTGTCCAGAACTGAGTCTCTTATTAAATGGTATGGAGATGTCACCATTTTTCTTGAGACTATCTTTGCAAATGGTATGGAAATGTCACCATTCGGTAGATATTGTTTGGCGTAACTTGCTGAAGAGAGTTCATCATAAATGGTATGAAAATGTCACCATTTTCCAGAATTGAGTCTCTTCTTAAATGGTATGAAAATGTCACCATTTCCGTAAGTTAGTTGCAAATGCGGCAAGCTGGAGAATATAATTAAAATATCAAATAATACGAAAATTTATATAAACTTTTTATATAAAATATTTTATAAAACTAATGAACAAACATATTAGAAGTTCATACCTAGTTAAAATATTTGTATGCTTCACCCGGGTCCGCCAAAGAGAGTTTCAGACTATAAAAGGTATGAAAATGTCACCATTGTCCAGAACTGAGTCTCTTATTAAATGGTATGGAGATGTCACCATTTTTCTTGAGACTATCTTTGCAAATGGTATGGAAATGTCACCATTCAGTAGATATTGTTTGGCGTAACTTGCTGAAGAGAGTTCATCATAAATGGTATGAAAATGTCACCATTTTCCAGAATTGAGTCTCTTCTTAAATGGTATGAAAATGTCACCATTTCCGTAAGTTAGTTGCAAATGCGGCAAGCTGGAGAATATAATTAAAATATCAAATAATACGAAAATTTATATAAACTTTTTATATAAAATATTTTATAAAACTAATGAACAAACATATTAGAAGTTCATACCTAGTTAAAATATTTGTATGCTTCACCCGGGTCCGCCAAAGAGAGTTTCAGACTATAAAAGGTATGAAAATGTCACCATTGTCCAGAACTGAGTCTCTTATTAAATGGTATGGAGATGTCACCATTTTTCTTGAGACTATCTTTGCAAATGGTATGGAAATGTCACCATTCATTAGATATTGTTTGGCGTAACTTGCTGAAGAGAGTTCATCATAAATGGTATGAAAATGTCACCATTTTCCAGAATTGAGTCTCTTCTTAAATGGTATGAAAATGTCACCATTTCCGTAAGTTAGTTGCAAGTGCGGCAAGCTGGAGAATATAATTAAAATATCAAATAATACGAAAATTTATATAAACTTTTTATATAAAATATTTTATAAAACTAATGAACAAACATATTAGAAGTTCATACCTAGTTAAAATATTTGTATGCTTCACCCGGGTCCGCCAAAGAGAGTTTCAGACTATAAAAGGTATGAAAATGTCACCATTGTCCAGAACTGAGTCTCTTATTAAATGGTATGGAGATGTCACCATTTTTCTTGAGACTATCTTTGCAAATGGTATGGAAATGTCACCATTCATTAGATATTGTTTGGCGTAACTTGCTGAAGAGAGTTCATCATAAATGGTATGAAAATGTCACCATTTTCCAGAATTGAGTCTCTTCTTAAATGGTATGAAAATGTCACCATTTCCGTAAGTTAGTTGCAAGTGCGGCAAGCTGGAGAATATAATTAAAATATCAAATAATACGAAAATTTATATAAACTTTTTATATAAAATATTTTATAAAACTAATGAACAAACATATTAGAAGTTCATACCTAGTTAAAATATTTGTATGCTTCACCCGGGTCCGCCAAAGAGAGTTTCAGACTATAAAAGGTATGAAAATGTCACCATTGTCCAGAACTGAGTCTCTTATTAAATGGTATGGAGATGTCACCATTTTTCTTGAGACTATCTTTGCAAATGGTATGGAAATGTCACCATTCATTAGATATTGTTTGGCGTAACTTGCTGAAGAGAGTTCATCATAAATGGTATGAAAATGTCACCATTTTCCAGAATTGAGTCTCTTCTTAAATGGTATGAAAATGTCACCATTTCCGTAAGTTAGTTGCAAGTGCGGCAAGCTGGAGAATATAATTAAAATATCAAATAATACGAAAATTTATATAAACTTTTTATATAAAATATTTTATAAAACTAATGAACAAACATATTAGAAGTTCATACCTAGTTAAAATATTTGTATGCTTCACCCGGGTCCGCCAAAGAGAGTTTCAGACTATAAAAGGTATGAAAATGTCACCATTGTCCAGAACTGAGTCTCTTATTAAATGGTATGGAGATGTCACCATTTTTCTTGAGACTATCTTTGCAAATGGTATGGAAATGTCACCATTCATTAGATATTGTTTGGCGTAACTTGCTGAAGAGAGTTCATCATAAATGGTATGAAAATGTCACCATTTTCCAGAATTGAGTCTCTTCTTAAATGGTATGAAAATGTCACCATTTCCGTAAGTTAGTTGCAAGTGCGGCAAGCTGGAGAATATAATTAAAATATCAAATAATACGAAAATTTATATAAACTTTTTATATAAAATATTTTATAAAACTAATGAACAAACATATTAGAAGTTCATACCTAGTTAAAATATTTCTATGCTTCACCCGGGTCCGCCAAAGAGAGTTTCAGACTATAAAAGGTATGAAAATGTCACCATTGTCCAGAACCTGAGTCTTTATTAAATGGTATGTAGATGTCACCATTTTTCTTGAGACTATCTTTGCAAATGGTATGGAAATGTCACCATTCAGTAGATATTGTTTGGCGTAACTTGCTGAAGAGAGTTCATCATAAATGGTATGAAAATGTCACCATTTTACAGAATTGAGTCTCTTCTTAAATGGTATGAAAATGTCACCATTTTACAGAATTGAGTCTCTTCTTAAATGGTATGAAAATGTCACCATTTCCGTAAGTTAGTTGCAAGTGCGGCAAGCTGGAGAATATAATTAAAATATCAAATAATACGAAAATTTATATAAACTTTTTATATAAAATATTTTATAAAACTAATGAACAAACATATTAGAAGTTCATACCTAGTTAAAATATTTGTATGCTTCACCCGAGTCCGCCAAAGAGAGTTTCAGACTATAAAAGGTATGAAAATGTCACCATTGTCCAGAACTGAGTCTCTTATTAAATGGTATGGAGATGTCACCATTTTTCTTGAGACTATCTTTGCAAATGGTATGGAAATGTCACCATTCATTAGATATTGTTTGGCGTAACTTGCTGAAGAGAGTTCATCATAAATGGTATGAAAATGTCACCATTTTCCAGAATTGAGTCTCTTCTTAAATGGTATGAAAATGTCACCATTTCCGTAAGTTAGTTGCAAGTGCGGCAAGCTGGAGAATATAATTAAAATATCAAATAATACGAAAATTTATATAAACTTTTTATATAAAATATTTTATAAAACTAAAGAACAAACATATTAGAAGTTCATACCTAGTTGAAATATTTCTATGCTTCACCCGGGTCCGCCAAAGAGAGTTTCAGACTATAAAGGTATGGAAATGTCACCATTGTCCAGAACTGAGTCTCTTATTAAATGGTATGGAGATGTCACCATTTTTCTAGAAACTATCTTTGCAAATGGTATGGAAATGTCACCATTCATTAGATATTGTTTGGCGTAACTTGCTGAAGAGTGTTCATCATAAATGGTATGAAAATGTCACCATTTTCCAGAATTGAGTATCTTCTTAAATGGTATGAAAATGTCACCATTTCCGTAAGTTAGTTGCAAGTGCGGCAAGCTGGAGAATATAATTAAAATATCAAATTTATATTAACTTTCAATAAAAAATATTTTATAAACTAAAGAACAAACATATTAGAAGTTCATACGTAGTTAAAATATTTCCATGCTTCACCCGGGTCCGCCAAAGAGAGTTTCAGACTATAATAGGTATGAAAATGTCACCATTGTCCAGAACTTGAGTGTTTATTAAATGGTATGGAGATGTCACCATTTTTCTTGAGACTATCTTTGCAAATGGTATGGAAATGTCACCATTCATTAGATATTGTTTGGCGTAACTTGCTGAAGAGAGTTGATGATAAATGGTATGAAAATGTCACCATTTTCAAGAACTGAGTCACTTAAATGTCACCATTTCCGTAAGTTAGTTGCAAGTGCGGCAAGCTATAGAATATAATTAAAATATCAAATAATACGAAAATTTATATAAACTTTTTATATAAAATATTTTATAAAACTAAAGAACAAACATATTAGAAGTTCATACCTAGTTAAAATATTTCTATGCTTCACCCGGGTCCGCCAAAGAGAGTTTCAGACTATAAAGGTATGGAAATGTCATCATTGTCCACAACTGTGTCTCTTATTAAATGGTATGGAGATGTCACCATTTTTCTAGAGACTATCTTTGCAAATGGTATGGAAATGTCACCATTCATTAGATATTGTTTGGCGTAACTTGCTGAAGAGAGTTGATGATAAATGGTATGAAAATGTCACCATTTTCAAGAACTGAGTCTCTTCTTATGGTATGAAAATGTCACCATTTCCGTAAGTTAGTTGCAAGTGCGGGAAGCTGGAAAATATAGTTGAAATATTAAATAATGCAAATTTATATTAACTTTTTATATAAAATATTTTATAAAACTAAAGATCAAACATATTAGAAGTTCATACCTAGTTAAAATATTTCTATGCTTCACCCGGGTCCGCCAAAGAGAGTTTCAGACTTTAAAAGGTATGAAAATGTTACCATTGTCCAGAACTGAGTCTCTTATTAAATGGTATGGAGATGTCACCATTTTTCTAGAGACTATCTTTGCAAATGGTATGGAAATGTCACCATTCATTAGATATTGTTTGGCGTAACTTGCTGAAGAGAGTTGATGATAAATGGTATGAAAATGTCACCATTTTCAAGAACTGAGTCTCTTCTTAATGGTATGAAAATGTCACCATTTCCGTAAGTTAGTTGCAAGTGCGGCAAGCTATAGAATATAATTAAAATATCAAATAATACGAAAATTTATATAAACTTTTTATATAAAATATTTTATAAAACTAAAGATCAAACATATTAGAAGTTCATACCTAGTTAAAATATTTCTATGCTTCACCCGGGTCCGCCAAAGAGAGTTTCAGACTATAAAAGGTATGAAAATGTCACCATTGTCCAGAACTGAGTCTCTTATTAAATGGTATGGAGATGTCACCATTTTTCTTGAGACTATCTTTGCAAATGGTATGGAAATGTCACCATTCATTAGATATTGTTTGGCGTAACTTGCTGAAGAGAGTTCATCATAAATGGTATGAAAATGTCACCATTTTCCAGAATTGAGTCTCTTCTTAAATGGTATGAAAATGTCACCATTTCCGTAAGTTAGTTGCAAGTGCGGGAAGCTGGAAAATATAATTGAAATATCAAATAATACGAAAATTTATATAAACTTTTTATATAAAATATTTTATAAAACTAAAGAACAAACATATTAGAAGTTCATACCTAGTTAAAATATTTCTATGCTTCACCCGGGTCCGCCAAAGAGAGTTTCAGACTATAAAGGTATGGAAATGTCACCATTGTCCAGAACTGAGTCTCTTATTAAATGGTATGGAGATGTCACCATTTTTCTAGAGACTATCTTTGCAAATGGTATGGAAATGTCACCATTCATTAGATATTGTTTGGCGTAACTTGCTGAAGAGAGTTCATCATAAATGGTATGAAAATGTCACCATTTTCCAGAATTGAGTCTCTTCTTAAATGGTATGAAAATGTCACCATTTCCGTAAGTTAGTTGCAAGTGCGGGAAGCTGGAAAATATAATTGAAATATCAAATAATGCGAAAATTATATTAACTTTTTATATAAAATATTTTAAAAAACTAAAGAACAAACATATTAGAAGTTCATACCTAGTTGAAATATTTCTATGCTTCACCCGGGTCCGCCAAAGAGAGTTTCAGACTATAAAGGTATGGAAATGTCACCATTGTCCAGAACTGAGTCTCTTATTAAATGGTATGGAGATGTCACCATTTTTCTTGAGACTATCTTTGCAAATGGTATGGAAATGTCACCATTCATTAGATATTGTTTGGCGTAACTTGCTGAAGAGAGTTCATCATAAATGGTATGAAAATGTCACCATTTTCAAGAATTGAGTCTCTTCTTAAATGGTATGAAAATGTCACCATTTCCGTAAGTTAGTTGCAAGTGCGGCAAGCTGGAGAATATAATTAAAATATCAAATAATACGAAAATTTATATAAACTTTTTATATAAAATATTTTATAAAACTAAAGAACAAACATATTAGAAGTTCATACCTAGTTGAAATATTTCTATGCTTCACCCGGGTCCGCCAAAGAGAGTTTCAGACTATAAAGGTATGGAAATGTCATCATTGTCCAGAACTGAGTCTCTTATTAAATGGTATGGAGATGTCACCATTTTTCTAGAGACTATCTTTGCAAATGGTATGGAAATGTCACCATTCATTAGATATTGTTTGGCGTAACTTGCTGAAGAGAGTTCATCATAAATGGTATGAAAATGTCACCATTTTCAAGAACTGAGTCTCTTCTTATGGTATGAAAATGTCACCATTTCCGTAAGTTAGTTGCAAGTGCGGGAAGCTGGAGAATATAATTGAAATATCAAATAATGCGAAATTTATATTAACTTTTTATATAAAATATTTTAAAAAACTAAAGAACAAACATATTAGAAGTTCATACCTAGTTAAAATATTTCTATGCTTCACCCGGGTCCGCCAAAGAGAGTTTCAGACTATAAAGGTATGAAAATGTCACCATTGTCCAGAACTGAGTCTCTTATTAAATGGTATGGAGATGTCACCATTTTTCTTGAGACTATCTTTGCAAATGGTATGGAAATGTCACCATTCATTAGATATTGTTTGGCGTAACTTGCTGAAGAGAGTTGATGATAAATGGTATGAAAATGTCACCATTTTCAAGAACTGAGTCTCTTCTTATGGTATGAAAATGTCACCATTTCCGTAAGTTAGTTGCAAGTGCGGGAAGCTGGAGAATATAATTGAAATATTAAATAATGCGAAATTTATATTAACTTTTTATATAAAATATTTTATAAAACTAAAGATCAAACATATTAGAAGTTCATACCTAGTTAAAATATTTCTATGCTTCACCCGGGTCCGCCAAAGAGAGTTTCAGACTATAAAAGGTATGAAAATGTCACCATTGTCCAGAACTGAGTCTCTTATTAAATGGTATGGAGATGTCACCATTTTTCTTGAGACTATCTTTGCAAATGGTATGGAAATGTCACCATTCATTAGATATTGTTTGGCGTAACTTGCTGAAGAGTGTTCATCATAAATGGTATGAAAATGTCACCATTTTACAGAATTGAGTCTCTTAAATGTCACCATTTCCGTAAGTTAGTTGCAAGTGCGGCAAGCTATAGAATATAATTAAAATATCAAATAATACGAAAATTTATATAAACTTTTTATATAAAATATTTTATAAAACTAAAGAACAAACATATTAGAAGTTCATACCTAGTTAAAATATTTCCATGCTTCACCCGGGTCCGCCAAAGAGAGTTTCAGACTATAAAAGGTATGAAAATGTCACCATTGTCCAGAACTTGAGTCTTTTATTAAATGGTATGGAGATGTCACCATTTTTCTTGAGACTATCTTTGCAAATGGTATGGAAATGTCACCATTCATTAGATATTGTTTGGCGTAACTTGCTGAAGAGAGTTCATCATAAATGGTATGAAAATGTCACCATTTTACAGAATTGAGTCTCTTCTTATATGGTATGAAAATGTCACCATTTCCGTAAGTTAGTTGCAAGTGCGGCAAGCTGGAGAATATAATTGAAATATTAAATAATGCGAAATTTATATTAACTTTTTATATAAAATATTTTATAAAACTAAAGAACAAACATATTAGAAGTTCATACCTAGTTAAAATATTTCCATGCTTCACCCGGGTCCGCCAAAGAGAGTTTCAGACTATAAAAGGTATGAAAATGTCACCATTGTCCAGAACTTGAGTCTCTTATTAAATGGTATGGAGATGTCACCATTTTTCTTGAGACTATCTTTGCAAATGGTATGGAAATGTCACCATTCATTAGATATTGTTTGGCGTAACTTGCTGAAGAGAGTTCATAATAAATGGTATGAAAATGTCACCATTTTACAGAATTGAGTCTCTTCTTAAATGAAAATGTCACCATTTCCGTAAGTTAGTTGCAAGTGCGGCAAGCTATAGAATATAATTAAAATATCAAATAATACGAAAATTTATATAAACTTTTTATATAAAATATTTTATAAAACTAAAGAACAAACATATTAGAAGTTCATACCTAGTTAAAATATTTCTATGCTTCACCCGGGTCCGCCAAAGAGAGTTTCAGACTATAAAAGGTATGAAAATGTCACCATTGTCCAGAACTGAGTCTCTTATTAAATGGTATGGAGATGTCACCATTTTTCTTGAGACTATCTTTGCAAATGGTATGGAAATGTCACCATTCATTAGATATTGTTTGGCGTAACTTGCTGAAGAGAGTTCATCATAAATGGTATGAAAATGTCACCATTTTCCAGAATTGAGTCTCTTCTTAAATGGTATGAAAATGTCACCATTTCCGTAAGTTAGTTGCAAGTGCGGCAAGCTGGAGAATATAATTAAAATATCAAATAATACGAAAATTTATATAAACTTTTTATATAAAATATTTTATAAAACTAAAGAACAAACATATTAGAAGTTCATACCTAGTTAAAATATTTCTATGCTTCACCCGGGTCCGCCAAAGAGAGTTTCAGACTATAAAAGGTATGAAAATGTCACCATTGTCCAGAACTGAGTCTCTTATTAAATGGTATGGAGATGTCACCATTTTTCTTGAGACTATCTTTGCAAATGGTATGGAAATGTCACCATTCATTAGATATTGTTTGGCGTAACTTGCTGAAGAGAGTTCATCATAAATGGTATGAAAATGTCACCATTTTCCAGAATTGAGTCTCTTCTTAAATGGTATGAAAATGTCACCATTTCCGTAAGTTAGTTGCAAGTGCGGCAAGCTGGAGAATATAATTAAAATATCAAATAATACGAAAATTTATATAAACTTTTTATATAAAATATTTTATAAAACTAAAGAACAAACATATTAGAAGTTCATACCTAGTTAAAATATTTCTATGCTTCACCCGGGTCCGCCAAAGAGAGTTTCAGACTATAAAAGGTATGAAAATGTCACCATTGTCCAGAACTGAGTCTCTTATTAAATGGTATGGAGATGTCACCATTTTTCTTGAGACTATCTTTGCAAATGGTATGGAAATGTCACCATTCATTAGATATTGTTTGGCGTAACTTGCTGAAGAGAGTTCATCATAAATGGTATGAAAATGTCACCATTTTCCAGAATTGAGTCTCTTCTTAAATGGTATGAAAATGTCACCATTTCCGTAAGTTAGTTGCAAGTGCGGCAAGCTGGAGAATATAATTAAAATATCAAATAATACGAAAATTTATATAAACTTTTTATATAAAATATTTTATAAAACTAAAGAACAAACATATTAGAAGTTCATACCTAGTTAAAATATTTCTATGCTTCACCCGGGTCCGCCAAAGAGAGTTTCAGACTATAAAAGGTATGAAAATGTCACCATTGTCCAGAACTGAGTCTCTTATTAAATGGTATGGAGATGTCACCATTTTTCTTGAGACTATCTTTGCAAATGGTATGGAAATGTCACCATTCATTAGATATTGTTTGGCGTAACTTGCTGAAGAGAGTTCATCATAAATGGTATGAAAATGTCACCATTTTCCAGAATTGAGTCTCTTCTTAAATGGTATGAAAATGTCACCATTTCCGTAAGTTAGTTGCAAGTGCGGCAAGCTGGAGAATATAATTAAAATATCAAATAATACGAAAATTTATATAAACTTTTTATATAAAATATTTTATAAAACTAAAGAACAAACATATTAGAAGTTCATACCTAGTTAAAATATTTCTATGCTTCACCCGGGTCCGCCAAAGAGAGTTTCAGACTATAAAAGGTATGAAAATGTCACCATTGTCCAGAACTGAGTCTCTTATTAAATGGTATGGAGATGTCACCATTTTTCTTGAGACTATCTTTGCAAATGGTATGGAAATGTCACCATTCATTAGATATTGTTTGGCGTAACTTGCTGAAGAGAGTTCATCATAAATGGTATGAAAATGTCACCATTTTCCAGAATTGAGTCTCTTCTTAAATGGTATGAAAATGTCACCATTTCCGTAATGTTAGTTGCAAGTGCGGCAAGCTGGAGAATATAATTAAAATATCAAATAATACGAAAATTTATATAAACTTTTTATATAAAATATTTTATAAAACTAAAGAACAAACATATTAGAAGTTCATACCTAGTTAAAATATTTCTATGCTTCACCCGGGTCCGCCAAAGAGAGTTTCAGACTATAAAAGGTATGAAAATGTCACCATTGTCCAGAACTGAGTCTCTTATTAAATGGTATGGAGATGTCACCATTTTTCTTGAGACTATCTTTGCAAATGGTATGGAAATGTCACCATTCATTAGATATTGTTTGGCGTAACTTGCTGAAGAGAGTTCATCATAAATGGTATGAAAATGTCACCATTTTCCAGAATTGAGTCTCTTCTTAAATGGTATGAAAATGTCACCATTTCCGTAAGTTAGTTGCAAGTGCGGCAAGCTGGAGAATATAATTAAAATATCAAATAATACGAAAATTTATATAAACTTTTTATATAAAATATTTTATAAAACTAAAGAACAAACATATTAGAAGTTCATACCTAGTTAAAATATTTGTATGCTTCACCCGGGTCCGCCAAAGAGAGTTTCAGACTATAAAAGGTATGAAAATGTCACCATTGTCCAGAACTGAGTCTCTTATTAAATGGTATGGAGATGTCACCATTTTTCTTGAGACTATCTTTGCAAATGGTATGGAAATGTCACCATTCATTAGATATTGTTTGGCGTAACTTGCTGAAGAGAGTTCATCATAAATGGTATGAAAATGTCACCATTTTCCAGAATTGAGTCTCTTCTTAAATGGTATGAAAATGTCACCATTTCCGTAAGTTAGTTGCAAGTGCGGCAAGCTGGAGAATATAATTAAAATATCAAATAATACGAAAATTTATATAAACTTTTTATATAAAATATTTTATAAAACTAAAGAACAAACATATTAGAAGTTCATACCTAGTTAAAATATTTCTATGCTTCACCCGGGTCCGCCAAAGAGAGTTTCAGACTATAAAAGGTATGAAAATGTCACCATTGTCCAGAACTGAGTCTCTTATTAAATGGTATGGAGATGTCACCATTTTTCTTGAGACTATCTTTGCAAATGGTATGGAAATGTCACCATTCATTAGATATTGTTTGGCGTAACTTGCTGAAGAGAGTTCATCATAAATGGTATGAAAATGTCACCATTTTCCAGAATTGAGTCTCTTCTTAAATGGTATGAAAATGTCACCATTTCCGTAAGTTAGTTGCAAGTGCGGCAAGCTGGAGAATATAATTAAAATATCAAATAATACGAAAATTTATATAAACTTTTTATATAAAATATTTTATAAAACTAAAGAACAAACATATTAGAAGTTCATACCTAGTTAAAATATTTCTATGCTTCACCCGGGTCCGCCAAAGAGAGTTTCAGACTATAAAAGGTATGAAAATGTCACCATTGTCCAGAACTGAGTCTCTTATTAAATGGTATGGAGATGTCACCATTTTTCTTGAGACTATCTTTGCAAATGGTATGGAAATGTCACCATTCATTAGATATTGTTTGGCGTAACTTGCTGAAGAGAGTTCATCATAAATGGTATGAAAATGTCACCATTTTCCAGAATTGAGTCTCTTCTTAAATGGTATGAAAATGTCACCATTTCCGTAAGTTAGTTGCAAGTGCGGCAAGCTGGAGAATATAATTAAAATATCAAATAATACGAAAATTTATATAAACTTTTTATATAAAATATTTTATAAAACTAATGAACAAACATATTAGAAGTTCATACCTAGTTAAAATATTTGTATGCTTCACCCGGGTCCGCCAAAGAGAGTTTCAGACTATAAAAGGTATGAAAATGTCACCATTGTCCAGAACTGAGTCTCTTATTAAATGGTATGGAGATGTCACCATTTTTCTTGAGACTATCTTTGCAAATGGTATGGAAATGTCACCATTCATTAGATATTGTTTGGCGTAACTTGCTGAAGAGAGTTCATCATAAATGGTATGAAAATGTCACCATTTTCCAGAATTGAGTCTCTTCTTAAATGGTATGAAAATGTCACCATTTCCGTAAGTTAGTTGCAAGTGCGGCAAGCTGGAGAATATAATTAAAATATCAAATAATACGAAAATTTATATAAACTTTTTATATAAAATATTTTATAAAACTAAAGAACAAACATATTAGAAGTTCATACCTAGTTAAAATATTTCTATGCTTCACCCGGGTCCGCCAAAGAGAGTTTCAGACTATAAAAGGTATGAAAATGTCACCATTGTCCAGAACTGAGTCTCTTATTAAATGGTATGGAGATGTCACCATTTTTCTTGAGACTATCTTTGCAAATGGTATGGAAATGTCACCATTCATTAGATATTGTTTGGCGTAACTTGCTGAAGAGAGTTCATCATAAATGGTATGAAAATGTCACCATTTTCCAGAATTGAGTCTCTTCTTAAATGGTATGAAAATGTCACCATTTCCGTAAGTTAGTTGCAAGTGCGGCAAGCTGGAGAATATAATTAAAATATCAAATAATACGAAAATTTATATAAACTTTTTATATAAAATATTTTATAAAACTAAAGAACAAACATATTAGAAGTTCATACCTAGTTAAAATATTTGTATGCTTCACCCGGGTCCGCCAAAGAGAGTTTCAGACTATAAAAGGTATGAAAATGTCACCATTGTCCAGAACTGAGTCTCTTATTAAATGGTATGGAGATGTCACCATTTTTCTTGAGACTATCTTTGCAAATGGTATGGAAATGTCACCATTCATTAGATATTGTTTGGCGTAACTTGCTGAAGAGAGTTCATCATAAATGGTATGAAAATGTCACCATTTTCCAGAATTGAGTCTCTTCTTAAATGGTATGAAAATGTCACCATTTCCGTAAGTTAGTTGCAAGTGCGGCAAGCTGGAGAATATAATTAAAATATCAAATAATACGAAAATTTATATAAACTTTTTATATAAAATATTTTATAAAACTAATGAACAAACATATTAGAAGTTCATACCTAGTTAAAATATTTGTATGCTTCACCCGGGTCCGCCAAAGAGAGTTTCAGACTATAAAAGGTATGAAAATGTCACCATTGTCCAGAACTGAGTCTCTTATTAAATGGTATGGAGATGTCACCATTTTTCTTGAGACTATCTTTGCAAATGGTATGGAAATGTCACCATTCATTAGATATTGTTTGGCGTAACTTGCTGAAGAGAGTTCATCATAAATGGTATGAAAATGTCACCATTTTCCAGAATTGAGTCTCTTCTTAAATGGTATGAAAATGTCACCATTTCCGTAAGTTAGTTGCAAGTGCGGCAAGCTGGAGAATATAATTAAAATATCAAATAATACGAAAATTTATATAAACTTTTTATATAAAATATTTTATAAAACTAAAGAACAAACATATTAGAAGTTCATACCTAGTTAAAATATTTGTATGCTTCACCCGGGTCCGCCAAAGAGAGTTTCAGACTATAAAAGGTATGAAAATGTCACCATTGTCCAGAACTGAGTCTCTTATTAAATGGTATGGAGATGTCACCATTTTTCTTGAGACTATCTTTGCAAATGGTATGGAAATGTCACCATTCAGTAGATATTGTTTGGCGTAACTTGCTGAAGAGAGTTCATCATAAATGGTATGAAAATGTCACCATTTTCCAGAATTGAGTCTCTTCTTAAATGGTATGAAAATGTCACCATTTCCGTAAGTTAGTTGCAAGTGCGGCAAGCTGGAGAATATAATTAAAATATCAAATAATACGAAAATTTATATAAACTTTTTATATAAAATATTTTATAAAACTAATGAACAAACATATTAGAAGTTCATACCTAGTTAAAATATTTGTATGCTTCACCCGGGTCCGCCAAAGAGAGTTTCAGACTATAAAAGGTATGAAAATGTCACCATTGTCCAGAACTGAGTCTCTTATTAAATGGTATGGAGATGTCACCATTTTTCTTGAGACTATCTTTGCAAATGGTATGGAAATGTCACCATTCATTAGATATTGTTTGGCGTAACTTGCTGAAGAGAGTTCATCATAAATGGTATGAAAATGTCACCATTTTCCAGAATTGAGTCTCTTCTTAAATGGTATGAAAATGTCACCATTTCCGTAAGTTAGTTGCAAATGCGGCAAGCTGGAGAATATAATTAAAATATCAAATAATACGAAAATTTATATAAACTTTTTATATAAAATATTTTATAAAACTAATGAACAAACATATTAGAAGTTCATACCTAGTTAAAATATTTCTATGCTTCACCCGGGTCCGCCAAAGAGAGTTTCAGACTATAAAAGGTATGAAAATGTCACCATTGTCCAGAACTGAGTCTCTTATTAAATGGTATGGAGATGTCACCATTTTTCTTGAGACTATCTTTGCAAATGGTATGGAAATGTCACCATTCATTAGATATTGTTTGGCGTAACTTGCTGAAGAGAGTTCATCATAAATGGTATGAAAATGTCACCATTTTCCAGAATTGAGTCTCTTCTTAAATGGTATGAAAATGTCACCATTTCCGTAAGTTAGTTGCAAGTGCGGCAAGCTGGAGAATATAATTAAAATATCAAATAATACGAAAATTTATATAAACTTTTTATATAAAATATTTTATAAAACTAATGAACAAACATATTAGAAGTTCATACCTAGTTAAAATATTTGTATGCTTCACCCGGGTCCGCCAAAGAGAGTTTCAGACTATAAAAGGTATGAAAATGTCACCATTGTCCAGAACTGAGTCTCTTATTAAATGGTATGGAGATGTCACCATTTTTCTTGAGACTATCTTTGCAAATGGTATGGAAATGTCACCATTCATTAGATATTGTTTGGCGTAACTTGCTGAAGAGAGTTCATCATAAATGGTATGAAAATGTCACCATTTTCCAGAATTGAGTCTCTTCTTAAATGGTATGAAAATGTCACCATTTCCGTAAGTTAGTTGCAAGTGCGGCAAGCTGGAGAATATAATTAAAATATCAAATAATACGAAAATTTATATAAACTTTTTATATAAAATATTTTATAAAACTAATGAACAAACATATTAGAAGTTCATACCTAGTTAAAATATTTCTATGCTTCACCCGGGTCCGCCAAAGAGAGTTTCAGACTATAAAAGGTATGAAAATGTCACCATTGTCCAGAACTGAGTCTCTTATTAAATGGTATGGAGATGTCACCATTTTTCTTGAGACTATCTTTGCAAATGGTATGGAAATGTCACCATTCAGTAGATATTGTTTGGCGTAACTTGCTGAAGAGAGTTCATCATAAATGGTATGAAAATGTCACCATTTTCCAGAATTGAGTCTCTTCTTAAATGGTATGAAAATGTCACCATTTCCGTAAGTTAGTTGCAAGTGCGGCAAGCTGGAGAATATAATTAAAATATCAAATAATACGAAAATTTATATAAACTTTTTATATAAAATATTTTATAAAACTAATGAACAAACATATTAGAAGTTCATACCTAGTTAAAATATTTGTATGCTTCACCCGGGTCCGCCAAAGAGAGTTTCAGACTATAAAAGGTATGAAAATGTCACCATTGTCCAGAACTGAGTCTCTTATTAAATGGTATGGAGATGTCACCATTTTTCTTGAGACTATCTTTGCAAATGGTATGGAAATGTCACCATTCATTAGATATTGTTTGGCGTAACTTGCTGAAGAGAGTTCATCATAAATGGTATGAAAATGTCACCATTTTCCAGAATTGAGTCTCTTCTTAAATGGTATGAAAATGTCACCATTTCCGTAAGTTAGTTGCAAGTGCGGCAAGCTGGAGAATATAATTAAAATATCAAATAATACGAAAATTTATATAAACTTTTTATATAAAATATTTTATAAAACTAATGAACAAACATATTAGAAGTTCATACCTAGTTAAAATATTTGTATGCTTCACCCGGGTCCGCCAAAGAGAGTTTCAGACTATAAAAGGTATGAAAATGTCACCATTGTCCAGAACTGAGTCTCTTATTAAATGGTATGGAGATGTCACCATTTTTCTTGAGACTATCTTTGCAAATGGTATGGAAATGTCACCATTCATTAGATATTGTTTGGCGTAACTTGCTGAAGAGAGTTCATCATAAATGGTATGAAAATGTCACCATTTTCCACCATTTCCGAATTGAGTCTCTTCTTAAATGGTATGAAAATGTCACCATTTCCGTAAGTTAGTTGCAAGTGCGGCAAGCTGGAGAATATAATTAAAATATCAAATAATACGAAAATTTATATAAACTTTTTATATAAAATATTTTATAAAACTAATGAACAAACATATTAGAAGTTTATACCTAGTTGAAATATTTCTATGCTTCACCCGGGTCCGCCAAAGAGAGTTTCAGACTTAAAAAGGGATGAAAATGTCACCATTGTCCAGAACTGAGTCTCTTATTAAATGGTATGGAGATGTCACCATTTTTCTTGAGACTATCTTTGCAAATGGTATGGAAATGTCACCATTCAGTAGATATTGTTTGGCGTAACTTGCTGAAGAGAGTTCATCATAAATGGTATGAAAATGTCACCATTTTCCAGAAGTGAGTCTCTTCTTAACTGGTATGAAAATGTCACCATTTCCGTAAGTTAGTTGCAAATGCGGCAAGCTGGAGAATATAATTAAAATATCAAATAATACGAAAATTTATATAAACTTTTTATATAAAATATTTTATAAAACTAATGAACAAACATATTAGAAGTTCATACCTAGTTAAAATATTTGTATGCTTCACCCGGGTCCGCCAAAGAGAGTTTCAGACTATAAAAGGTATGAAAATGTCACCATTGTCCATAACTGAGTCTCTTATTAAATGGTATGGAGATGTCACCATTTTTCTTGAGACTATCTTTGCAAATGGTATGGAAATGTCACCATTCAGTAGATATTGTTTGGCGTAACTTGCTGAAGAGAGTTCATCATAAATGGTATGAAAATGTCACCATTTTCCAGAATTGAGTCTCTTCTTAAATGGTATGAAAATGTCACCATTTCCGTAAGTTAGTTGCAAATGCGGCAAGCTGGAGAATATAATTAAAATATCAAATAATACGAAAATTTATATAAACTTTTTATATAAAATATTTTATAAAACTAATGAACAAACATATTAGAAGTTCATACCTAGTTAAAATATTTGTATGCTTCACCCGGGTCCGCCAAAGAGAGTTTCAGACTATAAAAGGTATGAAAATGTCACCATTGTCCAGAACTGAGTCTCTTATTAAATGGTATGGAGATGTCACCATTTTTCTTGAGACTATCTTTGCAAATGGTATGGAAATGTCACCATTCAGTAGATATTGTTTGGCGTAACTTGCTGAAGAGAGTTCATCATAAATGGTATGAAAATGTCACCATTTTCCAGAATTGAGTCTCTTCTTAAATGGTATGAAAATGTCACCATTTCCGTAAGTTAGTTGCAAATGCGGCAAGCTGGAGAATATAATTAAAATATCAAATAATACGAAAATTTATATAAACTTTTTATATAAAATATTTTATAAAACTAATGAACAAACATATTAGAAGTTCATACCTAGTTAAAATATTTGTATGCTTCACCCGGGTCCGCCAAAGAGAGTTTCAGACTATAAAAGGTATGAAAATGTCACCATTGTCCAGAACTGAGTCTCTTATTAAATGGTATGGAGATGTCACCATTTTTCTTGAGACTATCTTTGCAAATGGTATGGAAATGTCACCATTCAGTAGATATTGTTTGGCGTAACTTGCTGAAGAGAGTTCATCATAAATGGTATGAAAATGTCACCATTTTCCAGAATTGAGTCTCTTCTTAAATGGTATGAAAATGTCACCATTTCCGTAAGTTAGTTGCAAGTGCGGCAAGCTGGAGAATATAATTAAAATATCAAATAATACGAAAATTTATATAAACTTTTTATATAAAATATTTTATAAAACTAATGAACAAACATATTAGAAGTTCATACCTAGTTAAAATATTTGTATGCTTCACCCGGGTCCGCCAAAGAGAGTTTCAGACTATAAAAGGTATGAAAATGTCACCATTGTCCAGAACTGAGTCTCTTATTAAATGGTATGGAGATGTCACCATTTTTCTTGAGACTATCTTTGCAAATGGTATGGAAATGTCACCATTCAGTAGATATTGTTTGGCGTAACTTGCTGAAGAGAGTTCATCATAAATGGTATGAAAATGTCACCATTTTCCAGAATTGAGTCTCTTCTTAAATGGTATGAAAATGTCACCATTTCCGTAAGTTAGTTGCAAATGCGGCAAGCTGGAGAATATAATTAAAATATCAAATAATACGAAAATTTATATAAACTTTTTATATAAAATATTTTATAAAACTAATGAACAAACATATTAGAAGTTCATACCTAGTTAAAATATTTGTATGCTTCACCCGGGTCCGCCAAAGAGAGTTTCAGACTATAAAAGGTATGAAAATGTCACCATTGTCCAGAACTGAGTCTCTTATTAAATGGTATGGAGATGTCACCATTTTTCTTGAGACTATCTTTGCAAATGGTATGGAAATGTCACCATTCATTAGATATTGTTTGGCGTAACTTGCTGAAGAGAGTTCATCATAAATGGTATGAAAATGTCACCATTTTCCAGAATTGAGTCTCTTCTTAAATGGTATGAAAATGTCACCATTTCCGTAAGTTAGTTGCAAATGCGGCAAGCTGGAGAATATAATTAAAATATCAAATAATACGAAAATTTATATAAACTTTTTATATAAAATATTTTATAAAACTAATGAACAAACATATTAGAAGTTCATACCTAGTTAAAATATTTGTATGCTTCACCCGGGTCCGCCAAAGAGAGTTTCAGACTATAAAAGGTATGAAAATGTCACCATTGTCCAGAACTGAGTCTCTTATTAAATGGTATGGAGATGTCACCATTTTTCTTGAGACTATCTTTGCAAATGGTATGGAAATGTCACCATTCGGTAGATATTGTTTGGCGTAACTTGCTGAAGAGAGTTCATCATAAATGGTATGAAAATGTCACCATTTTCCAGAATTGAGTCTCTTCTTAAATGGTATGAAAATGTCACCATTTCCGTAAGTTAGTTGCAAATGCGGCAAGCTGGAGAATATAATTAAAATATCAAATAATACGAAAATTTATATAAACTTTTTATATAAAATATTTTATAAAACTAATGAACAAACATATTAGAAGTTCATACCTAGTTAAAATATTTGTATGCTTCACCCGGGTCCGCCAAAGAGAGTTTCAGACTATAAAAGGTATGAAAATGTCACCATTGTCCAGAACTGAGTCTCTTATTAAATGGTATGGAGATGTCACCATTTTTCTTGAGACTATCTTTGCAAATGGTATGGAAATGTCACCATTCAGTAGATATTGTTTGGCGTAACTTGCTGAAGAGAGTTCATCATAAATGGTATGAAAATGTCACCATTTTCCAGAATTGAGTCTCTTCTTAAATGGTATGAAAATGTCACCATTTCCGTAAGTTAGTTGCAAATGCGGCAAGCTGGAGAATATAATTAAAATATCAAATAATACGAAAATTTATATAAACTTTTTATATAAAATATTTTATAAAACTAATGAACAAACATATTAGAAGTTCATACCTAGTTAAAATATGTGTATGCTTCACCCGGGTCCGCCAAAGAGAGTTTCAGACTATAAAAGGTATGAAAATGTCACCATTGTCCATAACTGAGTCTCTTATTAAATGGTATGGAGATGTCACCATTTTTCTTGAGACTATCTTTGCAAATGGTATGGAAATGTCACCATTCAGTAGATATTGTTTGGCGTAACTTGCTGAAGAGAGTTCATCATAAATGGTATGAAAATGTCACCATTTTCCAGAATTGAGTCTCTTCTTAAATGGTATGAAAATGTCACCATTTCCGTAAGTTAGTTGCAAATGCGGCAAGCTGGAGAATATAATTAAAATATCAAATAATACGAAAATTTATATAAACTTTTTATATAAAATATTTTATAAAACTAATGAACAAACATATTAGAAGTTCATACCTAGTTAAAATATGTGTATGCTTCACCCGGGTCCGCCAAAGAGAGTTTCAGACTATAAAAGGTATGAAAATGTCACCATTGTCCAGAACTGAGTCTCTTATTAAATGGTATGGAGATACCATTTTTCTTGAGACTATCTTTGCAAATGGTATGGAAATGTCACCATTCAGTAGATATTGTTTGGCGTAACTTGCTGAAGAGAGTTCATCATAAATGGTATGAAAATGTCACCATTTTCCAGAATTGAGTCTCTTCTTAAATGGTATGAAAATGTCACCATTTCCGTAAGTTAGTTGCAAATGCGGCAAGCTGGAGAATATAATTAAAATATCAAATAATACGAAAATTTATATAAACTTTTTATATAAAATATTTTATAAAACTAATGAACAAACATATTAGAAGTTCATACCTAGTTAAAATATGTGTATGCTTCACCCGGGTCCGCCAAAGAGAGTTTCAGACTATAAAAGGTATGAAAATGTCACCATTGTCCATATCTGAGACTCTTATTAAATGGTATGGAGATGTCACCATTTTTCTTGAGACTATCTTTGCAAATGGTATGGAAATGTCACCATTCAGTAGATATTGTTTGGCGTAACTTGCTGAAGAGAGTTCATCATAAATGGTATGAAAATGTCACCATTTTCCAGAATTGAGTCTCTTCTTAAATGGTATGAAAATGTCACCATTTCCGTAAGTTAGTTGCAAATGCGGCAAGCTGGAGAATATAATTAAAATATCAAATAATACGAAAATTTATATAAACTTTTTATATAAAATATTTTATAAAACTAATGAACAAACATATTAGAAGTTCATACCTAGTTAAAATATTTGTATGCTTCACCCGGGTCCGCCAAAGAGAGTTTCAGACTATAAAAGGTATGAAAATGTCACCATTGTCCAGAACTGAGTCTCTTATTAAATGGTATGGAGATGTCACCATTTTTCTTGAGACTATCTTTGCAAATGGTATGGAAATGTCACCATTCAGTAGATATTGTTTGGCGTAACTTGCTGAAGAGAGTTCATCATAAATGGTATGAAAATGTCACCATTTTCCAGAATTGAGTCTCTTCTTAAATGGTATGAAAATGTCACCATTTCCGTAAGTTAGTTGCAAATGCGGCAAGCTGGAGAATATAATTAAAATATCAAATAATACGAAAATTTATATAAACTTTTTATATAAAATATTTTATAAAACTAATGAACAAACATATTAGAAGTTCATACCTAGTTAAAATATTTGTATGCTTCACCCGGGTCCGCCAAAGAGAGTTTCAGACTATAAAAGGTATGAAAATGTCACCATTGTCCATATCTGAGTCTCTTATTAAATGGTATGGAGATGTCACCATTTTTCTTGAGACTATCTTTGCAAATGGTATGGAAATGTCACCATTCAGTAGATATTGTTTGGCGTAACTTGCTGAAGAGAGTTCATCATAAATGGTATGAAAATGTCACCATTTTCCAGAATTGAGTCTCTTCTTAAATGGTATGAAAATGTCACCATTTCCGTAAGTTAGTTGCAAATGCGGCAAGCTGGAGAATATAATTAAAATATCAAATAATACGAAAATTTATATAAACTTTTTATATAAAATATTTTATAAAACTAATGAACAAACATATTAGAAGTTCATACCTAGTTAAAATATTTGTATGCTTCACCCGGGTCCGCCAAAGAGAGTTTCAGACTATAAAAGGTATGAAAATGTCACCATTGTCCAGAACTGAGTCTCTTATTAAATGGTATGGAGATGTCACCATTTTTCTTGAGACTATCTTTGCAAATGGTATGGAAATGTCACCATTCAGTAGATATTGTTTGGCGTAACTTGCTGAAGAGAGTTCATCATAAATGGTATGAAAATGTCACCATTTTCCAGAATTGAGTCTCTTCTTAAATGGTATGAAAATGTCACCATTTCCGTAAGTTAGTTGCAAATGCGGCAAGCTGGAGAATATAATTAAAATATCAAATAATACGAAAATTTATATAAACTTTTTATATAAAATATTTTATAAAACTAATGAACAAACATATTAGAAGTTCATACCTAGTTAAAATATTTGTATGCTTCACCCGGGTCCGCCAAAGAGAGTTTCAGACTATAAAAGGTATGAAAATGTCACCATTGTCCAGAACTGAGTCTCTTATTAAATGGTATGGAGATGTCACCATTTTTCTTGAGACTATCTTTGCAAATGGTATGGAAATGTCACCATTCAGTAGATATTGTTTGGCGTAACTTGCTGAAGAGAGTTCATCATAAATGGTATGAAAATGTCACCATTTTCCAGAATTGAGTCTCTTCTTAAATGGTATGAAAATGTCACCATTTCCGTAAGTTAGTTGCAAATGCGGCAAGCTGGAGAATATAATTAAAATATCAAATAATACGAAAATTTATATAAACTTTTTATATAAAATATTTTATAAAACTAATGAACAAACATATTAGAAGTTCATACCTAGTTAAAATATTTGTATGCTTCACCCGGGTCCGCCAAAGAGAGTTTCAGACTATAAAAGGTATGAAAATGTCACCATTGTCCAGAACTGAGTCTCTTATTAAATGGTATGGAGATGTCACCATTTTTCTTGAGACTATCTTTGCAAATGGTATGGAAATGTCACCATTCAGTAGATATTGTTTGGCGTAACTTGCTGAAGAGAGTTCATCATAAATGGTATGAAAATGTCACCATTTTCCAGAATTGAGTCTCTTCTTAAATGGTATGAAAATGTCACCATTTCCGTAAGTTAGTTGCAAATGCGGCAAGCTGGAGAATATAATTAAAATATCAAATAATACGAAAATTTATATAAACTTTTTATATAAAATATTTTATAAAACTAATGAACAAACATATTAGAAGTTCATACCTAGTTAAAATATTTGTATGCTTCACCCGGGTCCGCCAAAGAGAGTTTCAGACTATAAAAGGTATGAAAATGTCACCATTGTCCATAACTGAGTCTCTTATTAAATGGTATGGAGATGTCACCATTTTTCTTGAGACTATCTTTGCAAATGGTATGGAAATGTCACCATTCAGTAGATATTGTTTGGCGTAACTTGCTGAAGAGAGTTCATCATAAATGGTATGAAAATGTCACCATTTTCCAGAATTGAGTCTCTTCTTAAATGGTATGAAAATGTCACCATTTCCGTAAGTTAGTTGCAAATGCGGCAAGCTGGAGAATATAATTAAAATATCAAATAATACGAAAATTTATATAAACTTTTTATATAAAATATTTTATAAAACTAATGAACAAACATATTAGAAGTTCATACCTAGTTAAAATATGTGTATGCTTCACCCGGGTCCGCCAAAGAGAGTTTCAGACTATAAAAGGTATGAAAATGTCACCATTGTCCATAACTGAGTCTCTTATTAAATGGTATGGAGATGT
Source organism: Acutogordius australiensis (assembly GCA_030555515.1). Lineage (NCBI taxonomy): Eukaryota > Metazoa > Nematomorpha > Gordioida > Gordea > Gordiidae > Acutogordius > Acutogordius australiensis. Next base: position 17,038,397 of record CM060243.1, read on the forward strand.
CACCATTTTTCTTGAGACTATCTTTGCAAATGGTATGGAAATGTCACCATTCAGTAGATATTGTTTGGCGTAACTTGCTGAAGAGAGTTGATCATAAATGGTATGAAAATGTCACCATTTTCCATTGAGTCTCTTCTTAAATGGTATGAAAATGTCACCATTTCCGTAAGTTAGTTGCAAATGCGGCAAGCTGGAGAATATAATTAAAATATCAAATAATACGAAAATTTATATAAACTTTTTATATAAAATATTTTATAAAACTAATGAACAAACATATTAGAAGTTCATACCTAGTTAAAATATGTGTATGCTTCACCCGGGTCCGCCAAAGAGAGTTTCAGACTATAAAAGGTATGAAAATGTCACCATTGTCCAGATCTGAGTCTCTTATTAAATGGTATGGAGATGTCACCATTTTTCTTGAGACTATCTTTGCAAATGGTATGGAAATGTCACCATTCAGTAGATATTGTTTGGCGTAACTTGCTGAAGAGAGTTCATCATAAATGGTATGAAAATGTCACCATTTTCCAGAATTGAGTCTCTTCTTAAATGGTATGAAAATGTCACCATTTCCGTAAGTTAGTTGCAAATGCGGCAAGCTGGAGAATATAATTAAAATATCAAATAATACGAAAATTTATATAAACTTTTTATATAAAATATTTTATAAAACTAATGAACAAACATATTAGAAGTTCATACCTAGTTAAAATATATGTATGCTTCACCCGGGTCCGCCAAAGAGAGTTTCAGACTATAAAAGGTATGAAAATGTCACCATTGTCCAGAACTGAGTCTCTTATTAAATGGTATGGAGATGTCACCATTTTTCTTGAGACTATCTTTGCAAATGGTATGGAAATGTCACCATTCAGTAGATATTGTTTGGCGTAACTTGCTGAAGAGAGTTCATCATAAATGGTATGAAAATGTCACCATTTTCCATTGAGTCTCTTCTTAAATGGTATGAAAATGTCACCATTTCCGTAAGTTAGTTGCAAATGCGGCAAGCTGGAGAATATAATTAAAATATCAAATAATACGAAAATTTATATAAACTTTTTATATAAAATATTTTATAAAACTAATGAACAAACATATTAGAAGTTCATACCTAGTTAAAATATTTGTATGCTTCACCCGGGTCCGCCAAAGAGAGTTTCAGACTATAAAAGGTATGAAAATGTCACCATTGTCCATAACTGAGTCTCTTATTAAATGGTATGGAGATGTCACCATTTTTCTTGAGACTATCTTTGCAAATGGTATGGAAATGTCACCATTCATTAGATATTATTTGGCGTAACTTGCTGAAGAGAGTTCATCATAAATGGTATGAAAATGTCACCATTTTCCAGAATTGAGTCTCTTCTTAAATGGTATGAAAATGTCACCATTTCCGTAAGTTAGTTGCAAATGCGGCAAGCTGGAGAATATAATTAAAATATCAAATAATACGAAAATTTATATAAACTTTTTATATAAAATATTTTATAAAACTAATGAACAAACATATTAGAAGTTCATACCTAGTTAAAATATTTGTATGCTTCACCCGGGTCCGCCAAAGAGAGTTTCAGACTATAAAAGGTATAAAAATGTCACCATTGTCCATATCTGAGTCTCTTATTAAATGGTATGGAGATGTAACCATTTTTCTTGAGACTATCTTTGCAAATGGTATGGAAATGTCACCATTCGGTAGATATTGTTTGGCGTAACTTGCTGAAGAGAGTTCATCATAAATGGTATGAAAATGTCACCATTTTCCAGAATTGAGTCTCTTCTTAAATGGTATGAAAATGTCACCATTTCCGTAAGTTAGTTGCAAATGCGGCAAGCTGGAGAATATAATTAAAATATCAAATAATACGAAAATTTATATAAACTTTTTATATAAAATATTTTATAAAACTAATGAACAAACATATTAGAAGTTCATACCTAGTTAAAATATTTGTATGCTTCACCCGGGTCCGCCAAAGAGAGTTTCAGACTATAAAAGGTATAAAAATGTCACCATTGTCCATATGTGAGTCTCTTATTAAATGGTATGGAGATGTCACCATTTTTCTTGAGACTATCTTTGCAAATGGTATGGAAATGTCACCATTCAGTAGATATTGTTTGGCGTAACTTGCTGAAGAGAGTTCATCATAAATGGTATGAAAATGTCACCATTTTCCAGAAATGAGTCTCTTCTTAAATGGTATGAAAATGTCACCATTTCCGTAAGTTAGTTGCAAATGCGGCAAGCTGGAGAATATAATTAAAATATCAAATAATACGAAAATTTATATAAACTTTTTATATAAAATATTTTATAAAACTAATGAACAAACATATTAGAAGTTCATACCTAGTTAAAATATGTGTATGCTTCACCCGGGTCCGCCAAAGAGAGTTTCAGACTATAAAAGGTATGAAAATGTCACCATTGTCCAGAACTGAGTCTCTTATTAAATGGTATGGAGATGTCACCATTTTTCTTGAGACTATCTTTGCAAATGGTATGGAAATGTCACCATTCAGTAGATATTGTTTGGCGTAACTTGCTGAAGAGAGTTCATCATAAATGGTATGAAAATGTCACCATTTTCCAGAATTGAGTCTCTTCTTAAATGGTATGAAAATGTCACCATTTCCGTAAGTTAGTTGCAAATGCGGCAAGCTGGAGAATATAATTAAAATATCAAATAATACGAAAATTTATATAAACTTTTTATATAAAATATTTTATAAAACTAATGAACAAACATATTAGAAGTTCATACCTAGTTAAAATATTTGTATGCTTCACCCGGGTCCGCCAAAGAGAGTTTCAGACTATAAAAGGTATGAAAATGTCACCATTGTCCAGAACTGAGTCTCTTATTAAATGGTATGGAGATGTCACCATTTTTCTTGAGACTATCTTTGCAAATGGTATGGAAATGTCACCATTCAGTAGATATTGTTTGGCGTAACTTGCTGAAGAGAGTTCATCATAAATGGTATGAAAATGTCACCATTTTCCAGAATTGAGTCTCTTCTTAAATGGTATGAAAATGTCACCATTTCCGTAAGTTAGTTGCAAGTGCGGCAAGCTGGAGAATATAATTAAAATATCAAATAATACGAAAATTTATATAAACTTTTTATATAAAATATTTTATAAAACTAATGAACAAACATATTAGAAGTTCATACCTAGTTAAAATATTTGTATGCTTCACCCGGGTCCGCCAAAGAGAGTTTCAGACTATAAAAGGTATGAAAATGTCACCATTGTCCAGAACTGAGTCTCTTATTAAATGGTATGGAGATGTCACCATTTTTCTTGAGACTATCTTTGCAAATGGTATGGAAATGTCACCATTCAGTAGATATTGTTTGGCGTAACTTGCTGAAGAGAGTTCATCATAAATGGTATGAAAATGTCACCATTTTCCAGAATTGAGTCTCTTCTTAAATGGTATGAAAATGTCACCATTTCCGTAAGTTAGTTGCAAATGCGGCAAGCTGGAGAATATAATTAAAATATCAAATAATACGAAAATTTATATAAACTTTTTATATAAAATATTTTATAAAACTAATGAACAAACATATTAGAAGTTCATACCTAGTTAAAATATTTGTATGCTTCACCCGGGTCCGCCAAAGAGAGTTTCAGACTATAAAAGGTATGAAAATGTCACCATTGTCCAGAACTGAGTCTCTTATTAAATGGTATGGAGATGTCACCATTTTTCTTGAGACTATCTTTGCAAATGGTATGGAAATGTCACCATTCAGTAGATATTGTTTGGCGTAACTTGCTGAAGAGAGTTCATCATAAATGGTATGAAAATGTCACCATTTTCCAGAATTGAGTCTCTTCTTAAATGGTATGAAAATGTCACCATTTCCGTAAGTTAGTTGCAAGTGCGGCAAGCTGGAGAATATAATTAAAATATCAAATAATACGAAAATTTATATAAACTTTTTATATAAAATATTTTATAAAACTAATGAACAAACATATTAGAAGTTCATACCTAGTTAAAATATTTGTATGCTTCACCCGGGTCCGCCAAAGAGAGTTTCAGACTATAAAAGGTATGAAAATGTCACCATTGTCCAGAACTGAGTCTCTTATTAAATGGTATGGAGATGTCACCATTTTTCTTGAGACTATCTTTGCAAATGGTATGGAAATGTCACCATTCAGTAGATATTGTTTGGCGTAACTTGCTGAAGAGAGTTCATCATAAATGGTATGAAAATGTCACCATTTTCCAGAATTGAGTCTCTTCTTAAATGGTATGAAAATGTCACCATTTCCGTAAGTTAGTTGCAAGTGCGGCAAGCTGGAGAATATAATTAAAATATCAAATAATACGAAAATTTATATAAACTTTTTATATAAAATATTTTATAAAACTAATGAACAAACATATTAGAAGTTCATACCTAGTTAAAATATTTGTATGCTTCACCCGGGTCCGCCAAAGAGAGTTTCAGACTATAAAAGGTATGAAAATGTCACCATTGTCCAGAACTGAGTCTCTTATTAAATGGTATGGAGATGTCACCATTTTTCTTGAGACTATCTTTGCAAATGGTATGGAAATGTCACCATTCAGTAGATATTGTTTGGCGTAACTTGCTGAAGAGAGTTCATCATAAATGGTATGAAAATGTCACCATTTTCCAGAATTGAGTCTCTTCTTAAATGGTATGAAAATGTCACCATTTCCGTAAGTTAGTTGCAAGTGCGGCAAGCTGGAGAATATAATTAAAATATCAAATAATACGAAAATTTATATAAACTTTTTATATAAAATATTTTATAAAACTAATGAACAAACATATTAGAAGTTCATACCTAGTTAAAATATTTGTATGCTTCACCCGGGTCCGCCAAAGAGAGTTTCAGACTATAAAAGGTATGAAAATGTCACCATTGTCCAGAACTGAGTCTCTTATTAAATGGTATGGAGATGTCACCATTTTTCTTGAGACTATCTTTGCAAATGGTATGGAAATGTCACCATTCAGTAGATATTGTTTGGCGTAACTTGCTGAAGAGAGTTCATCATAAATGGTATGAAAATGTCACCATTTTCCAGAATTGAGTCTCTTCTTAAATGGTATGAAAATGTCACCATTTCCGTAAGTTAGTTGCAAGTGCGGCAAGCTGGAGAATATAATTAAAATATCAAATAATACGAAAATTTATATAAACTTTTTATATAAAATATTTTATAAAACTAATGAACAAACATATTAGAAGTTCATACCTAGTTAAAATATTTGTATGCTTCACCCGGGTCCGCCAAAGAGAGTTTCAGACTATAAAAGGTATGAAAATGTCACCATTGTCCAGAACTGAGTCTCTTATTAAATGGTATGGAGATGTCACCATTTTTCTTGAGACTATCTTTGCAAATGGTATGGAAATGTCACCATTCATTAGATATTGTTTGGCGTAACTTGCTGAAGAGAGTTCATCATAAATGGTATGAAAATGTCACCATTTTCCAGAATTGAGTCTCTTCTTAAATGGTATGAAAATGTCACCATTTCCGTAAGTTAGTTGCAAGTGCGGCAAGCTGGAGAATATAATTAAAATATCAAATAATACGAAAATTTATATAAACTTTTTATATAAAATATTTTATAAAACTAATGAACAAACATATTAGAAGTTCATACCTAGTTAAAATATTTCCATGCTTCACCCGGGTCCGCCAAAGAGAGTTTCAGACTATAAAAGGTATGAAAATGTCACCATTGTCCACAACTGAGTCTCTTATTAAATGGTATGGAGATGTCACCATTTTTCTTGAGACTATCTTTGCAAATGGTATGGAAATGTCACCATTCGGTAGATATTGTTTGGCGTAACTTGCTGAAGAGAGTTCATCATAAATGGTATGAAAATGTCACCATTTTCCAGAATTGAGTCTCTTCTTATATGGTATGAAAATGTCACCATTTCCGTAAGTTAGTTGCAAGTGCGGCAAGCTATAGAATATAATTAAAATATCAAATAATACGAAAATTTATATAAACTTTTTATATAAAATATTTTATAAAACTAAAGAACAAACATATTAGAAGTTCATACCTAGTTAAAATATTTCCATGCTTCACCCGGGTCCGCCAAAGAGAGTTTCAGACTATAAAAGGTATGAAAATGTCACCATTGTCCAGAACTTGAGTCTTTTATTAAATGGTATGGAGATGTCACCATTTTTCTTGAGACTATCTTTGCAAATGGTATGGAAATGTCACCATTCATTAGATATTGTTTGGCGTAACTTGCTGAAGAGAGTTCATCATAAATGGTATGAAAATGTCACCATTTTCCAGAATTGAGTCTCTTCTTAAATGGTATGAAAATGTCACCATTTCCGTAAGTTAGTTGCAAGTGCGGCAAGCTATAGAATATAATTAAAATATCAAATAATACAAAAATTTATATAAACTTTTTATATAAAATATTTTATAAAACTAAAGAACAAACATATTAGAAGTTCATACCTAGTTGAAATATTTCTATGCTTCACCCGGGTCCGCCAAACAGAGTTTCAGACTTTAAAAGGTATGAAAATGTTACCATTGTCCAGAACTTGAGTCTTTTATTAAATGGTATGGAGATGTCACCATTTTTCTTGAGACTATCTTTGCAAATGGTATGGAAATGTCACCATTCATTAGATATTGTTTGGCGTAACTTGCTGAAGAGAGTTCATCATAAATGGTATGAAAATGTCACCATTTTCCAGAATTGAGTCTCTTCTTAAATGGTATGAAAATGTCACCATTTCCGTAAGTTAGTTGCAAGTGCGGCAAGCTATAGAATATAATTAAAATATCAAATAATACGAAAATTTATATAAACTTTTTATATAAAATATTTTATAAAACTAATGAACAAACATATTAGAAGTTCATACCTAGTTAAAATATTTGTATGCTTCACCCGGGTCCGCCAAAGAGAGTTTCAGACTATAAAAGGTATGAAAATGTCACCATTGTCCAGAACTGAGTCTCTTATTAAATGGTATGGAGATGTCACCATTTTTCTTGAGACTATCTTTGCAAATGGTATGGAAATGTCACCATTCATTAGATATTGTTTGGCGTAACTTGCTGAAGAGAGTTCATCATAAATGGTATGAAAATGTCACCATTTTCCAGAATTGAGTCTCTTCTTAAATGGTATGAAAATGTCACCATTTCCGTAAGTTAGTTGCAAGTGCGGCAAGCTGGAGAATATAATTAAAATATCAAATAATACGAAAATTTATATAAACTTTTTATATAAAATATTTTATAAAACTAATGAACAAACATATTAGAAGTTCATACCTAGTTAAAATATTTGTATGCTTCACCCGGGTCCGCCAAAGAGAGTTTCAGACTATAAAAGGTATGAAAATGTCACCATTGTCCAGAACTGAGTCACTTATTAAATGGTATGGAGATGTCACCATTTTTCTTGAGACTAACTTTGCAAATGGTATGGAAATGTCACCATTCAGTAGATATTGTTTGGCGTAACTTGCTGAAGAGAGTTTATCATAAATGGTATGAAAATGTCACCATTTTCCAGAATTGAGTCTCTTCTTAAATGGTATGAAAATGTCACCATTTCCGTAAGTTAGTTGCAATTGCGGCAAGCTGGAGAATATAATTAAAATATCAAATAATACGAAAATTTATATAAACTTTTTATATAAAATATTAAAAACTAATGAACAAACATATTAGAAGTTCATACCTAGTTAAAATATTTCTATGCTTCACCCGGGTCCGCCAAAGAGAGTTTCAGACTATAAAAGGTATGAAAATGTCACCATTGTCCAGAACTGAGTCACTTATTAAATGGTATGGAGATGTCACCATTTTTCTTGAGACTATCTTTGCAAATGGTATGGAAATGTCACCATTCGTTAGATATTGTTTGGCGTAACTTGCTGAAGAGAGTTCATCATAAATGGTATGAAAATGTCACCATTTTCAGAATTGAGTCTCTTCTTAAATGGTATGAAAATGTCACCATTTCCGTAAGTTAGTTGCAAGTGCGGCAAGCTGGAGAATATAATTAAAATATCAAATAATACGAAAATTTATATAAACTTTTTATATAAAATATTTTATAAAACTAATGAACAAACATATTAGAAGTTCATACCTAGTTGAAATATTTCTATGCTTCACCCGGGTCCGCCAAAGAGAGTTTCAGACTATAAAAGGTATGAAAATGTCACCATTGTCCAGAACTGAGTCTCCTATTAAATGGTATGGAGATGTCACCATTTTTCTTGAGACTATCTTTGCAAATGGTATGGAAATGTCACCATTCATTAGATATTGTTTGGCGTAACTTGCTGAAGAGAGTTCATCATAAATGGTATGAAAATGTCACCATTTTACAGAATTGAGTCTCTTCTTAAATGGTATGAAAATGTCACCGTAAGTTAGTTGCAAGTGCGGCAAGCTGGAGAATATAAATAAAATATCAAATAATACGAAAATTTAAATAAACTTTTTATATAAAATATTTTATAAAACTAATGAACAAACATATTAGAAGTTTATACCTAGTTAAAATATTTGTATGCTTCACCCGGGTCCGCCAAAGAGAGTTTCAGACTATAAAAGGTATAAAAATGTCACCATTGTCCATATCTGAGTCTCTTATTAAATGGTATGGAGATGTCACCATTTTTCTTGAGACTATCTGCAAATGGTATCGAAATGTCACCATTCAGTAGATATTGTTTGGCGTATACTTGCTGAAGAGAGTTCATCATAAATGGTATGAAAATGTCACCATTTTCCAGAATTGAGTCTCTTCTTAAATGGTATGAAAATGTCACCATTTTCCAGAATTGAGTCTCTTCTTAAATGGTATGAAAATGTCACCATTTCCGTAAGTTAGTTGCAGTGCAGCAAGCTGCCGAAAATAATTAAAATAAATCAAATAATGCGAAAATTTATTTTAACTTTTTATATAAAATATTTTATAAAATTAAAAAATAAACACGTTAAACGTTTATCCCTAGTTAAATTATATCTTTGCATCACCCGTGTCCACCAAAGAGAGGATCAAGCTATAAATGGTATGAAAATATCACCATTGTCCAGAACTGAGTCTCTTCTTAAATGGTATGGACATGTCACCATTTTTGAGAATATTTTTTTAAATGGTATGGAACTTTCACCTTTCATCAGATGATTCAACAATTTTAATTAACAATTGTCGCCAGTTCAGGCTACTCTTAATTACATAATTTAAATAAAGTCTAAGGATAAATTTAAGTTAAAACGACATATAATAATTTATTTAACAACAAAAATATAAAATAAAACGTTAGCTTAAAGTAAAATAATATGATTGTTGACTTCAACAATCCATTCCAATAAGATGGCATAAGACTGTAAATCAAGCAACAATAGGTCACCAACTTTTCCGTTCTTTAAATGTGTTATGAAAAAAAAAACAAGGTCCATTTGCTTGTATAGCACAGATCAACAAATTTGAGAGTTATGAGCTAACTACATAGACCAAACCTACCATCTTAGAGATTTTCTAATTTTTACCGTTTTTTCGAAACTTTGTTAATCAGCTATAAACATTAAAAATTTTTGAAAAAAAAAAATGTAGAAAAATACAAAAATAAATTGAAAATGTTTTTACATATTCACAACAGCTAAAACGCAATATAGTAAAAATAGGCCTTTATACGTTACTTTTTTAAGCGAGACACAACCTTATATAACACTGGTCGACAAAAATCAATGTTCAAAAAAAAAGTTTTTAAAATATAAGGATTACATCCTAATCATGGCCTTATCTCATATATATTTTCCGTTTTTCATAGTTTCCCCCTCCTTCGGCTATATCTGTTCATAACGAAAATTAGCCTTTTTTAATCAAATTGATAGATTTTGCTACCCCGAGAATACCCTAAAATGAAAATTCAAGAATTTTTTTTTATATATAAATATATTGTAATTTACATTTTTTATCTTAATTAATACGAAATAACATTCAAATATACCAATCTCATACATCAATCTTTAGATTATTGGCACCTTTTTAACTATTAATTTTCCAAAAAATCTATTGGCATATTTAGATTCCTTATAAAAAAACATATCTAAAAAACGTTATTACCTAAAATTACTAGCAATTTACTTTCAAGGTATTTAGGATCAAAAAACGGATTTTATGACGAAAACCACTAATTTTATAAATATAAAAGAAAATAAATATTATAAAAAATTTAAATAAACCCCTTACGTTAATAATGAATTTTTCCTTTATCTAAATATTTAAACTTTTGTTACTACCTATAGATTTTATGATATAGAAGCCCAAAATACCCTAAAAATTGAAAAATCTTAACTTTAACCACGAATAACTAAAAATCTGAGGCATTGGCTATAATTCTGATTTCATATTTGTGATTAGCGCCAAAAACTAGACCAAAAACCATAGTTGCCATAAATGATGCTTAGGGTCGTCCAAATTTTGTTGTCCAATGTTATAGATAAAAATATTATTTGAAGTTTGAATTTAACAGTAAAACTATTTAAATGCAAAATAATTTTTTCCAGTATTTTTTTTTTGTTTTTTTGACATTTTTTCTAAAATTTTTAATGTTATAGCTGACTGACTAAGTTTTTTTAATAACGGTAAACGAATTTGAAAATCCCTAATGTGGCAAGTTTGATCTCTGTGGTTAGCTCATAAATTTGTTGACCTGTGTAATTTAAAATAAAAAGAAGCATTTATTTTAAATCTATGAGTGGAAAAAGAAACAAAATTTAGGAAGTGCCATGTCTGTTTCAATTGTTTACTTCCTTAGGGCACGTGCAAAGTGAGTTTTTAATTTCGTGAAATTTTTAAAATTTTGAAAAATTTTATATTGTATAAAACGTAAAATTTCAAAATGCTGCCAAATTCAATATATGCACATAAAATGCTTTTTCTGAAATAAAAAATTTTTGAAAAAAATTTGAAAAAAAAATAAATTTTTAAAATTTTAGAATTTTCAAAATATCACGAAAATAAGAACTCACTTTGCACGTGCCCTTAAGAGCAACAAACTTAAAATAGGAAATTTGGAACGTCTGCCTAAAAATGTTAGTTTCTCAACAACTAAACCCTTTATTTAATTTTTAAAGCCTAAACAGTTGCTTTTCTCGTCGGTCTTATTTTCCCAGAACATTAAAAGTGAAATTAATGTTTTTATTGCTGTTTTCTAGTGTGTTATTTCACAGGTCAACAATTTTTTGAGAGTTATGAGTAAACTACAGATCAAATTTGCCATCTTAGGAAATATCGAATCCGTTTACCGTTTTTCCATATCTAACTTAGTTAGTCAGTTATAAACATTGAAAATTTTAGAAAAAAGGAAAAACTAAAAAAGATTCAAAAACAAAAATAAATGGAAATTTTATTTTTGCATATTTACAATAGTTAAACTGTTGAATTCAAACTTCAAATAATATTTTCATTAAAAACGGATAATATATCGTGTCGTATTTAAGTTTGGACGCGAAATACTTTGTATTATTAAGAGCTTGATATATAAATAAAAATTATTTTTCATTATTTGTGATTAAAAATATAAGTTACAAGGGATTTTTACATGCAAAAAAATTTTTTTGAATTTTTTCTTTTTAAGGTATATTTAGATCTGTCAATTTGGTCAAAGGCCATTTTTTGTTATAGACGGACCTAAGAAGCCAAAGACGGAAGAAACTAAGAAAAAAGAAAAATATATATGAGATTAGGCCATCATGGGCATGCATTCTGTTATGTTTTCTTGAAATTCACGTTTCTGACATTAATATTTGTTGACCTGTGTTATATTTAAAAAAATCGCGTTCCTTTGTCAGGTTGTTCATATCGCAATTTATAAAACCCTGGCTCAATCGTTTACCCCCACGGCCTTCGTAAGCGCAATTAGTAGATGGATAAATAATCGCTAACAAATCCTACCCATTTTCCTGAGAGCCAAGATCTAAAACCCTAGTATCCGGCACGGGTTAAAACTTATTTGATCTTCCAGAGCCACCGGCTAGAATAACAAGAGAGAAGGCCTGACGCGTAAGCCCTAATGAGAGAAAACTCATGACCACACGTTTTTTAGCTAAAAATTCATCCCGGTCTCGTTAGTTAGCTATTTAAAATATTACAAAAGTGCCACAAATTCCTTATCCCGTACACTGAACAAAATGGATTCAACTTTTTCAATTTTTTCTCTAATGTTTTTAAACCTTAACTATGCATTTATATTTGCATCCACAATCTTTTTATATAAGGGGCGAATAGCGAGTTTGGAACAACATAGTAAGAGGACTATTTTTAACTAATTTAACGGCTAGAATATACATTTACCATATATGTTACAAACTGTCAGGTTAGCCCTCGCTAGACCGTCAAGAGTATTAAAAAAATTAAATCTAGTTTAAATTGAATAGGGTACATAGAGGGACATTTTTCGTTGAGCAACGGCCTTACATAAATGCAATTAAACATGATCCTTGTTGTTTTATTAAAGTACTATCGCATATTTTTACAAATGTCAACTAATGTTCAGTAAATTTAACGAGCTAATTTATAAAGTCTTGCCACTGTGACATGATAAGGTCACGGCTACAAAGTACAACCTGCTTGATTATGCAAATGATTACATAATATATAAAACATGTCATTTTACTTACTTTTAGTTATTGTTTCTTATTCTAATAAAAGATTTCTTTTTCTTGCCGCATTACAGCCACTCTTGTTTTTAAGATTTTTAACTTAGCCTCCGCCCATGGGGTTGTTCAATTATAGCTAAGCTTACGGAGACATATCTCGTCTTAGGTACAAATTTTAAATTTATTTCTAAATATACCAAAATATATTAATGTGTTTCTTTCTTATCATAAATATATACAAACATAAATAAATAATAGTCATTATGAGCATAGCAAATATCTAAAAAAATATTTAGAGGATTTCAAAAACAAAAGCACACGGAATAATAGCAAACACTTATTGGTTAAATCATAAATATATAAATCATTTATTATAAATAGGCTATAAAAGAAGGATATCATGCCAATTTAAAAAAAAAGAGTATTAAGAGGCAAAGCCTAAAAAAAATAATAAAATGGTGGCTTTTAAAACATTTGCTTTTTATTGCAAAAAAAGGTCTACAATTTTACATTTTTTAATATAAAATTGAAACTTAAACGCCTCTCCCTTTACTTTTGGATAAAAAGAATTAAATATATTTAATATTAAATTGTCAAAAAAGTTTAAAGAGTTGATTAGTCTATGGCACAACTATTCGTGTAACGACTAAGGGAGGAAAAACATGACTTTGGCCTCAAGGCTTCATTCATTGAATTGCCTCGCTTTAAATCGGGTGTATTATTATTGTTAATGGACATTCGCTGAACATCAACTTCATTTAAAATATCTTCAATAGCCTCATTTTTTAATATATTATTTGGCAAATGTTTTTTCGTTCTAAAACTGTTAAGACCTTCGTCCAAAGAGGAACGCTGATTGATTGAATTAAAAGGCGCCCCCTCGGGTCTTAATCTGTTGCGTATACTTTCAAGGTTATTTTTGAATGTCGTAATATTTAAATTCTTTTTCACTTCTTCATCAATATTTTCCAGTTTATAATTAATAAGGCTAGTATTTATATTATTGCTACAGATGTCGCTGTTATAATTATTACTATTTTTAACATTGTTTACATTACTTAAACTCTTCAAGTGGCTACCTATATGTTCGGGCGGCATCAAAAAAGTATTAATTAGTGTTGAATTTCGCCATATATAATTTAGGGAGTCGACAATGTTATTAAAACTTTTTTCCCAATTCCAACTATCTCTTTGATAAATTGGGGATTGATTCAAGTTGAAAGTATTTATATCGATATCAGATTTCTGAACAACCCTACAACGAGCCTTTTCGATTTGCGTTAGGGCATTATTATAACTATCGAACTGGGCCTCATCCAACGTGCTTAAAGAAGTTTCAAGAGAACTAGTTGATTTGGAAAGGTTGGAAAGCTTTGTGAATAACAAATTATTGCCGAAGTTGCCGGATACATCGCAGAATTCATTGTCGACAGGGTTGCTATTACTCTTTTCTTCTCGCACATTATCACGGGAGTTTGGTGTGATGTTAAATGTGGTATTAGCTAGAAGGAGGGCGGCAAGGCCAAGCGATTGAGGAGTGCTACGAATATGATTATCCCATTGAAAATTACGTTTAAATAAATTTGGGCCTCGCGGAAAGTGGTATGATGGGTTAGTTAATTTATTAAATGCAAATGATTTCTCGTTCTGTTGTGTGAAGGAGAGTGATTTAAGTGCATCGATATTGATGAGGTGCTTCTTGAATCTAGTTTGAGGCAATTTATGATGTATATTAATAATAGGTAGATTTTAATAAAATTATATAGGATTTAAATATTCCAAATAGTAACATATCAACAATTAAAAATAAAAAGGTTCACTGGTTAGGCAATTTTTTAGCCTGTTTAAACATATAAAAATCGCAAAAAAAAGTCAATAAAGACACATTTTGCAATTGAAGTTAAAAAATATAAAAAAAATTTTTATAAGTAAATTGGCCTTAATACGGACATAGAACTATCTTTATTAGATTGTAAAAAAAAAAATTAAGCAAAGCAGATATAGAGAACGGTTCCTTTTTCATTGTATTTATTAGATGTATTTTATTTTGAGCCACGTGCAAAGTAAGTTTTTCTTTTCGTAATTTTTGTTTTTTTTTGTAACTGAACGCAAATGTTTGAAAAATTGCCAAATTTTATATAAAATACTTTTCTGAAATAAAAATTTATTAGAAAAAAATGACATTTTTAAAAAGAATTGTTAAAATATTACGAAAATGAAAATTCACTTTGCACGTGGCCTTATGTACAAGAAATTTCCTAAATTCATCGAATCAAATATTGTAGACTTGTAATGTATTAATAACCTAAATTAATTTGAAGTTAGGTTATACTTAAAAGTTTGTTTCAAAAATCTTTCACGCTTTTCACGAATATGCGTTTTGAGCCATACATCGGTTGAGTCATCTTCAAAAATACAAATAATATACATAAACACAAGGCTACAAAAATTTAAACATGTCAATGAAGTTTATTAAAAATCAGCAAAATATTCTACGACGTAACTCAGTCTTGTTTTCTCAAAAGCCCTAGGAAGGTCAAAAAATGGCAAAAGTGACTAATTCTGCAATTTTAAGACTTTTTAAATATAAAATTTAAATTTTTTATATATTCTATATAGAAATCATATAAAATTTTAATCTAAATAAGGGAATAATAAATTTGTAATTATATCAAGCTCATCCAAATTTAAATTATTATCATACAAATTATTGTGCATCTCAGAAGACACAATTTTTTACTTGGTTGGAATGAAAATAATAAATTTCGATATTATGTTTCCGTTTTAAAAACAAATGACTTTTATATATTAGTTTTTAAATCTCATTTGTTTTTTTTTCAACATATTTTGTGAATTTTCAATGTTATATATAGTTTGATCAGAAAAAAGGTGGATGCTGTATTTGAATGGTCGCTATGATGTGATAAATTTGTCTATATATATGGTCAATTCCACCTCAAATCGACAAATTTTTTCCCTTGAAGTCTCAGTTTTGGCTGAAAATTGGCACACTGGTAGGGTCCTTGGGTGCTGATAAAAACCTATATTATTTTTGACCGGAAGTGATTTTTGACCGAGATATGAGCAAAAATATTTTTCATTTTTTTGCAAAAAAAAAATTTGAGGCAACTTTGCGCGCATGTATCATCAAAAGTATTGTAGCTAGAGTCATAATTTTTTTTTATTTTGAAGATCGTAATAAGGGCTACCTTAGGCGCAAAAAATATTAAAAAAAAATTTTTTTTGAGTTACTAAAAAATTAAAGTTAAGTTTAAACACAAATAGCTCAAAAAACGTATCTTTGAATTTTCTTAAAAATTTATATAATATGGCCCTGAATAATGTTAATAAATAAATGATATAAAAAGTTTGGGACCGGCATGACTTTTTACAAAATTTAAAAAAATCAATTTTTTGCCCTAATTTTGGGACATAGTTATGCCCTTTGCACTATAAAAGAATATGCCAATGTACCAAATTTGACAGTATTCAAAAAGCAGAACATATGGGCAATTATGTTAGGCCATAATAGTTTGATTTAATTGATTACTACTATTATTAAATTTACAATGAAAAATTGAACCTAAAAACCGAAAAAAGTGAAAATTTTGCCTGTTTTCAAAATCGACTTTCTGGTTAACCAGCCAACCTTTTTTTAATATTTAACATTTATTTTATAGATAAAATATCGCTTAATAACATATAATAGCCCCAGCTTTTTTCATTCGATTTTGACGCTTCTACAAAAAAAATACCTAATTTTGCCAAAAAACAGCAAATTTATAGGTGTCAAAAAATTAACGCAGATTGTATTTGTCTGTGCAAGCTTATTTTTTTATTAATTTTGCATAAAGAACTAATAATATTTAGAACCTATATAATCAGTCATAATTTGCCTGTTTAAGTGTTAAAAAAATAGTATATATCTTATGTATAGAAAATCTTATAAGAACGAGATAGTTAAATTACAAAAAAAGGAGATTATGTAATCAATCCATTATTTTAATTAAATTTGTAATTTGTTATAACTATTAAAACATATTCTTGTTTTAAAATTCGTTGGGAACGCATTTAGATAAAAAAAAACTTTAGGTCAATGCCCAAATCCATATGCCCATAGAATCAAGTAACAGTAATATTTCCTCTTTCTTTAAAAGGTTTAGTACGTCTATATTATAAAACTAAAATGTAATTGGAACTAAAATTGTTGGTTTTTAAACTTTATTAAGGTCATTTAGATATATATGGTGTGCCTTGCTCTAAATAGCCTTTCAAAAACATATTTGGCATTTGTAAAAATTAGTAAAAAGGACCGAATGTCTATATTTTATTTATATTAAATTGGGTCTAATATTTAGTCTTAAAATTCATCATTGAAGCTAATTCTGCCCGTTATAATCATTTAAGGTTGTTTAACCCTAAAATTGACTTCTTTTATGTAATTTTAATATCAAAAAACCATGTCACTATGTTTCATAAAATAATTGACTTTTTACGTTTATTTTGAGTTTATTGATAATTATAAAAAAAGAAAATCTGTTGAATTATAATATTCTTAATAGGCCAAATATATTCTATTTTACTTATTTTTGTCAGATATAACGTTGTTGAGGCTGTTTTATTTAAAACCTATTAAATAATAGAAAAAAATAAATTTTTACAAATTTTTTAACCTTATTATTTTTTCTAAAATCTTCTTAAATTTTTTTTATACAATAAATTTAACAAATTTTTTGAATTTTGCCGAGGATAAATATTGAGAATTATGTACATATTCTAATATTGTTCATCAAACTAAAAATGACTAGTAAAAGTTAACATATATAAGCATAAAAATTTTAAGTTTTTATTTTTTATACCTTAAAATTTCAAAAAACCTGGCAAACTTTGGTTTTTATTTCATAAAAAGCTATGGGTACGTTAAAAAATGTTGGGGGAAATTTATGTTATATCGTAATGTTATATGTATAAACTGCATTTTTAAATTTTCAAATTGGTTTGGTAGTGACTCAGAAAGTCGGCTTTGAAGATAGGAGTAAAATACTGAAAATTACCATTTTTTTTTGATCTGAAGTTCCCCTTTTCTTTCCAAAATTGACAATAGTATGATCAAATAAATAAAACTGTTAAAGCCTATTATAATTGCCCCTATGTCTAACTTCTTATAAATAATTAAATTTGACACTTTTAAATATTTTAATATAGTGCAGGGAGCAAATTTTGTCTGAAAATCAAATTTATTTGAATTTTTTAAAAAAAAAGTCATCCAGACTTTTGAGTTCGAGTATTTATAAAGAATATTAAGAAGTATTTTTTAGAAATTTTTCAAGAAATTTAAAAAAATGTTTTATTAGTTATTTTAAACTGAATACCTTTCATAAAATTTTAAAAATTTTTAAAAAAAATTTTTAAAATAATAAACACATGCAAGATAGCCCTTATTGTCCTCTTCAAAATTAAAAAAAAATTAGATCTCTAGCAATAATACTTTTTGACTTACAATCTCCCAAAGTTGCATCAAATGTGAACATTCACCTTGCAATTTTTTTTTCTTTTGCCCCTATCTCCGTCAAAAATCACTTCCGGTCAAAAAAAATTTCCAGATTATGAGATACCCTTAGATACTACCTTCATGCAAAATTTCAGTCAAATCAAAAGGGGTACCACTCCCGGACTTGTTGGATTGAGGTGGAATTGACCATATATATATATATATATCAAAAATATGTCGAGCTGTACTTTTACCATTTTCTTATTACAACAAAATTGGATCTTATTGTAAAAAATATAAGTTTAGTGTGTCAAAAGAAAACTTTTCATTTCGGTTAAATCAATTAGCGAAACAGAAGAAAGGAGTGGCAAAGCAGTTCGGGTGAGAATTCCTTCTTTTAACGATTTAAATATCTCGTCTGTTGGCGAAATATACTTTTTAAAATTGGGTCCACTACCAACAGATAACTCAGTGTTTTCATTAAAAGATTTTTCTGAAATGTCATGAGCCATAGAATCATCGAAATGTGTATCCGTAATTTTTGCAAAAGTTGGCATGTTTAATAGAAGATCGTTCCCGAAAAGATTGTGGTTTCGGTGGGCCAAACGCTTCCATCTTGATAACGCACGCGAGCCTACATTATATGGGAGAAGTAATCACAATTAAAAAAAATGACAAAAATAAAAAAAAATTGTTTAAAACTGAGCAACCCTTGGATTAGATATTAAAGCTCTTCTTTTATAGCTCAAGATCATTGACTAATAAAAGTTTGCAATTTAATATATAGCCTTTTAAAAAAGATAATCATAACCTTTCGAACATAAAAAAATTAGAGTAGGAAATATAAGAATACCATCAATCGTTCTAACCAACTTAAGCTTTCGTAAATAACTCAATTTCTTAGCCTCCCCTTGAAGATTTGATCGTGATCCTGGATTAATCCGAACGTAGTCTGATAAATGACCAAATTTTTCACCGGTAGAGCTAAAGGGAAAGCCTAAAAAGGTAACATAATATAGTTTATTAATGAAATAAAAAATGCTTTCAATAATATTTATTGTTGATATATACAAACGTATTTTAATGCTGTTATACGATGAGTTAATTTAGATAAGATTGATGTTATATTAGAGTCTTGAGGTTAATTAAACAGTTTCTTATAAGGTTAAGTCAAATACGGAAAAAAATTACCAAAAGCTTCAATAGAATATTTTGTATTTAAATTTTAATGACCACAACAAAACAATAAATTATCATTTTTTTAAATTATTTAGAAATACCTAGGAAGCTACAAATATTTTTACTTTCGCAAGCCTGAATTGTCCCATGCTTGAGAGGTTCGTCACAAACTTTTTTAGCAACAGTAGAATTTTCACCATGTGAAGAATCGGTATTGTAGGATGATGAATAAGAAATGTTGGATAAAGGGGAAGATACTAAACTTGTGCCATAATTTATTTTATTAAAATCATTAAGTTTAGCATTTTCATCGTTATTAGTATTATTAAAATTTGTAAAATAGTTATCCAAAAGGGTTTGATTTGGAGTAATAATGGCATCTATCAGATTTGCTGAGGAATGCTGAATAGCACCGGATCTAAAATAAAAGTTGGAATTAAAACCGTATATTAAAATGTCTATCTAATTGTAATATATAACTTCTATTAGTGAAATTAAATTAATATAAAATTGATTCGAAAAAAGGTTACTTTTGAAAAATGGAGCGACTAGATTGATTCAAAGGTGAAGACCTAAAATGTTTAATATAAAACATATAACCAACCATTAACCTTGTCATAAAAAAAATTATTAAACTTGTTTTAAAAACTAGATAATCAAACATGTTTATAAGAACCTATTCAATGACTATAAAATTATTCATTACTGATAACCACTCTCACCAAGTGCATCTATCTCATTAGTGCCGTACCTATAAAAAGGATCGAAATTTAATAAAATAAACAAAAATACGTAAATCGTATATTCAGTATAAAATTTTTTTGTTCTATAAAATTGAATATGTGAAATATTTGTTTAACAATATTATTTTAATACGTGCAAGAGCCGGTAAGGATCGTGTTAGCTTCAGATGCCTTGATAGGAGACAATAATGCACCGTTAATGGAGCAATTAAAGGAGCACGGCCTATTTCCAGAGTTATTAAGATTTTGTTGTATGTGATTGCATGACTTTACACTTGCTTTAATGCCAATAAAATCCTCATTTATATTAACAATGCCACCTTTTACAGGAGATGAGGTTTTGAACTGGTCAAAATGAGGAAATGAATTGCCCTCATTTTCAAAAGAAGCAAGCTCTGTTCCGATGGCCCGGAAATGGTTGAAAGCGGCTGATTTGATGGCAGGCAAATTTTTATAGAGATTTTCAAAAGAATCGTTATTGTCCAAGTTAAAGTTGGATGCAGTTTGGTGTAATCGTTCGTCCTTGGTGCTTTCCTGTATCATGTGCAACATGTTTGCGGCCTCTTGATAGCGTGATTGCATATCGACAAGCTAAATATATGACAGAAATAAAATATATAAGGATATAGTGTATATTTTAAATATGAGAATAATTGTAGCAATAGCTTATTAGTTGCTATATAGGTCTACTTAAAATAAATGTTGTGGAAAAAAGTTTTTATATAACAATATAAATAATTTCTAATATCCAAGGAAAACAAGGTTAAAACAGAGTTTTGTTCATGACTTTACGTAATTAATTGACGCGTGATTACCGAGAAAATGGCATAAATTATTTGAAAATACCAAAAAATTAAATTTTTTTAATACACACAATAGTCTAATTTTATCATTACAATAAAAAAATAATGTTGCCCTTGGGGCCGGGCAACACTATTATCTAAAACTAACCTGTTTTATCAAATCGTTTTGGTAAGTTTCGGAAATAAGCAATTTGCACCTTAGGTCCTCCATACCCTTAAAAGCCGCCTTGTTTTCGGCCTTAGTAGATTCGTATTCCCTCACCGTCGTGTCTATTTCAGACCTTTGTGATTCTATCAGGTCATCACGGGTTTCAAGTTCTTGCAGCAAATTTTGAACTTTACCATTTAAATCATCTAATTTAGCATACACAACATAACATTCATAAAGTAATATAAATATAAATAATCAAAGGGTTGTGCAATGTTTAAATATAAAGAACAAACGATACGATATGAAATATGCATAAAAAACTAGGATTTGACGGATAACACAAACAATCAACAGAGAAGGCGTTAAAAAACTTTTTGAGATTATTATTTATAAGTTTGGGACAAAAAAATTAAATATTACTAAATTGTTGGACAAAATCGTCAACCAATTCAAGCTCCCGATTTTCGTATTCGATGGCTGTTTCTCCTAACTTTTGGGCCTGCCACAAAAAAAATTTTTTTAAATAAAATAAATTAATAATAACTGGCCATTTAAATAAAAAATATGAAAGGCACATAAAAATAATATCTTGTATTTAACTGAACCGTTTCCTATAATCTAAAAAAAAGTGACCTCGTTTTATATAGCATTTTTATCAATATATGTAAATCTTTCATTTTTTCTAAAAATATCTTTTTCAAAATAGTAATATAAATGGCCAATCGAATATATTCCAAAAAAGTAAAATAAAATCAATGGTAGCGTCAAAATTTTACGAGTTTTTCTTTTATCCAATAAAAATTCAGCCTTTAGGCCATATGTATTTACTTCCGAGCTTAGCCGATGATTCTCCCGTTCAAGTTCTTCAATCTTAAGTTCCAGCACTTTAAGAGTTTGTTGAGATGAGCGTCCATAAGCTGACGTAGATGTTCCATTCAGGGTTAGAGAGTTATTGTTAAAATCATTACCACGTCTATGGAGAGTAGCAAGGATACCTGGATCTACATTATCTATGGGACTATATAAATAAGGCCAAAATTAATATGGTATATATTGACAAATATTTTTTATGACAAAATACTACATGTTAAATTTTGCCTCATATCAAATTCATTTCCCCATATTCCACATTAAACCTTTCGTTTTTAACAGCTCGATGACTCAAAAACTAGTAAAAATAATTAAACTTGCACAACTATTTTTTTCAATGCACCGTTAATTTTTCTATTTTGCTTAATTGATTTTATGATGAATCAAAAAATAAAAAAGTTTGGGGAAAAACACAAACATGAGATTTGGCAGGATAATGTGGGCAAGTTAAAAGGTCATACCATTCGGGCATAACCCATTTTTTGTTTATATTTTTTCAATTTTTATAAAATTGTTGCAGTGATATTTAATAAACTAAAACAAATTTGAATTATATTTTGAATAACTAATTTCAATGGCTCAAATTTATTGTATAAAATAAATTTAAAATAAAACAGAGTAAAGAAAAATCAAAATCAGACGATTTGTTTAAAATTTCACTGAGCTATATTTTGTAATGGGTAGTTTAAATTTAAAAATAACAAAATAAGTGTTTTTATGTTTTTTTCCCTAATAAATCAAATATAAAAAATATCCTAGTAAATGTAAAATAAATGCGATACATTGCAACTTTCTGTCTAAACAGATAAATATATAGTTCTTTGTTAAAAACAACTTTCTCGAAAATAAAACGATTTACAATTTATCTTCTCGTGTTGATTAAAAAAAAATTTTAATATTTGCAAAAAAAATTCATGTTGAACATACAAAAAATGATAAATAGAGATATTGAAGATTAACGTATAAATAAGCTACAAATTAAAATTATAATCTACATTAAAAAAAATCAAAATATTTATAATTAAAAATATGATATACAAACCTAGATATGGGCGTTACATCGGCATCCGAAGCGTAAATTTGTATCATTTTTTCCTTACATTTCACCTCGTATTTCAATTGTGAAATCTACAATGTTACAAGTTATTGGTCAATTTTATCAAGATTTCTTTACACCTTCTTCACTTATTTTAAACTAAAAGCTCAACAATTAAATCTATGGAAAATGCAAAATCCTGCACTACAAACTTATAATTATGAAAAAAAAAAATCAAGATTTTAAATAAATAAATTTATGAAACAGTTTCATTGGAATGTAGGATCTGCTCCTCCAGCCGTTCCGTTTGCGCCTGCAACTGTTTGATGCGCTCAATCAAGGTTTTACCAATCTTAGCGGCAAGTTCCAAATCTTTTTCTTTCTGTAAACATTATTTTTTTTATAAATATATATTAATTTATTTTTAAAACTTGGGTGATCTCTCAAAGGAAAGCTAATTCTTTACTTTTTATGAAAAAAACTGTAACTTATACTTGGTCGCGAAACCGTTATTAATATTTATAATGCTAAAAGATTCAATATTAAACTACATAAATGTGTAAAATAAAATGGGATTGAGGTTTCCCTACCTTTCCCCATTTGAAGGCGCCATACCCGTTGGCTTTGACTCTTTTAACCTGAGCAAAGCAATAATATTGCCGACGGGTTAAATAGTAAAATTTACTCGCACGCCGGCGACCTACGTTTTTTAGCCTAGGCTCTCACTTTAGGCATATTTAAAGCCTACTGCCTAAGCAAGCCACTCGGTAACTTCAATAGCCTTAAAGTGGTTGTACATGTATACTATTTTTCCAAAAAAAAGCTTCGTGCGCATGGATTCGAACTCGCAACCTCCTGCCTGTATGACAGGAGAATTTGCCACTGAGCTATCTATGTAAAAAAATATATACAATTTCAAAAACCTCTTGCAATAATTGTTCCAATGCTTCATAATCCTTGTAAGCTGCGGTCATACGTATACTCCTTTCACTGCTAACACCTGAATGAATAAAAATAATATTTTTTAAAATAAATCAATTTTAATGTGATTTTGCAGTTAACAATTTAAAATTATAAGAACCATAATACCCTTCTGATAAATCTTATAAAAACACAGGTCAGGTAAGGAAACATTAGGACGCAAAAAATCAATAGATATAGTAGAAAAAGAAAATCGTAAAAAATAAATACAAATTCCCGTGCTTTAAAATACTTTAGTAAATGCTACATTCTTTAGTAGACTAGACATATCTTCTTGCCCTAATATATCATGCCAGCAGACTCTGTCAGATGGGGGTGTTTAAAGGGCAAACAAGTTTGTATTTATGTATTTCAATTTTAAAATTTGTCCCAAATATATATTCTGAGACATAGAAGGCAGACACAAACTAATTGAACCAAGTAAATATATGTTTCACATGCAGCCAATTTTGTTAACGTTTGACAAATTTACCAGAAATTTTATGTATTAGTTCATTCTTATGAACTTAATAAATGTTGCACAAAGGGGGGTAGATGTTATTGTTGTTACAAAACATTTTCTTAGAAACTTAATGTCAGGTGAAAATAATGAAGCTACCTCTTCACTACCATTATGACATTTTAGGCCAACGCCTCCCCATATATAAATCTGGAACAACATTTTATGTACGATTTTATGTAAACATTAAAAATTAAGAATGAATAAAGAGGAGCGTTGGTTAAGAAATAAGGTATATAGGTCAAAGATCAATTTACACGACTCGGATCTAACAGTATAATAATGTTGTATTACATATTCTTGACGAAACCAGCTAAAAGAAAGCGAAATCTTAAAGATGACAACGTTTTATCAATTAGGAGCATAAGAATTCAGTGGCAAACTTATAGATGTATGAAAAGCTTCCGCTATTTAGAATACAAAGGTGTCGAATTACGGAGTAAAGAGATTTTATTAGAAAAATGTGTAACTCTACAGATGCACATTTAATCCGTCAAAAAGAAAGAACGTACCAAGAAATACATTAAAATTTTTTCATTAAACAGAGTTTATTTAATTAGTAGAGTTTATAACCAGGTTAGAACCACGTCCAGGTTTTGTTAGGTGTAAAAATTAATTTGTTAAACCAGAATTTAAAAGCTTTTAATCAAACCTTTTCATCATTGTTTGAAGATTATATATCTATTTTGACATATGATTAGACCGGTTAAAAGGCTTAATTACTCAGGTGAGAGCTGAAAATTTTTATATCAGCTGCTAAAGCCTGGCCATATCTATGGCAGATCATAAAAACCCCGGGTTTCGCTAATAGACAAACAGAATGGCTATGGTGATACTGATAAACTCAAAACTCAAATGCTTGATATTTCCCTAACATGGTTAAAGATTCATACACAAAATTATAAAATCTATTTTTGAGCTCAAAGTAGTGAGCATTTTAAGAGCATTTGTTTTTTAATGACTCTTTAAATTTGTGAGCTGATTAAAGAGTAAATTACTAAATGAGTCTGAAAAATTCAAATTAAGTTACAACTCTTTTTCAAATTGGCAAAAATTGGCTGAATTCGATTTTATATATGTAAAATATGAGCTTGCCTCATTAAAACGTCAAAAAAATGATTGTAAGCTCCTCGAATATTGTGGTCGCTGGATAAAATTGATATATATGGTTAAAAAAGATCATGAATTATTTACTAAATAGGTTAAATGTTTCTTCTAATAAATTAGCGTCGCAATGCGTAAATAATTCCTCAATATTTGGCTCGATTATAGTCTCCTCTAACGACTGGTTTGGCCTAGAATCTAATGTAGGGCAAGATTCTTTTTCGTCTGCTACAAAATTTTCGGAACGACAACAATTGCCTTTTATAGTATCACTTAGCGGTTCTTGGTTGATTATATGAAAACGTGAGTTTTGGACAGGTAATTTAGAATTGCAAGGGCTACTTTTTGAATTGTTTTGGCAATTATACAAAAAATTGTGTTGACTAAGTTTCTGTAAATTTGGGTCGTTTATTAAAGTTGAGCACAAAAGATCTTTTTCGGACTTTGAGACTGAATGAGATTTTAGTTCCTCGTGTGATGGCGTTGACACCGGGTAACGCAATTTATATCTGTTTAAAACAAAATAAAAAAAAACATGTTAAAAATATGTGATAAATTTTTTTTTAGTTAAACAAAACAGGCGGTATAAATCATTGTTATATCGCAATAATAAAATTTTGGCAAAAAGTAACATAAATTTAAACCAAAAAAATAGAATCAAATTAAAAATGCCGATACACCCTCAAAGAGGCTTTTCATTTAAGGTAATTTCATTTACAAAAAAAACAAAAAATACCTGTTATAAAAAGGTGCAAAAGAAGGGCCGTTATAACTATTACATCACATCCAGACAATTTCCAACAAAAAGGGTAAAGCTTATAAAGATGCACCAAGCTTTTATTAGGTGTAGACGAATTTGCAAAAAAGGTAAAGATTAATTAAAATAATAAGGTAAGGGTTCATACCTGAGCAATAAAAAAAGGTAATATATTTTTCGGCAGGATAAGGTAGGATTTTTTGTGGAAAAAGTTAATACAAGTAATTTAGATTGTTTCAAAATAATCAATTTACAATAATTTATGTTGAACCGTAAATATGGGTACCGCACCTAAAGGGTATGTCGAAAGTTTGGGAGCTCAAAATCAATAAATAGAATTTTCAGTAAGGGATGTGGTGTCCACGAACCGTTAAAAGAGAATGGAATAAGTTTAATCTTTGAGAGAAAAAACTGGGTATGCCTCTAACAAGACATAAAGGGATTAGGGTTAGGGATTCCAAAATAAATTTAATAATTGAATGCTGTGGTTCTCGCCAAATTGAGTTTGACAAGATTCTTACTGTTGCACACTATGTTACATTTTAATTTAAATTTTGGCGAAAGGAGGGGTGTTTTTCCCCACCAGGTAAGTCGTTAATGAAATATCAGATATTTAATTTGATCAGTCCACGCAATCAAGGTATAAGTAAATTTTCAATCCCACTACGAACATCAAAAAATCTTTTTACATAAATAAAGAAATATATGGCGCTACATATGTATTCCCGGGTAACTAAATGAGGCTAATTGAATGTATTATATATGCCAAAAACACCTTGAATTACAATGGTCTAGAAAATACTAAAGTAGAACTTGCGCGAACGTCCAAACATTATGAATATTTAAATTATAAATATTTAGGTTACATTTAAATGAGATATAAGGATTCTTTTATATATATATGATGCGTGTTATTTAAAATATTATAACAACAATAATGAAAAAAAATGGCCAAGAGGCTATAATAATAAATACTAAGTGAATTTAAAATCAATAAAATGTCTAGCTAACCATTAGGACACATCATTTATGGGATTTGGTGCTACTTAAAGAATTCCTCGTCACTATAATGATAAAAGATTTGACGTCCGGATTAAAATTTAAGTGCAAAAAATAGCAATGGCTTATAGAACAAGCTTCCGTTGGAGCAACATAGTTTTTAACGTAGGGTACTTAGTATAAGCCATAATTATGTTTTTAGGTGTCGAGTATTAGCGATGGTATAGTCAATAAAAGGTATAAATCGCGCGTAAGCATTAACAATTTTAAGGTATTTTACGTGTGATTAAGTGAAATGAGGGTTTATGTTAAGTAGCTCAAAACAACAATCACAGGGGTGGTGAGTTAATCGGATAAGCAAAATTAGAAATCGGTATACAACCTTGTCAACATTACCCTACCATAAAATGCGAATACTACAAAAAACATTCTCAACAATTTTGTTACCTAGGGGTTGAGATCGGTGAAATCACATGGGATTTGATATCACCTCCATTTTGTTATGAGTAAGGTTGTAGTTTCTTCATGTAAACTTACAATTTTTACCAGAGCAAATTGTTATAGCAGTCCGAATAATTGATATCGGGACCTATATTAAAAATGAAAGTCGGGATCCTGCGCTCACCGGGCCGAAATTTAAAAAGGCGGTTAATTTTTTAGATCTTATTATGCCCTGTTTTAAACTAATATTAACAAGAACCAGGGCTGGGAAAAAAAATAAATGGGCTTTTTTTAACAAGTTTTTAAGTTTTTTTCCCAAATGCCCACAAAACTCGTGGGCATGGCAAAAAAAGCCCCTTTTCTTGCTTAAAGAAAAGGGGCATATTTAAAAAAGCCCCTTTTTTAAAAAAAAAAACTCCTAGTAGCTTTAAGAAAAAACAACCCACCCATCATTATTATAAAGAAAAAATCAAAATTTTTTGAGATTATTATAAAGAAAACAAAAAATGGACTTTTTGGGTTTTAGCCCCTTTTCTTAGTAAGGGCTTTTTTTTTTGAATTCTTATTTTGGCCCTTTATTTGTAGCTCCCTTTCTTTCTTTAAGGGGGGGGGGGGAGAGCCAAAGTTTTTTGGGTTATTGTTTTCCCAGCACTGACAAGAACTAAGGTATAGGATGAGGGGTTTTGTACACTCTGTATATTATTAATAACACGGTACAACAAAATTTGGACGACCTTATCGTTTTTTGTCAAGTGTGCTGATTACGGATATAAAATTAAAATTAACCAATGCCTCAGATTTTTAGTAATTTGATGTCAAAAATGAGATTTTCGTATTTTGGGAGTATTTTGGTTTTCTATATTATAAAACCTATGGGTAAAAACAAAAGTTTAAAAATAAGTTTAGATTAAGGAAACAATTATTATAACCGTAAGGCGTTAAATTTTTTTTATAATATTTAATTTTTTATATTTTTGTAAAATTAGTGGTTTTTCGTCATAAAATCAGTAAATTGCAAATAATTTTTAGTAAAAATTTTTTAAAATATGTTTTCATATTTTTTCTGAACTGCTGTATATAAAAAATTGGAGGCATTGGGAAAAATACTAAACCCGGGATCGTTATCGCCAGAAAATTATCGACAAAACTTTTTAAAAATCGTTAATGCTGTTTTTTTTGCTGTCAATTAGAGCAATTTTTTTAGCTTGTGTTATAAAATTTTCGAGCTGTATGTGTAAATTCGGGATGCCGAATTGAACCTAACATGAAAAATTAAATTCCACAGTCAAGACACATTCAAGGCATATCTTAAACCTTTAAAAAATTTAAGTAAAGGGCAAATAAATAATTCCAATTTAAAAAAATCTAGTTATATACAAGGTCAGTGTGAATAAAATTTTTAAGGTAGTAACTTAATTATAAACTGGAATTATAATAGCTAATACTCAACTTTAAGTCCACAGCGACCCGAATGATATATACGCGGAATAAGACTTTCTTAGGACGTACTTACAGAATAAATGTAAAATTCTAAATTATAATTTGCAATTTTATGAAATATTACCTGTTGATGACATTTACAAAGTGCAACACATGAAAGGTCAATAACATTTTTGTAAAGCAAAGTGTGGTGTGTAATTCAATATGTGATATAAAAACGCTGCTATCTTGTTTGCATAATTTAACATTAAACCCACAATTAAATATTTGCGTTTGCTAAAAATGGCACCCTTATCTAACATATCTTGCGATTAATTTTTTAGTTAAAATTGCAATAAAAATCGGATGCGAATAAAGAAATCACTATAATTAGTATTAAATATTCTCCATAGGTGCATAATTTAATATCAAAAATGTGGAATTATTCAACAAAAAATTTTCTATGTTTTTTTATGTCAAAATGCAAATTATTCTAATACCTAAAAAAAATACCAGTTAAGGCTAAAACCCAATAGTTATTATTAACTAGCAAATAATCATGTTAAGATTATTAACTCAAATTTATAACAATATTTATAAAAATTTAACGAATAACACACCACTTGTTTCACTAATGGCTATGACTACTGAAAAAAAAAATAACCCATTTGATTAACATTAAGGTGGCTAGGAAAAAATTTGGAAAAAATATCTTTTCACAATTTTTTTTGTTAGGTATCCTAAAACGGTCTTACATTAATCCTCATATTTTGACATTCGCCGTTTAAAATTTTTTTTAAATAATTTACAATTTTGAAATTAGTAATAGCCGTAGAGCCATTGTAAGTATGACACCTGATAACAAGTAGATGGTGCCTGTTATTGGCCAATGACAGTTGCGCCCATAAAAGCGCAAAACTAATAACTACTCTATAAAGTGGAGAGTAAACAAATAATGCGTTAGGAGCGCGCTCAGAGTTTATTCTTATTTATTTTGAATTTTATATTGGTTTAATGCTGAAAAATTTTGTAAGCGCTAGAATTTATAATAGAATTTTATTGATATCTGATATGTTTATATGGATTATCTGATATAAAATAAGATAAAAATTTAATAAAATTTCTAAGTATATTCGAAGCATTGCTCCGGGTAGAAAACAATGGTTAACAATTTTCGATGTAAAAAACATAAAAATTTTAAAATTTTTAATTTTTGGTAATAATAAATGAACTTTGAACGCGCCCTTATATACCAAAACATATGATTTCTATATTTTGAACAACCCAATTTTATTGTTAATATAAAGCGTTCATTTATTTTTTAAAATATTTTAGAAATTTTATAATTTTGTCTCTTTGACATGAAACGCATTTTAACAAAATTTCGCCAATGTTTATTATTGGCTGTGGCTATTACTACGTTCAAAATATAAAGGCTAATATCAAAAAATGAGAATTTATATAACATGGCCGTCTTAGGATATGCCTAACAAAAAATTTTTCCAAAAACTTTTTTTTTTTTGAAATAGCCATCTTGATGTTAATCAAATGCGTTCATTTTTCTCTTTAAAAATTTTTCTTTACTGGCCAAAACCATTAGCATCAAAAAAACTTTTTCTGAAATAGAAAAAAATATGAAAAAAAAAATAAAAAAAAATTTAAATTTCCAAATTTTGAAAATTTTACGTTAAAATGAATAAAATCTGAAAGCGCCTAATCAAAAAATCTAGAATTTTATAATTATTTCATTTTAAAGCTAACTAATATTCTTTATTTTTATTGAATAACTAAATACAAAAATAGATTTAACCATAAAAAGAACTTTTTAGCTCTTCTTAGTGCTCAGATAAATCGATGGGCGCGTTCGTTAATTTATTTATTTAAAAAAAAATCTAAGTTTTTGAAATTGAATTTTTTATATCGAAAATTAACATTGCTTTTTAAATATTTTGACACATAATGAATGAATTGCAATTGTGAGTATATTTTTAGAATTTTATTCAATTTATATCTAAATCTAAATCAACATATCTAATAATTTCATTGCTAAAAATAAAACATTTAAAAAAATTTAATTTTTAGAATTGAAAACTCTGAACGCAATGCACCCTTAAATGGAAAAACTTTAAGGTCGGCGGATTTTTTTATATTTTGAAATAAGATGGTCCATTCGCTAAAAAATTATTGACTAGAAGAAAGGCAATAAGCCTTAAAAAGCATATCTTACCGGTAATTGATTTAAGCAGGGCTGGGAAAACAATTAGACAAAAAACTTTGGCTCATTT
Organism: Acutogordius australiensis; assembly: GCA_030555515.1. Classification (NCBI taxonomy): domain Eukaryota; kingdom Metazoa; phylum Nematomorpha; class Gordioida; order Gordea; family Gordiidae; genus Acutogordius; species Acutogordius australiensis. The sequence continues at coordinate 17,069,854 of CM060243.1, forward strand.
TTTCCCCCAAAACATAAAAAAAGAAAGGGGGCTACAAATAAAGGGCCAAAATAAGAATTCAAAAAAAGCCCTTGCTAAGAAGGGCAAAAAAACCCACAAAAAGTGGCTTTTAAAAAAAGCCCCAAAAAACCCATTTTATGTATTCTTTATAATAATTTCGAAAAATTTTGATTTTTTCTTTATAATAATGATGTGTGGGTTATTTTTTCTTAAAGCTCCTAGGAGTTTTTTTTTTTGAAGAAAAGGGGCTTTTATTAAATATGCCCCTTTTTTTTAAGCAAGAAAAGGGGCTTTTATTTTGCCATGCCCACGAGTTTGTGGGCATTTGGAAAAAAAAACTCAAAAACTTGTTAAAAAAAAGCCCATTTAGTTTTTTTCCCAGCCCTAGATTTAAGCCCGATTAACCACACAAAAATATTTCAATTCCCAAACATAAATTTAAATATTGAACACACAGTTTTGCTAAAAACTAAACAAATCGCTCAGAATAGGCCCCCGCCCAAACTACAAAAAATGATTAACATTCAAAAAAAATTACCAGTATTTTTTCCGCCGAATGAAATTTTTGAAAATATATGATCCCACAGCGTATAAAATACATCTCAAAAAAAAAATTGATAATCCCAAGTAAGCATGGTAGAATAAGGCATAGTAATATATTTTTATTAAAAAAACTTCAGTAGTGTTTTATAACGATTATAAATATAAAATATGCAATAAAAAGACAGCTAAGCTCATTTGCATTCTTAAAAATGAATGTATTTTCTTTACTTTTACCTGCAAGGTAAAACAAATTGCGAGAATAGGTACAATGATGCCTAAAAGCCAAACTAAGTAAATTTTTCAAATCAATCAAAAATTATAGTTTACTAGAATTACGTATTCTTTTGTGATTCTTTATGGCAACACTTCAAATTAATCTGACATGCTGGATGAATTAAAAGAATTGTTATATAAAATGCTAAAGCGATCAAACCGCAACTTAATTGCCTAGCGTAATTATAAAACTAGGGTAAAGCTATTAAGTGAAGGCTGAAGGTTACAGAAGGGGGGAAGGGGGGAGCGGTTATAAGATCAGAAGACTAAACTCTGATAAATAGGGTTAACAGGTTAGGTAGCAGCACCCGTGGAGAAAACTCCACACGTCCCCTTTATTAAAATTAATATTCCTAATAATTTAATAAAACAACTGGGTTTGAGGTTCCCCCATACCTTTCCCCCATACAGGGGCTGGCTTTAACTAATATTAAGATTTAACCGCACGCTGGCGGCCTATGTTTTTAGCTTAGGCTCTCACTTTAGGCACATCATTTAGGGCCTACTCCCTAAGTAGGCCACTCAGAAGCTTGTGTTTTATTCACAGAGAAAAAAGACGTCTATGTACGGATTTAACCCCCAACCTCGGGCGTGTAAAGACCAGAATGTTGGCCACTGAGCTATCCCGAGCCGACATCATTAACTGTATAAAAATGCCAAATTCAAAAAAAGTATGGTATAAAAATATAGGCACATGCTTCCGTGAGTATTCATGGCGTCTAACCAAATATATATATTAAAGGTGTATTTAGCCCATTTAAATACCAAAAAAAATTTGTAATCAACTCTCTTTTCGGAATTGGATGAATAATAATTTAAAAAATCAAAATATACCTGCGCAAAACTCATCACCTGAATGTATTTTCACCATAATATGGGCAGCGCTTACCCCCCCAAAAAAATTAGACGAGCCAGACGAAGTCACGATAATAAAATGATCTTTTGTAAGTCTAAACAACCCAAAGTTAACGTCATGTCATTTCTCGTCATCGACCGTTTGCAAAGGTCGCGTGCAAGGTGAGATTTTATTTTCGCAAAATTCTTAATTTTCAAAAATTTTATTTTGTAATACAACACAAATTTTTAAAAAGTTGCCAAATTTAGTGTATGCACATAAAATGCTTTTTCTAAAATAAAAAATTTAAGAAAATTAATTTTTTTTTAATTTTTTTTAATTTGAGGAAAATAAAAACTTACTTTGCACGTGGCGAAACGTCAGAAACGAGAGTTCAAGTGAATTACATATGCAGGGAGCATAGATTAGTAGGTAGGATACTAAATATAGGTAAATGAATTGCGGAAAATTTTTTCAAAACAAATTATCACCATTTGTCAACAATTTTGGAAAAATGAGATAGTATCATTTTAAATTGGTCCATGCTTAATGTGACATGACAAGAGATGTTTAAAATTTATGCAAATGAATCCAGTTCCATAATGATAAATATATAAATACAAAATGATCAATTTTGGTCTATTGTAATAAAAAAGGATAGCTGAGTATAAAGTTGTTGGGCTGGAATAGGATCAACCAAGACCTATTTGTAATAAGAGGGCAGCGGATAAGTTTGGCCGCATATTCAGTAGCTCTTGTTAATAAATGTCTCAACTATTATGTCGGAAGGGAAGGAATCATAAAAAGTCAAAATAAAATCTTTTTTAGTAGCGCAAGGCGTGCCTCCTCCCTGTCGGTTCTTTGCTCGCGGAGTGTTTCCAAATATGGAATGCGGAAGTAAGGTAGGATAAATAAAGACTTTTCAAGAGAAGCCAAAATGCTTATTACACAGGTCACCAAATTTTTGAGATTTATGAGCTAACTAAAGACATCGATCGAACCTGCCATCTTAGGGGTTCCGTTTACCGTTTTTCCTAATCAAACTTAGTTAGTCAGCTATAAACATTAAAAAATTTAGAAAAAAATATCAAAAAAGAGTCAAATATAAAAATAAATTGAATTTTTTTACATAGTTACAACAACTAAATAGTTAAATTTTTAAAATAATATTTTTATAAAAAACCGGTAATATATCGGGTCGTATTTATGTTTGGACGCGATATATTCTGTATTATCTAAAAGCTGATGTAAGAGCTTGCTATCCTAAAAAATTTTATTCCTCAATATTTGATATGATAAATATAAGTTACAAGGGACTTTTACATAAAAAAGATCCTTAAATTTTTTCTTTTTGGAGAATATCGAGGTCACAAAATCTGTCAATTTGGTCTAAAAAAGTTATTTTTTCGATATAAAGCCAAAGGCGGAAAAAAACTAAGAAAAACAGAAGGCATCATGGGGATGCAAAATTTTAGGTTTTCATAAACTTATATTTTGTGACATTGTTGACCTATATTATCAAAGTTTTAAAATTTGGAATAGAGCCCAATTGACCAAGGCTTTAAACATCATTTCATTATTGAAAAAATAAAAAAATCGACAATGACGTATTAATTAAATTCACCCGTTTTCAAAAAAAAATTTTTTCCACGAAATTTGGCAGAGTCTAGGTATTCGATCCTCTAAATAGTAATTTTTTGTTTATATAATGTTTTTAAGAATGGCAGCAGCCTTTCACTAAATATTATATCAAGATTCATAAAATAGCTTTGTGTACGTATTGATCAATTTAGGCAACTACAAACACTTCCTTAAGGAATCTTTTTATTTATCGATCTTTAAGTTAACAAATCCATATATATTATTAGTCATGGATATAATATAATGCAATTTTTTTTTTGATACATTTTTTCGGACAAAAGAAAAGACATTTTGCTGCTGAGGTGTCTAAGATATATTCAAGGTGCGCAACAAAAACTAAATCAAAGAACTTCCATTTATAATAATTTACTCAAGTTTATTCAATTTTGTTTCCTGTGCCCTTAGGGCATGTCACTAAAAACAAGGGTTAGCGCGCCCGAGCAAAGGCGATAACTAGGGGCGCCCAGCGTTAAACAATGTTTTTAGAGCGATTAACGTCATTAAGGTGCATACATAAATCTTCCTTAGGGCGCAACGTGCGCCGGGACTCGCCTCTTTGCAAAGGCTCATTAACACTAATATCTCTTCTAGTACTCCTAAAATAAACTTGCCCACAAAACCTAAGAAATTGTATAGGCATACCCTTACAAAGAAAAAAAAATTAAAAAAAATCATACAAAACGGCAGTATGTTATTTTGCAATTTCAATTTTATACCATTATTGATATTTTTAGTTTGCTAAGCCTCAAAAAATTCTGAGCCACACATAAGATAAAAAGCATTAAAATCCAAATTACTAATATATAATGATTCCTTTTAATTGAGAAAACCAGAATCATTCACTGAAAGTAAAAAAAAAATGGGATTAAACAACCAAAACGATTGAAAATACCAATAAGTAAGCAGAAATTGTATCAAATAGGCCAAAAATAACTATTTAGGGAAGGAGAAAAATCATGACTTGCATTTTATGCCTCAAAATTAGGTGATGAATATGTGTATGTCTAATTGGGAGCACATGTTATATGATACAACGTGGAAAAACCTTAAATAGTTAAATAATGATTAGGCAAGCAAAAGCATATGGTGTTTAAGGTTTAAGATAAAAAGGATTAGGATTATGGCTAAAAATTCCAAGGCATAAAAATCATGAGTGGCAAATCAAAATTGAAAATAATTTGCCCATTTTTAATAATCTTATGTCATCTACTTAAAAAAATAAAAATTAAACCATTATAATTTTAAGTTTGGAATTAAAACAACAATAAAAAATATGACTGAAAAAAAATGCTGATCCTAGTATATATTTTATTCCCAAAGATGTGCATCATAAAAATTTTGATTAATAGCTTTGCAAAAAATTTTATATGAAAAGAAAAAAAAATATAATTATAAATATAAATGTAGCCAAAGGCAAAATTAATTTATTAGAAAATGGGAGATAAAAGCATAAAGTTGTTCTTAAAGATATTAAATAACACAAATTACCTCACAGGAGATTCATTCAACAAGGTAATTAGCTCTTTATTGGGAAGATAAGTACCACTGCATAAATCTATGATTAATTAAACCTGTGTAAAAGCATAATATTGGTTATGTAAAAATTATTGTCTAATACTTGTTATAGTAGACTTATCCAATTTTGATACATTCGATATATTTAATAAATTGTTTGACTCCAGTTTGTTGTTATTTCAAGTCCACACGGTAAGTCGTTAGCCATACAAGCATAAATACCTTAAGTTTATCCTACCAATAACATTTAAAAAATCGTCTGCTGATTCTAAACAGCCGTTTATGAAAAAATATATTTTTTAGTACAGATTCAATAATTTATATTTTTTCGCTCAAATATGGATACTGAACATGGCCGTTCTAATTCAATAAAGCGTAGTTATTCGTATGAATCCGACGGTGAAGGTTATGAGGACTCTCGTAAAAAACATAATCAGAGTATTATTTTAAAAATTAATTGATATTTTATATTCTCTGTACTTATGCTTATTTTTTTATTAGGGATGCATTTAAAAATGCTTATACATACCAATGCCGCTGGTGCCATAATTGGTAAAAATGGTGAAACAATGAATCAAATTCAGAAGGAGGCTGATGTTAAAATTAAAATGTCCAAGTTTAAAGAATTTTTTCCAGGTCAAACATCTATCTATATTTCTTACTTTAAATTTTTATATAGATCTTTTTGCTTTTAATTATTGATTACACAATTGCACTCAAGTTATTAAACAAAATTTTTATCCAGAGTGGCAAATCTATTTTTACTTGATAAATCTAATGGTAGTTTATAATTTCTATAGCTGGAATGACTCAACATTTTATAAATTGAAAAATTTTTGGGTATCAATATTGATAGATTATATGAATTGAGCAATATAGTTTTAAAAGTTATTAATGTTGTAAAACAAAAAAAGTTTAAATTAAATTTTTAAGGTAGGTTATTGTAAATACTGATTTTGATTTTTGGTAATAATATATAATAACTTTCAAAAAAAATTTAATAAAGTGTCTAAACATGAATACAAAGTCAAATTTACATGAAATATTTTTTATCTGATTCTACAATTTGTTGATCAAAAAAATGTAAATTACTAATGTTTTTTTAACAAAGTCTAAGAAATTAAGAAAATATTTTTTTTACCTGAGATTGATTTAACAAATAGATTGCACTACCAAAATTCTACATTAACTTGATGGTCTAGCTTTAATTGTGATTATACAAAAGAATATTATTTAACTTTAAAAACTACTGATAACTAAAAAAGTCTTGACCAAATATTTATGAATGGCTAGAATTAGAGCTAGACATAGGAGATATAAAAATTAGGTATATATTGCATAATAGGAATAATATTATATAGCAGGGATGGGTAAGTTAAGTAAAATATTAATTATGCTAAGTAATTAAAGTGATGTTTTTGTGAACAATCATTTAATAGTTAAACCTGTATTGACTAAGTTATTATTTAATCTGAGAATTTTTATAATTTTGGTTAAGTTTCTTATATAATTTACATATGCTTTTAAATTTGGTTTCCTATGCTTTAGAACTTACATGCCCTATTCCTTAGTTGGAGAATCATTTTTTTAAAAAGTTGCTATGTTGCCATCAACCCATTCAATGACATAAGCAGGCATAGTTAAATTAAAAATATATATGAAACACCTAATTAATAGTAAAAATATTTACCTATAATTAAGTTTTTTATATTTCTATTCCTATCTAGTTATCTTTTTTGTCTATATAGGTTTTGTGGCTACTTTTATGACATAGACTTATAGACATTATTTAATTTAATGATACCAATAGTACAATGTTTTTTCATAGTTTTGGATTGCAACTCTTAGATTTTTGTTTGTTTGTCGTTTTCATTAATGTTATTCAGAGTTTCAGGATTTTCACACCCGCCTTCTGAGGGCTGATGGTGACCCAGATTTGACTCTGGATCCCCAAACTAAAAATACAATAAGGTCTATTAAAGCCTACTATAGAACGTTTTAAAAAAGAAAATTGATTGCAACTCTTATAACACATTTAATTTTTAATTTGATTTTTGTTTATTTTAGGCACACAAGATAGGGTATGTCTTATATCTGGAAGCTCAAGTGGATTAATTCATGCTTTTGATCTCATTTTTGACAAAATTGAAAGTGAACACAAACCATTTGAAGGCCATGTAACAATTTTTTGTTTTTTTTTACTAATTAATATATTATGTTAATAATAAAATTATTATTTTGTTTATTAATTTATATTTATATTCTTTGCTACTATCATAAGTTTTCACTAGCTTGCTATACCCATTTCTCTTTATAAATCATGTTAATATAAAATGATTTTGGGGTTAGCTAATGAGGGTTAATCCACTTATAGCTACCTAATTTACATGAAACAGTTAAAGCAAGTTTGTTTTAATTTGTTAAAGCGGGTTCTCAAGTCCTTTTACAAAGAAGTTTGCTTCATAATAAGGGTTTACTCTAAAAAAAATTTAAGCACCTATATACGATATTAAATGTTTAGCTGAAGCTACTCATTCCACATATCTTTGCTGGCCTCATTATTGGCAAACGTGGTACCACCATAAACACCATAATGAAGGATTCGCATACGCACATTGACATTTCTCACAAGGAAAGGGACAACTCTTCCATAACGAGCGTTGAACGCATCCTCATTATAAAAGGTCGTCACGATGGCCAAAGGGAAGCACTTAAAACTATTCTCAAACTTATGGCTGAGGATCCCACGGGCTCACTACCCTACCTCAATATAAGATATGACCGTGAAGACGGCAATGACCGAAATGTTGATAGAAGGAATGATCGGAGAAGCTTTAACGACAATAATAATAATCGTGACAGCGGGAGTCATAACAATGATGACAGCTTCTCTTACAAACGGAGTAGCGGAAGCAATGAGTTTAACGAAGGGCGAAATAATACAAGGCAACAAACTCAGCCCCTGGGAGCTAATGCCGCCTTACTTGCTACGCTGTTGACTCTCAAAAATCAGCAAGCAGCTATGATTAACAAAGCCATGCCAGCCGCAAATATTCTCAGTAACCTTATGAACATGAATTCTAATTTTAATAACAACAATAATAACAATGCTCTAGCGCTCAACGCTAATAATAATAATAATGCCAATAATTTCAATAGTTTCAGTTTTTCCAATACCAATAGCAGTGGGGGTAATTTAGGTAACATGTTAAACGCAAATAACGCTTTAAAGGGCATGTTTAGCACGAATAACACTATGATCTTGATAAGCAACCTACTTAACGCATTCGCCCAAATGGGTTATGACACGATGGCGGTAAAGGAAATTGAGACGGCTCTCCTCACTTTGCACAGACACAACTTGCTTACCATACTACTTTCAGGTGTACTAAACAACTTCATGAACGAGTTGCAAAATAAGGGCGTTAGCAATAATAATAATAGTTTGACCTTGGTTAGTGGCGATATGTCGGGAATGAATAGCCCTAATAAACCTACGCTGATTGGAACCATGTTGACGCTGGTAAACTATGCCAAAAATTGTCAAGCCCAGGAGATGCTAGGCGGTAGTGGCGGGAACGTTAATACGGGCGTCATGAACATGCAACAGTCCAACAATAATATTAATAATAATGCTGTTAGCAATTTGAACACCTCCCTGGGGTCACGTAATAACTTGATGAATGCTTCGGAAGATATGTCTTCCAATTTTGATTACAGTGCGAGACAACACTTGACTAATAATAATCCTAATAACAGTTTTGGTAGCAGCAACGCTGGGAACAATAGCCATCGATCGTCGTTTTCCTCCAATTCTTATGGCAATTATCGCTAATGTGTGTACACAGTATTTTTAAGGCTGATCGGTACCCTTATTTCATATTTATAACTAATAATTAAGTTTTAAATCAAAAAAAAATTAAGCTCTTTTTATATATTTAGGAAGATTGGGTAAAAAAAGGATTTTATTAATTCAGGTGTGCCCCCACATATTTCAAATCTTGATCTGGTTTAAGTTTTCCATTTATGAACAGCTCTCCAATTTATGTGGTGCCTCATTTCATGCTATAACTTTGCCAATTTATCAGAATTCCATTATTTAAGTTTACTTCTAAATGTAGCCTACCTTTAATGCCTCATTATATCTTATTTTAATAAAATAAATTTTTTTAATTTGTTTGCAGTTTTTTCATACATACGTTCACAATTTTGCCAGTTATTTGTCATTATGTCAGAGAACAAATTGGGTCAAATCTAGCGCTCCTATAATGTGCAGTACATGTCTTTTGACTTTTTAGGATACCATGTTTTATAAGACTATTGAAATCATGTCTAGAAAACTGCCTCAAATAATTGAAAAAAATTGTGTTCTTACACTTAATTTGCAATTATTCTGTTTAATTTTTGAAGATATTAAAAATATCATATTTAAAAAATTTAATTCTAAGGGGTATTGGACGTTGCCACAGCAATATTACTGCTCCCTACCTTAAAAATGTAAAGTAATAAAAAATTATTTTTATAAGTGGGATTTTGTTATAATCCAAAGTGAAATCTTATTTAAAATTGACCAAATGAGAAAATTGGTTTTATATTATGTCGCGTTCCCTGTTTTCTATGCCTTACCTACTATATTAATTATCATTATTTTTATTTATTATTTTAGGACACATATTAAATGTTTCCATACTTCAACCATCAATCCTAACCTGTAATCCATTTATCATTTAGCACCATTTTATTCATGTGAAATTCTTAAACCCAATATATGGAACATTAGTTTGAACTATATTACCTTGTTTGGGATTTATTTTTATATATTTGAGTTGGAGATATCATTCCACCTTACCATATTCATTATTTCTTTATACATTTTTTTACCTTTTATTAGCTTTCATACATTCAGTAAAATTAAATAAATTTTCATGTGTCACGTTCTCCGAAAAATTTGTTAAAAAACACTTGTTTCATTGTTGTTTGAATGCAATTTGCATTACCGTGTTGGCGCCATTTGAAAAATTTCGTCAATGTGGAAGCCAGTGTTTAAGATAATATAAAACTATCAAAATTAGTTTAGCCCATGGCCAGATCTAAAATTTCGAACCTTTGTAAAGTTTATTTTGAAGACTTTATGATTGCCCCATGTGCGTGTTCATGTTATATTGTCAGTCGTTTAAATGAACATTTATAATTCATATAAGATGGAATGGGTAACTATACTTTATTATATTCTCCCCTGAAAGAAGCTTTGATCATTTTAGCCATATATTTAATTGTGAGTCTACCTTTAGAATATAAATAATTCACCCTTGATACTTTTAATTACATAGCATCTTAAACTATTACACTCGTCCAAACGTAAAAACTATGATTTTGTTGCTATTTGACATCAGGTGTTTGCTTGAAAAATCTATTTTTTGTTTGGCATACCGGCATGTTGAAAATCATTTTTATGGCTTTGGGACTTTAAAATTTATGAGGGTTAAAAACATATGAAAAAAGGCATTATAACTTCAGTTCCAAAATGCAATTAAATTTTTCTCCTCTTTAATTTTGCAAACCCAAAAATGAAAAAGTTAAAATTAAAAAAAAAATTCAAAAAAGTTTATACAACACAAAGATTGTCAGTTTCTCTACTTTTTATCTGCCTTCATTTTCAATCCGTCAATAATCGTGTCCAAGTGTTTTTTTACTTACTTAATACAACAAAATTGACTTTATTTTCATATAATTATAGGATGATTTTGTATCTATTTATTAGTAACGTCTAATTACACAGGTCAACAAATATCAATGCCGAAAACGTGAATTCTATGAAAACATAAAAGAATGCGTCCTCATGATGGCCTAAACTATATATATTTTTCGTTTTTCTTAGTTTCTTCCCTCTTTGGCTCTTAGATCCGTCTATAACGAAAAATGGCCTTCTTTAACCAAATTGACAGATCTAAATATACCCTAAAAAGAAAAAATTTAAAAATCTTTTTTGCATATAAAAATCCCTTGTAACTTATATTTTTAATCACAAATAATGAAAAATTATTTTTATTAATATATCAAGCTTTTACATCGGCATTTAGATAATACAAAATATTTCGCGTCACTTAAATACGACGATATATTATCGGTTAAATGAAATTATTATTTGAAGTTTTAATTTAACATTATAACTATTGTGAATATGCAAAAATAAAATTTTAATTAATTTTTGTTTTTGAATCTTTTTTATTGACCTTTTTTCTTAAATTTTCTATGTTTATAAATGACTAAATTTTAATTAGGAAAAACGATAAACGGATTTGATATTCCCTAAGATGGCAGGTTTGATCTCTGTTGTTAACTCATAATTTTCAAAAAATTGTTGACCTGTGTTATTAAATTAAATTAAAAACGTAAAAATGTTTTAATTCAGAGTTCTTACAACTCGGCCTTGTTCTATTAAAATAATTAATTTTATATCTATTTTCATTATTACAAGTTTATATTTTTTATTTAGGCCACATTCAAAGTGTGTTTTTGTTTTCATAATTTTTTTAAAAAGTGTTTAATTTAAAAAAAGTATTTTTTTGTATATTACTAAATTTGGCAACTTCTTAAAAAAGTGCGTTTTCACTATTTGTTTTCAAAATTTCAATAAATAGTTCGGTTAGAATATAGCCTTACATAACTTACTTTTTAAAACTGTATAGGCTTTAATATATAATCTTCAACATTTTTATGTTAATTCACATTATATCTCAAGCTCATCTACCTTTAATGTACAGTTTAATGTTTAGGATAAGTAAGCGATTTTATAAGATTAATTTTACTAAGTGGTGATTTTTAAACCCGTTTACATCTCAAATCGGCTAAAATTCGTGTCCCAAACAGGTTGGGGTGCAAAATATTTTGTGTAACTTAAATGTAGTTGTTACGGCCTGACCTTAATTAATCTTATTATTTAAGATGAAAATTGAAGCTCAGTTGATTTCAGGTTTTACTTTACATTTTTCTTATATGGGATATTATTGTATTTCAATATATTTTGTATTCTATAATGCATTGAGCATATTCTGAGCTATTTGCTATTAAAGCCAAAAATTTACATATTATATATGAATTTCCTAACAAATAATTTATTGGAAAGGAAATGATGATTGCAGCAACACTAAACTAAAGATTGCTTTTTCTTGCTATCTGTACAATTTTATTGATAGAAAAATTGATAAGGGCGCATTCAGGCTTTTTTAAAAATTTTCTATGATTCTTGTTGAATTAAATACACCGGACAACGAAATTTAGACGACCTTAAGCATCATTTATAACAACTATTTTTTTTGGTCAATTGGTACTGATTACGTTTATGAAATCAGAGCCAATGCCTTAAATTTTAGTTATTCGATGTCTAAAATATGCCTTTTTTGTGGTATTTTGGGCTTCTATATTATAAAATATATGGGCAGAAACTTAAGGAAACATTCATTATTAGCGTAAGGTGTTTGAATTTTTTATATTTAATTTTGTTTATTTATATGTTTTTGTAAAATTAGTATTGTCATAAAATCTGTTTTTATAAAATAACTTAAAATAAAATTGCTTATAATTTTAGGTAATGTCTTTATGAAATAAGTTTTTCATGCGAAATCTAATGCCAATCGATTTTTTGGAAAATGAATAGTTTCAGAATCTTTGGGGATTTATAACTTTGGGTGCAGTATATAATAATTTGAGGCATTGGTAGTAACAGGGCTGGGAAAAAAAACTAAATTGGCTTTTTTTTTAACAAGTTTTTGAGTTTTTTTCCCCAAATGCCCACAAACTCGTGGGCATGGCAAAAGAAAAGCCCCTTTTCTTGCTTAAAGAAAAGGGGCATATTAAAAAAAACCCCTTTTTTAAAAAAAAACTCCTAGGAGCTTTAAGAAAAAATAACCCACCCAACATTATTGTAAAGAAATAATCAAAATTTTTCGAAATTATTATAAAGGAAACATAAAATAGGCTTTTTGGGGCTCTTTTTAAGAGCCACTTTTTGTGGGATTTTTTTTGCCCCTTTTCTTAGCAAGGGCTTTTTTTGAATACTTATTTTGGCCCTTTGTTTGTAGCCCCCTTTCTTATTTTATGTTTTGGGGGAAAAAATGAGCCAAAGTTTTTTGGCTCATTGTTTTCCCAGCACTGGGTAGTAAAATAAACCCCTCGTTATCGCAAGAAAATTTTTACAAAACCCTGCATTGTTTTTTATTGTAAGTGATATCAGCTATGTTTATATAGTTTTAGTTATAAATTTATCAAATAGAAATTGCGAGTGTTAGAAAATAATGGTTAATCATTTTTTACTTAAATTTAATTTAAAATTTTCAGAATTTTTAAAATTTTTTTTAACACGAATGAGGTCTGAACGCGCCTTAATGAGGATTAATTTACAAAGGTAATAACTACAAATGGGAGAGGATGTGAGGAAGGAAATGAGCCTCTTTTTTCCTCCCCTTTTTTTCATGTTTTTATACCTTTATCCACTATTTATACTTATTATATGACAAAACAATATATATCAAAAGCAAAATGCAAAATACATTTCAAAATTGAGTTTAAAATATTTTTATTCTTCGCTAGTTTTTGAGTCCCTGACTAAATCGTTTTATGTGGTGACTTGAAAAATAATTGTTAAAAAGGAGCAATAGTCAGAAGTCAATAATCTAATTTTAATCTAACAACATTACTTTCTAATATCTAATCCTACGGCAAATTTTTACGGCGTACGCTTTTGCTTCTCAACAAATTTATTGCCTCCTTATAAGCTCATCCAAAGTGGCAGTCGAGCTCAGTGGCGCCTTTAAGTTAACTTTTTTATGCGCCAAAAATACCGTTTTTTCAATAATTTAGCTTAAACCCTAGGTATCAAAAATCGCTAGGCGCTCTTTACCTGGATTGCCTTATGGATGAACCGGCTCTGCTGAAACAATGTCTTAATTGAATGATCTGTAGATAGTATTTATAAACAATAATAAACTAATAAATATTTAAGATAATAAAAAATTATCTCGATTCTAGATATCTCCCGCCTAGAGCTGCTCTTTCATTTATTTACCATCTTTATTAAACAAAATAGAGTTTGGGCTACAAAAATACAAATTCCAACATTTTCACAAAGGTAATGTATTCAAATTTCAAAAAATATAACTCCCAAGTTTATAAACTCCTTCCCTTCCGAAGTTTTGACATGCCCTACTCCCGAACCGTTACTCTGCCTTTTGATCATTACACAGGTCAACAAATTTTTGAGAGTTATGAGTTAATTACGGAGATCAAATCTGCCATCTTAGGGATTTTCAAATACGTTTACCGTTTTATCTAATCAAACTTTGTTAGTCAACTATAAATATTGAAACTTTAGAAAAAATGCCAAAAAAATAAAAAAGATTTAAAAACAAAAATAAATTAAAATTTGTTTTTTTTTTTGCATATTTACAACAGCTAAACTGTTAAATTCAAACTTTAAATAACACTTTTATTCAAAACCGATAATATATCGTGTCGTTTATAAGTTTGGACGCGAAATATTTTGTATTATCTAAATGCTGAAGTAAGCTTGATATACTAAAAAATTTTATATCTCATTTGATATGATAAATATAAGTTACAAGGGATTTTTATATGAAAAATAGATTCTTAAATTTTTTTTAGGATATTCTCGATTCGTCAATTTGGTCAAAAAAGGCCTTTTTTTTGATATGGACGGATGTAAGAAGCCGAAGCCGCAAGAAACTAAGAAAAACGAAATATATATATATGAGATAAGGCCATTAGGGAGATATAATCTTTTATGTTTTCATAAAATTCACGGTTGTGCCATTGATATTTATTAATCTGTGTTATACATCATATTCGTTTTTAGGGCAAGGCAGTGGGAGGGAATTAAAGGCATCCTTTAATTTTACAAATTTTCTGGTTTTTCATCCAAAAAAATCATTATAGATTACTTGAAGCTGCTACAATCCACATGTTATCTATTTAAACATTTTGGGACTAAAAATTCTTATCTATAAAGGCGTAATATCGTCTTTTTTACATGCAATCGCGTAAAATTTAGATCCCAAACGAATTAACATTTTTTTTTAAATTTTTTTATGAATAAGGTTAAAAACGATTGGCCGCATTTTGATTTTTGAATATTAAATGAGATATTTATTTATAAAAACAAGTTATAAACATCTAGGTTATAACATCAATCTTTAGATCACCTTTCGCAACACCAAATGGGTAATGGAAGTTTTGTTCGTTTTCCTATAAATATATTTTGGAACACAGTGTTCAATTAATAACTAATAATGTTTCAAAGTGGATTTAAGCTTGAGACTATTTAGGAAATTTATTTTATTTGATCTTTTTTTTTGCCTATGTGAGATGAAAATATACTTGGCGCTTTTGGTGATATCGAATTGGATACCGGTAGCCTTGAAGGTTTGCTTGGTACGACACCTAAGTAATATTTATAGAATACCAAATACCCTTTACGTGTTCGATTTAGACATACTTTAAACAATTAGCTTAACCTTCCAATCCATGAAATCGTCATGTATTTTTGAGTCAGTAATTTTTGGCGATTCAGGGCTGGGATTCTCTTCAACTCTGTTAGGCAATGGTTCAACATTATCATTTCCACGTACCTTATTTTCTCGTGCTGAGGGCTCGGAATTGATTTCATTCGTTGGGTTATCTTGGGCTGCTACATTCGAGACCATGTTTGAAGTTTCCAGGGGACGTACAACATCTTGTCGAGTTAAAATTCCCTCCACGGGCCCATTAAATGATTGCATGCGTGACAGGGGCTGTTTATAATTAATGTTCCAAAAGGGCGGGATATGTGCTTTCCCGTAAGGGTTTATAATTAGGGGTGCTCTGCTCTTCCTACGTTCATTCTCATTATTTCTATTATTTATGGCTTTATTAGAAATTCTATAACTTCGTTGCTGAATATCGGGGACAATCACTTGTTCCGTATCAATGCGTGGTTGGCCTCCTTCTCCATTCTGACTTATATACCAATTTGGGGGTGGAATATTTCCAACGACGGTTGGATCGAGGTTTGGAGTTAAGGCTGGGGCAGCTGTCGGTGCATGGTCTCTTTGCATTCCTGGGGGAGCAATTGGGTGTTCCAAGTAAAAATGTTGGTTTATATTTATCTATAATATAATTTGTAAAATGTTTGAGTAATACTCCTAGTATTGGAGCTTTTTTTAATGGTTGGCCACGGCAACCCAAATGTAATTTAAATCATGCTGTTTTACCAAATGCGATTAGACACGGCCTAAAATTTCTTGTGAAAAAATCATGCAGTAAAAGCCTTTAAAAACTTAACTGTGTGTTTTTAGCAACTTATTGTTTATTTTGGTGTCGATATTTACTGCCACATTCAGGCAATGCTTTAATAGACACCGTCGTTTAAATTCAAATTTTGAAATAAAAATTTCTAACTAGTTTATTGCATTAAAATTAGCTGTATGGTCTAACTTAATGAAGCAAAAGCTTAATAAAATAACATAATTTTATTAATTAAAATTTCGTTTGACACATTCAAGTTACAATACATTTCTCTGTATATGCTTGTTATAACTATGTTATTCTATATATAGGAAAACTCACATCTGGACTAGAATCCATGTCGATAGTTCGTCTCAAGAATATGGATGAACTTGGTGGACGGTGTTGTGACATTGGCAGCTTTTGGGGCAGCTGTAATTAAAATTTTTTCTTTACTAATTATTGTTTATTTCTTAAACATTTTGAACTTAGGTTAAATTATTTTGGACTTAGAAAAATTTTATATTGTAAGCTGTACAAAAATAAAACCAATTTGATACTTACTTGTGATACATTTTGAGCTGGTGTGTCGCGTAACTCAATTTCCATCATCCTCTCTTTGGTATCCTATATAAATTTGCCATTTGATTTAAATGTTTGTGACTGGGTAGAGCAATATTTTAATTTAATAACATTATTATTCGTACTTCTTCAATATCCTTGCTTGTAAACTGGGATACCGTAATTTGCGTACGACACCAGTGGCTTTAGCGAGAAATCTTGTCCATTTGCAATTGAGTTGTTCACATTTACCTACGTCCCGCAATCAGCATATTATATAAAATTTTATTTATTTGTTGTTTTTATATTAAAAATACGATAATTTAGCATTAATCTATTGATTTAAGGCATTATATTGGACGCATCTCGTTATTATATTCAAAGGACTTCAATTTTTTTTACATTTTTGAATTAGTTTTTAACCATTATTTTTTTTCTATTCCATGAAACTCAACAAAATTGTCATTTGGATTTTGAACTTTTTAAAAATTAATTGAATTTGTAAAAATAAACTTGTATTAAATCATTTTTCAATGGACTACTTTTATTTAAACATTAAAAACTTAATGCCTTATAGCTGGGTTGATGATGTAATCGCTTTATACCCATTATATTTATTTGTTCAATAATAAATTTTTTATATATTCTTTCTGAAAAATTGTGTTTAGCAAGTTTATAAAAAAACATGATTTTGTCTTTAAATATTATAAAAAACATAGTACTGTGATTTTGTGATTATATGTGTTACACCCAGAGCCCTTCCCCAACCATTATATTATAATATGTATTCATGACACCTCATTAGTTAATTCTGTTCCATTTTCTGGATTTATAATCTCTACGGGTTTAGATACGTCAATGTCTTTCAAGGTAGTTTGATTGAGCGGCTTAATTGGTTCTGGATTGAAGCTATGGTTGTCAATTTTCTAGATAGAAATTTATTTTTAATTTTTACATAGATTTTAATTTTATATCTAAGCAATATTGCTTTAAAACATTTACCTCGTCATCAGCTATGACGGTGAGAAACGGTGAATATTCTCCAAACAACATTGGGTCTGAAAGTGCCTTTAATACAACATTATATGGTTGTTCTCAAAAATATTTAATAATTGATAAAGCTTACTAGCAAATCCACTCGTTCAGGTTCATCAATGACCACCTAATTTAAAAATAAGATTAATTAATGTTAAAAATGTTAAAAAAACTTTAAAAATGAATTATAAACTGTTAGCTAAACAATATCACGTTGGATTTTTTTTGGATACAGGGCACAGCTTAAAGTTTCAAGACGAGATCCCTTGGTCCAACTAAAATTATGGCATAAGCATTGAAAATCAATTTTTAAATAGGTTAATTCTGGGTGACTATATTCCATTTAAAAGTCATAATCTTAAAATATCAATTTTTAAGGACAAGTCTAAAACCTTTATACACCGACAGATGGAGCAGCCGCATTCGGTATTATCGGTTGAACGAATTGAATTAAGAGGGCATGATAGTTCACAACTCGGGCATCCTACATGTTACATTTCAAACAATTAATTTAAATGCTAAATTCATAATATCATTAAAAAACCTTGAGCCATAAAATAACACTGTCCAACTAGTTTGATATATAAACTAATTAGTTCTATGCTACTATTTTTCATTTTATAGAGACTAACCGTTTTTTGGTCAAATCGCCTGGTAACGTTTTCTAACATTAAATGATATTTTCACAAAAAACCGATAATAAATTGGGTCCTATCTTGGTTGGGGTGTCAAACATATTGTAAATTCTAAATGATGATATATGAGCTTGATATACTTAGAAATTTTATTAATACTCGGGATAAAAAACATAGGTTGCAAGTGATATTAAAATAAATAAAAAACCCCGATCTTTTAAGATTTTTCATGAGATCGCAGTCTGTCAATTTGGTAGATGGCCAATTTTTTTATGGAAGTAGCAAAATTGCCGAAGGTGAAAGAACTACAGAAAATGTATATGAGATAAGGCCATCATGTGGATGTATTCATTTCAGTTTTAGAAACTTTATTTTCTATGATATTTGTCGACCTGTGTTATTAGATAAAAAACGTAAGTTAAGAGTTTTTTAATTAAAAAGATTTTTTTAGGTTTTTTGTTGCAATACCTCTAAATTTGGCTCCTTTTTCGAATTATGTAAAAATACCGAGGTCTGAAAAAACTTCGGATTAGAGAAAAAGTATTAGAGATAAGGCCGTGAATTATTTTTTTCATATGTCACACTATCATTAACTTTGGTTGACCTGTAAAATAACTAAAATATTCATTTTAAACTAAATTTATGTTTTTGTATGAACCCAATGATGCCCATTAAAATTTGGATCACAAAACATTTTTTATAAACCAACTGTGGATGTTGGAGCCTTTATATACTTAAAAATTGAAAATATATTAAAGTGAAAAAATCGTTTTTACTTCAGGAATTTTGTGGTTTTAAATCAGTAAGTTTTGCCATTTTTTGATCCCCCGTCCCCACCTTCTCCCGAGGCTTAGATCCATGTCGTACGCATCGTTATTGAAAACCGAAAAACATTATAAATTTTTCCATTTTTATTAGACTTCATCAAACCTTTATATTTGTAAAACTTTGCAATAAACCAGCCTTTTTATATCCAATCAGGAAACTTGCACAATATCGATATAAATTAGATTTAAAGCACGCCGGCGATCACTGGCTTGGGCTCTAACAAATATCCGAATAGACTCTGAGTATAAAGAATTAACTTGGCAAATTATGTTATTATTTTAAAAAAAATTATAAAAGTCTCTTCATTTATTGTTTTAGAATAATTAAGGTTTTGCCAAGAGTTTAATAAATCTGAAATTTAATGACTAACCTAGACACTTGCATGTCTGACACCCATTCGTATCCTTGACATAACCGATAAAGCACGTTTTGCGACAGTGAATATCGGGACAACCTTAATGGAGAAATACATTTATTATTTCTTCACATTTTTTCTAGTCTTTTAAACATTTTTTAAAATTTTATTAGGCATTTGTTTGTTTTGGCCCACACAGGTCATCGTTGCTACAAAATCCTATTGAATGTTTAAAAAATCGAATAAGATTATTAAAATAAATATTATGTAATTGAAACTAAAATCCAAATTTAAATATTGAAGTGTTAAAGGTAAACAATTATTCTATAAAAATAAAAGCCTACTGGTCTTCATTACCACTTTATATACAGGAAAAAACGAGTTTCATTAAAAAACCTCTTCCGTAAATGTTATAATAAACAATTTCAAACGCGGGAAAATTCAAAAAAGGTCCTAAAAAACATCCTGTCAAGGTGCCTTATCTTGCAACAAAATTTTCGGATATTTCTGACTTAAGTATCACACTTCCTGGCCCTATTATCGTGAGAAATAAAAATTTATTTTAAAATAAAATAAATTTATTTTTTGGTTAAAAAAACATTTCCGGCCGACACAGTGACAAAACAACTTGTGGGGACAAAACAGAGGTCCGAAATATTTAAAAAACATTGACTCAAAAGTTTTTTTCCGGGGTAACCTTAATCATAAATGATTTTGCTTTAGCACCACAATAATATTAAACTAGACAAACATTGAGCACACCGTGATTTTAAATAAAAAATAATAAATTAAAAAAATTACATTTGCAAGTTGTGCATCCGTCGCCTAACACTTCGTATTCTCTGTGGTAACCGAATTCACATCGCAACCGACATCGTTCACAGTTTGATGCTGTGTCTAAAACAATTGTACTTTATATTTTGTGTTATAGCACTAGCCCATAACCAGGAGTTAATCATTTGAAAATCAAATGCTAAAAAGTCTACGGTTTACCTATATTAGGGCTTTAAAGTTTTTTTGAAAAACAAAAAGAAATATTTGTCTATTCTGAAATATTTTATAATTTAATTAATGAAAAAATAATGATTTTTCGAATCTATGATCATACCTTACTTTGTTTTCATTTTTTCGAAAAATGAGTATAAAAACATAATTTATGATTATCAAGCATTTTGCATAGCCATTTTGGCGACATTAAATAAAATGCGTTAAATGCTCGGCTTAATTGTAAAAGCCCAAAAAGAATCAAATGCAATTTGTCACGGCCTATAGATCTAAAATATTTAAGTAATACCTCTGCCCCTAAAGTTTGAAAAATCTAATGCGCTTTTGAAAGTTTTTTATCGCATTTGAAGATTATAGGGAAACCAACGTTTATTTTTTACATGCTTTTACGAAGCAATGCCAAAATTGAATAGCTTACTTTTTAAAGTTTTTTACATGTAGAATTTTTGGCTAGGACAATAAAATAATGCCGTTTTTATAAATAAGGAGTGGTACTACCTCTTGATTACTTGTGTTTTTATAATCAGATTAGTATCAATCACTGGGCAATCAATTTAAACATTATAAAATTAAAATAGCATAAACTACTATTGAAAAATAAGGTTTCTTCTCAATAATGTCGCCTTTTTCGGGCTGTATCTATTTATCTCGCCATCTTTTTTGACTATGGCACTTCTAAAGTAGGCTTAGCATGAATGGAAGATTGTGTATATACTTTAAAAAACATAGCATAAAAATTTTGAAGTCTTTAATAAGGGCGCGTTTTTTGTTAAATTATTTTTACAAAAAAAATTTAAAATTTATTTTTCAGATCATAAATTATTCATTTCTTTCCATATTTAACATGATACAATTAGTTTTATATTGTAAATTTAAAACTTACATTTAATTCCACATAAACATAGCTCATTATCATTTAACTTGACTCCTCTAAAATTTTATCAAAAAACATTTAACTAACAAACTTTTTTGTAAATTTTTTTTATAATTTTTCGAATAAATAAATTAATACGCACCCTAACTTATGTGTTTTTTACAAAAAGGATAAAACATTTTTTTTTCATTATATTTCTCTCGTTTATTTAGGTCATGTCCATTTTCATTTCCATTATTCTAAAAATTGAGTCAAAAACACTGAATATGGTTATATAATCACAGGTCAACAATTTTTTCGAGAGTAATAAGTTAACAACAGCGATCAAACCTGCTATCTTAGGAAACATCAAATCCGTTTACCGTTTTTCCTAATCAAACTTAGTTAGTCAGTTACATTGAAAATTTTAGAAAAAAAGGTCAAAAAACCAAAAAAGGTTCAAAAACAAATATAAATTAAAATTTTTTTTTTCGTATTTTTACAACAGCTAAACTCAAACTTTAATTAAAACTCTTATTAAAAACCGATAATATATCGTGTCGTATTTAAGTTTGGACGCGAAATATTTTTGTATTATTTAAATGCCGATGTAAGAGCTGACATATTAATAAATTTTATTTTCATTATTTGTGATTAAAAATATAAGTTACAAGGGGATTTTTATATGCAAAATCTGTCGAATTTGATCCAACAAAAAGGCCATTTTTCGTTATAGAAGAATCTAAGGAGCCAAAGACGGAAGAAACTAAGAAAAAGGAACATCATGGGGATGCATTCTTTTATGTTTTCATAAAATTCACGTTTCTGGATATTTGTTGACCTGTGTAATTTTCTTAAATATTACTAAATACTCAATATTGTTGAATAAATTGTCTAGAAAGAATTTATAAAAAAGACGATGAAATATAAAATTATTATTGGTTAATACTGTCTCAATGATTATAATAAAAAATTCATTTTTGACATCAACATAGAATATAAACCTTTTATATAACCATTAATTAAGTATCAAAAAGAGCTTCTAAAAAAGGTTTATGCAATTTTTACAATGTTATACTGATTTTATAATAATGACCTACTAAAAATTAACCTTGTGTAAAAGGACCCTAGATTTTTATGTTAAATTTAAAGCAAATTTTTTAATAGTTTTTTAAAACAAAAGTCATGAAAATTTATAGATAAATGCATATTTTTGAAGATATTTTAAATCTTAGACATGATGAGATCCATATGGACTTTACCATCCTCCCCCCCCAAATCCCCCCCTCGCTCTCGGGCTTTCCCCCCCCCCCCCCCGTTTTTGGCCGCTGGCCTCCCCCAGGGAGGGCCCAAAAGCACTCGTAAAGTAAAATAGTGATTATCTGTAATATAAAAATTAATTTAAATAATATTTACTTATTCACCCAGATTTTAAATCCAAATAATAACCACTGCCCTTAAATAAAAATAAATAGAGGTACAATTTTTTTTCAAAGTATTTTAATTTTGCGATTTGTAAGAAAAATTTACCATTTACATCGGTTTCTTCCAGGGCTAACTCTAACGGTAGGAATTTTAAAAATAATATGAGGAAGTAGAGCTTTTTACTGGTCATTTCTCCATTTACAGGATTATCAAATAAAATGTTGAATATCATTTAGGCCAGAATAGCATGAAATTTGTTACATGTTAATATTGTAAAAACTCAAATTAAATATTAGGTAAAAATTAACGGTATTCTTTTCAATTTTTATAAGGATTCCATGAAATATTTTTATTTGTATGCCGCGATTCTAGTGAATACAGATTTGGATTAATGGGTAGGAAATAAACAGAACTGCACTTAGGTTCTTAATCTCCAGGTATATGGTGAGCTAATCAAAACTTTTTTTGCTTCACGATAACTCTCACTGACTTACCTGTTCTCAAACTAATTAACAATACCTGGCTTTTGCATATGAAAATGTAACAATTCAAAATTAATAGCTATTGTGTATTTGAGTTAGACAAAAGCTCAATATTATAGTAAGTAATTTGTCATTTTTTGCCGCCGCAAAAACCTATATTTTCTTACAGCATTATGTGATTAGCAATTTTATTTGCTTATTTAATTCAGCCTTCTTAAGGGTATAATTATGTTATATACCTCATATTTTTTTAAGGTAGTTAAATGTTGTAAGTTGCTAAAACAAGGTATAAAAGGTGAAAATAGATAACGGCTGATCTACTAGCTAATCAGACATAATAAATTGTTACGACCTAAAATGAAATCTGTTATAGAAAGCGACAGAATGTCTGGGATTATATGTTAATTTTTCCAAGAATAACTTTCCCTTTTTTCATTTACACTCAGAGTTTTTAGCATACAAAATGAATAATCAGTCGACAAATTTTTTATAACAAAGTGTGAAATTGAGAGTTCTGTCAAGGCTGTTTCTGGCCCATTTTCACCGGAAAAAACATCGCTTGGAAGAGTTTAATTGTCATGGGACATTTTGCCTAGGAAACAACTAAAATAGATGGACTTGACAAAATCCAATGTTTTAAACGTTGTGCAATGTCTAAATAATATTTCACAGGCAGAATATTAATTTTAACCTTGATAAAAAATTAGAGAATTAGAATATTAACTAAAGATAATTGCTCTAAGTTTGTTAAGAAATTGAAATCAGTCGATTATACAAGTTTGCCGTTACAATAGGGGTGTTTGTAGGAATAATTATAAGCTATTTTTTTATATTTAAAATTCTTAAAAGTTTTAATTTTCAAAAATAATAATTTTTAATTAATATAAAGGAGCCCTGAGTAACAACTTAATGATATAGACAATACCTTTAAATATTTTAATAATAATTCCATTTAGATAAATGCTTCTAACGTTTTAATTTTACTTTTATTATTTCGTTTTTTATTAGGCAATTTCTTTAACTGCCATAAGTATTCAAAAGTAAAAGCCGCTGTAAGAACATCCTGCGCTAGTACTCAAAACTATACATCAAAATTTTTTTTTATAACTTGCTAATTATATTAAAAAAATTTTAAAGCGTAATTTTTTTAAATTTAAAATAAGTGAGAAATTACAATTTGCATTTACGTTGGAAAATTGACGCCACTTGTTATTCTTCCTCGCTTAGACATATGTAGCACCATTTTTACTGTTATTTAAAATTGTTAAAACCAGTTTTAGAGAGCCACATAAAATCAATTTCTCAACATAAGCTTTGATGTTTTTAAATTTTACTATATAAAAATTGGAACATACCGGAAAAATTAAAAATTAATAAATGTTTTCTAAAAAAAATTTTACAACTTTTTATTTTATAAATCTTAAGAAAGAAGTTTGCGTCTAAGCTATAAAAAAAAAGTTAAAAGTTTAACTAAAAAAAAAGTTTTTTTTTTTGCGCTTCTAGGTTGCAAAAAATGTCACTTTGATTAGCGAAGGGTGAAAATTAGGACCGTTTAGTATATTAATTATATTTGGGAAAAGCAAACTAAGTCAAATTTTATACGCCTTCCTAGCATTTAATTTAATGCCAACTCTCATTAATACTTGGTAATGAAAATACCTTGTTCCGATCCATTTTTTTTATCTAATTAACCACCTGAAGAATGGACGGGGTCGACAAAATACAGCTATATCTATGCCAAACCTGCAATATTGGTGTAAAAATTGATTTCTTGGTACAAATAATTTTATTATTGCATCGCTTTGGTCTGATAATACATTTTCTAAATTAAAAATAAAAATTGGGCAGTTTCACGTAAAAAATGCATTTTGCTAATAATATTGGTATCAAAAACAAATATATAAAAAAGAAGAGTGTCGAAAATTATCAAAAATTATTTATATAAATATATCAAAACTGTGTTTTATCTGTTAAACATAAAAAGGAACTTAACCTATAAAAATCACAATACCTTAAAAATTTGAAAATATCTGAAATATAAAATCTACAGCGGGCTAGCTCAATATGCAAGCAAAGTTGATATTAATTAAAAGGTGAAAAGGTTTGAGAAAATTGAAAAATAAAATATTGTTAAATTAATTGGAAGTGTTGGTGTAAAGAAAACTGCATTAAAAGAAAACGGATTTAAAATTCTTTAGACAAAACACGGGTCCCCGAGTTCAAGTCCAAATTGTTGATCAGCCCCGCCAATATCACCAACTGCAATATCTAAGATAGGGAGGCGGGATGTTTTGGAAGAGGAAATGTGAATAACGGTTTGATGCCACTTGCCGTCCTTGATCTATAGAGATAAACATTGTCAAATATAAAAATCACATGTTTATTCTGTAAAATTCAAAATATACTATTTTAGAATAAAAAATATTGGGTAAAATTATTGAAACTTAAACTCTATCTACTTTAATATTTATCATATAGAAATTAATGTGTAAGCATATTAAAATTTATAAAAACATCTAAGGATACTAACAAATATATGGGTTCAGGCATGAAATTTAGAATTTTATAATCGCAAAAATTTAAGGAGGGGGGGGGGGGGGTGGGCTCATACAATTTTTTTGAGATTTTAATAGACATAAGATATTAAAAAAAATAGATTTCTTCAACTATATTTTGAATATCATTTTACATGACAATCATCGCTTATAATTTCATATTCAAAGTTGGGATGCTTTTTGGCCATAAGGATGAGGTCGTTGTTAGTGAGCAGCCTAACAGCTTTGTGGTAGGGATCGGACGTGGCGGCTGCGTCGAAATACGCGATGGAATTTAGGCAATTATAGGTTATGTTTTGTTGGGCCGAACTGCTCAACAATTGCAGGAATGCCAATTGGATTTGATCGATTTTGTAGGTAAACTAAAAATTAAAAAACAATTGGGTTTGAGGTTTCTCCCATAATCCTTCATAGAGGAACGCCATACCCGTTTAGGGCCTTAGCTTATAGTAAAATTTGCTCACACACCGGAAACCTTAGGCTCTCACTTTAAGCACATAGTTTACGGGCTTCTGCCTTAGTAGGTCAATCAGTAGCTAGTGGTTGCGCAGTTCTATTTTCCGAAGAAAAAAGACTTCTAATCCTACGCACAAATTCAAACCCCCAACCTCCTGCGTGTAAGACAGGACACTGAGCTACCTAAACCGATATGAATTCGATTTTAAACGAAGAAATTGGTGTATTCATATAAAAAAAAACAATATTATTCCTATTTAGTGAATTAATCCATCATCTAAATTTTTTTTAGGCAATAGTCTAAAAATTTTCTTGGTTTATATAAAGATTTATATATATACTTGGAAGCCATCGTCCATTTCTTTGCTAAACCATACGTGGTCTTCAGCCTTTTGTCGGTAATGCGCATCCTTGCGGATCTATTAAATAAATATAAATAATAAATTTGATTAAGACACATATCATGCTGAGTAATAGAAAATTATCAGTTAAAATAGTTTTGTGATATTCGTACCGATTTAGGACTACTCAGAATACATGTTTCGTACGTTGCTCGATTGCAAAACACTTCAATAGAATCAGTAGAAGCACCTTCGTTGGGGTCAATCCAATACATGCCTACATAACGTATTAGCATTTAAAATTTAGATTGGGGCACGTGCAAAATAAATATTTAAAAAATTAAAAATTTTGTTTTCCTATGTAAAAATGAATCTCTCATAATTTCGACAAAATGAATCAAAATATTAATTTATTAATTGTTTTCATATATAAAGATGCAAAATAACATATTTTTTATTGACTAATAGGTCATGACAAAATAGAATAAAAGGATAATAACACTTTTTTGTCATAAATATTAACTTTGTAAGCCCTTTAATTTTGTAAGTTTTCAAAAAGAAGCTTAAATTATCCCAAGACTTCTACTAGTTTGTAATTCCTATTTAAGCAATATACATTAATTTACCTGATGGTTTTTCAGGGTATTTGGCAAAGAGGTTACGGCACGTTTTAGCAGGACTATCTTTGCTCCCGTCTTTTCGGACGAAACGATCGAAATCGATTTTGACCTTGTTCCAGAGCTCGATAAGTTTGAAGGGGTCAATTTGATCGGCACTAGGCTTCTCTTTGTCCCTTTTGGATTTCCCATCCGAGGCAGGAATGAAGGGAGAATCGGCTTGGGCCAGGGGATCATACAAGGGTGGTCCCTTGGTTTGAGATTGGGCAAACAGGGCAGCTAGAGTCGCTGCATCAAACGAATAACTATCGCCGGGTGGACCCTAATATACAAAAAACAGGAGTTTTAATAATGTTCAGTTGATTATATGGTTTTTTGTTGATAAGGTCACGTGCAAAGTGAAGTTTTTAACCAATTTCTCATATTTATTTTTTTGTCAATACATAGGAAATAATGACGATAAAAATTAACATAATATTTTACGTCTATAGATTAAATAAATTATTTACTAACAAATATCCTTTAGTTTGACACGGGCGTTTTGTCAAAAATATGAAATGACTTTAGAGTATTTTTTCTCCTCCCAAATGTGGTACACTGGATTTTTAAATTTCGCGTTTTCTCGCAGAAAAACAAAAATTCACTTTGGACGTACCCTAATAGTTAAAATCATAATATTACAGATCGAAATGTACATTCATAAAAATTAGAAATGATCATAAAATTACCGGTGGTCCAGGTGGTCCTCGGCTTCCGACAGGACCCTATATTAGAAAATAAAAAAAATTTTAGTGTTTTCACTATACGAATGTTATTTATATTTCAGTCAAATATATTTTATCAATTGTTTGCCAATAAGGTAAATACGAAAAAATAATGTTCAAGGTTTAGGAAAGCAGCAGAATTATCTATATGATGACCTTATCTATATTCCACTTTTTTGAATCACCAATGAGACATTCACAACTAACTATCAATATTGGAAAAATTGACTGATTTTGCGACTTCGAAATCCTTATCTTCATTATAATCAATTGCAACTTCAATTTTTCTTCTTAATCAATGGATACTAAATTTTTAAGTATATCAGGCTTAAACAAATACATTTAGTTTTTAAAGAACATTGCCCATCTTATAAGGCACGTTTTTACCGGTTTGAATTAGTAATTTAATTTAAGTTTGAATTAGTTAAGCTAATTTATACTTAAAAACATTTTTTATTAAATTTAATTTTTAAATATCATTTGCTATTTAACAACTTTTTCATTAATTTTAAATGTTTATAGGACCAGATTAAACGAATTTTGATACTGGTTATGATAGTATGTTTGATCTCCTAAATCCTACATATATATTTCAAAATTTTTTAGAAAAGTGTAGAGATTAGATTAGTTAATTAAATCAATTAGTTATTGGTATTTTCTATTTTGACTCAAAACGTTAAATGGACATTTTTTAAACAATAATTTACGAAACTTATTTCACATATAAGATAGCAATAAACCTTTGGTCCGTATTCTCCCTGAGACCCTGGTAATCCGATAGGCCCGGGAGCACCTCTCTGTCCAGGTTCGCCATCACGCCCAGGTGGGCCGCGACTTCCACGTTCGCCCTATAAAAATCAAGAATTGTTTTTCTAATTTTATTTATAGAAACTTTGCGAACGCAATATTAAAAAAGCTTAAAAATCCAATAGATGGAATCAAATTCGTAACGTATCAATATATTTAACATCATATTTTTGTACATATTAATTTCTAAGATAAATATTATTTAATTTTTGCAAAGTGATGGACTTAATTTATAATCGGTTAAACAAATTGGGATAAAATAATTTATTACCGGTACACCAGGTTGACCAGGGTTTCCGTCTTTGCCTGGAGCACCTAATTCTCCCTGTAAAATAAAAAAAGACATAAAATCATATTGCTTGTATAAAAATTTCTTTGTACTGTAAAATTCAGATAAATCAATTTTTTCACTTTTTGTTTGTCAGTAAAAACATTTTCGCGCTAGTAATAATTTATCAGAGATAGGCAAAACTATTAATAATTTAACAATAGTTAAGTCTTTAAACTATTAACTATAACTTATTAAAAAAATTTAGATGTTAACGATTTACTATGATTTAGATAAAAGTTCCTTAGTTAATTTTTTAAAAGTCATAGTTAAAATTTAAAACCAAATTTTGTTTGTTTTTTAATGTTTTTCGGTTACAAACAACCATTAAGCACTGAATTTATCAGCAAATCCTTAATATCTAATAGGTATCCAAGTTTAAAAACATAGTTCTCTTAATTTAATTAAGGGATAAGAGCAAATATAAAAAATTCTTGCCCATTCACTATGAAATACATAGTCACAGTTAAAAAATAAAACTTAACTATAGCTTAGTTAGATTTTTTACAGGTTTAACTATAAACTGTATATTCAATAAAAAAATTTGTTAAAATTTATTTACTTTTTTGGTAACTTGCTCATTTAATTATCCAAAAGGTCAATGTATTTTAGTTGAGAAGAAAATGTTAAAAGTTTTTTCTTATTCAAAGAAAAAAAAATTATTTAAAAAATGGTTTATTTTATATTTTATATTTACTTTTATAATATGCATAATGTTTAGTTGTAGTTATATATAGAAAACATACCGGGGCACCTGGTGGTCCGGTTAATCCAATAAGCCCCATATGTCCTTTGCGACCCTATAAATAATTTAAATCAATTATAAAAAAAATAATTTTTAAATAAACTCAATAATTACAAACAATTTTAGCAAAAAAGATATTAACAACAAAAGTTTAACAATTAAGAGATTTATCTATAACGAATATGCAAAATTACCTGTTTGCCTTCTGAACCTTGTTCACCTTTAACACCTTGTTTGCCGGGAGCGCCCTAAAATCAAGAATTTAGTTGGAATTTTGTGCATCAACTAAGACAAATTACATATTCTAAGGGAATCGAAAGTTTTATAGCAAATGATTGTTAAAATTTGGCATTCTCATAACAAATCATAGATGAAATATCAAAAACAAAATCACTTAAATTAAATTTATATATGGTAAATATTTGTAAAAGTGAGTAATAGCGAATTTACCTGAGGTCCAATAGGTCCTGGCCTCCCTGGAACGCCAGCAATACCCGTGTCACCCTACAATAGTGCAAAGTAATGGAACAATGTTCAGAATAAAATAAATTCATTTTTATAACATTTTAATAAAAGTAGAATGTTGACATTTAATCAAATACTGTTAACTTAATAAGTCATCATTAATAAACTCCTCATACAAAAGCAAAAAAACTTATAGGTTTATGAAGTTAAAGTAGTTTCAAAAAGATATTTTTCATTTTTAGATCTCTATAAAGTTTTAATAACTTTTTGAACAAACCTTAGCTCCTCGTTCGCCTGGTTGTCCAGCAATTCCTGGACTTCCCACAGGTCCCTAAAAAATATAAATGAATAAAATTAATGAATCAAAAAATATACCCTAGTTTTGTTTGAAATAAAAGTATATGTTTAATATAGAAATTAATGCATTATGCGTATTTAATAATTAATGGGATAGGATGCTTAAATACTAAATTATTGGCGGATAATAAGATCTTACAATTGCTCCAGGCGGCCCAGAAGGTCCGATAGGTCCAGTCTCGCCCTGACTCCCTGGTTCTCCTCGGAGCCCTTGTGGCCCTGGTTGTCCATCTGATCCTCGGAAGCCCTGATTAATAAAAAAAAATATAATTAACCGAATTAAAATTGTATCAGCGAAGTTTGGAGCTTATAGTATTTTCTGCCAAACAAAACCTGATATATGTAATTGGTTTTATTTCAAATATATGACATTTTAATTGTCGTCTTTTACTAAACATTAATATTAGTCGTTAGAGTTTCAATCGAAAAAGCCCTGAGTACCGTAAAGGAAAATTTTTATAAATCCTATAAGAATGATTAGGACAAAACTTACGGGTTGCCCTTGTTCTCCTGGTAAGCCAGGTTCGCCAGCTGGGCCATGTAGCCCTGCTGCTCCTCTTTCACCCTGAGATCCTTTCGTGCCTTGTTTACCTGTTTCGCCCTATATCATGAAAGAGAAAATTATGATGACGATTGCTTAAAATTGATATTTTTCAACAAGATTTAATAGCATAAAATAACTTTAAAACACTGATGAAAAGTAAGATATTTACTGGAATTCCTCGGAAGCCTTGTGAACCCTTGATGCCGGGTAAACCTTGAATGCCAGGAGACCCTGGTTTTCCAGCTGGTCCAGCCGGTCCTTTAAGCCCAAGGGGACCCTAAAATTAAAAAAAAACGACATAGTTACAAAAATCTATTTATTTGATTTATATATAATTTTAGGTAGTTTAAATAATTTGAAATAAAAAATGTATATAGAAGTTTTAATATTTGTAAAAGTTACAAAAATTGAAATTGTTAGTGAGAATTTAATATTTTTTAGAATAAAATTATCTATGATATAAATGACGTTTTTTTGTTATTATATGATGTGTGCGGATACGTCGTGAATATTCAATATTTTAATTTCAGTGTTTTATTAGATCAAGTAAGTAAACATATTCGTATATCATTTTCTAAAAAAAACTAATGTGATATTATCTTAAATGTTAAAATATGCATACCGGTTCTCCAGTGATACCCTTCTCGCCCTTAGCGCCTTGAGGGCCGGGTGGACCATTAAGTCCATCACGTCCAGCAGTCCCGGGGTACCCTGGTTCACCGCCACTTCCTTTAGGTCCTGGCAGCCCTCGAGCTCCAAGGGGTCCTGCCTCGCCTTTCGGACCCTATAAAAGTAAAACTATTTTTATATGACTAAAATTTTGATTTTAAAAAAATTTAACCAATTGTAAAATAAATATTAGTTCAATTATTAAAGTTTTTTAGGGTAAAAAAGCATAAAAAATTGTATAAATATAATAAAATACGCCAGGTCCAGGAACTCCTTGGGGTCCAGCGAAACCCATTCTACCGATTTCACCCTGTCAAACAAATTACATAATGTCAAATGGTTAATAAATTTCCAGTATAATTATTTATATTTTAGCTGAAAGGATTATATGTTAAATTTTCTTATTTTATTTAGGCTATGGTTTTAAATAAATGGGAAAGAAATTTAAAAGCAAAGTTAAACCTCTTCTCCCACACCATGTTGATAAACTTAATGTTCTTTAAATTATACCTAAGAAACCTCAGCCCTGATTCCTTTTAGAAAGTTAAAATATAAATTCTCAAAATTTTTGAATTAAAGTATTACGATGCAAGCCACATTATTAAATTTTAATTAACTACTTTAAGAAAAGATCGGGTAAAAATATAAATTTCAATATATTACTCTAGGTCCAATTTCTCCTCTCGCGCCTTTAGCACCGTTTTGACCTGGGTAACCCTAAAATAAAAATAATAAATATAATCGTAATTTTTAAAACAAACCCAAAACTTTAATTAATAGAAGATATGCGCAATTCCTATAAATTGACTTACCCTAGGTCCCTGGCCGCCAGGCAATCCTTGTTGTCCTTGTGATCCAGTTTCACCCTATAATAATCCGTAAAAATTTATAATAATTATATTGAAAGAGGGAGAACATATATAGCCGATAGGCAATGTAGCTTTTATTTATTCATTCCTCAAAACAAAAACTTTTTAGACAAAATAATTGGTATAAGTAAGATTTAACAATTTTTGGTACAAGATTTGCAACATATGTTGTGATTAATTATTGCACATTAATTAATATTGGTGTATATGAAGCAATTAATTGATTATAAGTATCGATTGTATTGTTTGTGCATGTGACAATTAGTAAATCGTCATTACTTAGTAATAAGTAATATAAAACAAACCTTTGGTCCGGGAGATCCATCGTTACCTTTAGCTCCTTGAGGTCCGTGCAAGCCCTGAATGCAATAAATATCATCATTTACTTTTATTTTACTTATAAAACCAATTACTATGCAAGTATATCAACCAAATTTAAATTTTTTTTGCAGCTATAAATACTAAACCAATAATTATAAACTGATATAACAAAAAACCTCTAAATTTTCTTTTGTAAAATTATGTTTTCAGCTTACTATTGGTCCGGGGAAACCTGGAGGTCCTTGACCACCTGGCGGGCCCTTTAAACCGGCGTCGCCTCTCGGACCGGGCTCACCGGGTGTGCCAGTTGATCCTGTTTCGCCCTAAAATACGATGAAATATTAGTATGAAGCTTTAATCATTTAGATTTGTGACTAAAATTAAAAAATTTTTGAGAAAATAAATTAAAATTATAAAATAAGGCAAAGTAAATTTTTCCGACTTCGTTTAAGAACCTTCATGGGAAAGAATAAATAATTTTTACCTTGGGTCCGGCTGGTCCATTAAGGCCAGGTGGACCGCTAGGCCCAGGGGCGCCTTGTTCTCCCTGTTTGCCTTCAGGTCCTTGTTGACCTGGTATGCCCGATATTCCCTGAAAATACAAAAGCCAGATTGTTAGTGCTATTACGAAAGAATAAAAACATTGAGAATGATGGTTGGTGATTGAAGAAAAAGGGTCAAATCACTACTAAATCAAAACTACAGTATAAAATTAAATAAAAAATTACACACCTTTTTCTCCTTTAGAACCTGGTTCTCCTGGCGCACCTCTTCCACCTGGTAAACCCTAAAAATAGGAAATAAGTTCATAAATTACTAAAATATTTACTTTATTAATTTTATTGTATCGACGTGAATTATTTAACGTTATATTATATATATACTAAAGATTTGATAAAGAATGATATAAAATAATTTTCAAGAAAATTTGTAATACTATCAATATTAACGAATAAGTACCAAAGCTCCTGGCGATCCCGGTAAACCTTTTTCGCCGACTAAACCATGTTCACCCTAATTAAATAATTTAAACAAATGCTGGTAATTATAATATTATTTTAATAGGACACTGATAGTTCTGAAAGCTAAAATAATGGTAATTAGCAATAACCAGCCTTTACATGGGGGAAAAAACTACAGGAGACATACAATCATTTGCATTAAATATAGTGCTTAAGATGTTATTTTTTTGTATATGGCATGTATTTCAATAAATATCGTAATAAAATTATTTTTACAAGTTTGTAATCCAGAAATTTATCAAATGTTAATAACAATTTTAAAGTTATGATATAACAGCCCTAAAAATGTTAATAATTTTAAATAAAAAAATTAACTACTATGGAATAAAAATTGTATTTAATTTATTTTTATTGTTTTGCACCACAAAAATTTACTGCATATTCACTTTAACCAGTTAAAAAAATCTCAACTTCATTCAACCATAAACAATTATATAAAATAATGTTGCTTAGAAAGTAAAATCTATAATTGTTCCCAGATATTTTTAAGTTGTGTTAGGGTATGTAAATACCTAACCCGCACGCATTAAACCGCAGGTTAAAACAAATATTAAAAAATATATTTTAATTGCGTAGAAATTTTATTTAATATATTTTATAAACAAAAAAAAATTATCATGGAAGAATTTGTGTAATGAACCTGCAAATGTAAACATTGGATTTATACAAATATTTAGCGTTAATAGTTTTTTGTTCAAAAATTTTTATTTTAGATGTTTGCATAAAAAATTTTTAATACGCCCAGCTCTTATTTGTTTAAAAAGCAAATAATACCTTTTGTCCTTCCGGTCCAGCGCTTCCGGGAGGCCCTCTAATGCCTTGAGGTCCTGATGGACCACGCCCTCCTCGTTCTCCGGGCGCTCCTCTATCTCCCTAAACAGCGATTTAAATCGTTGAAAATAATATTTACACCTTCTTGAACAGCTATTCAAAGAAGTTTTTTGCGCCAATAAATTTAAAAAGCAAATTTAAAAAAATTTTTCAAATTACACAACTATTGATTGATTTATAAATATGTGTAGTAGAAAATATCTTTGTTCATTTTTTTGTTTTAATTTATTTTAACTTTTCCTTCTTGGAGACTAAACATAAATCTTGGATACCGTTTTATTTCTAAATTTATCTATTAAATATTTAAATAATTTTATAAAAACCGTTTCTTACTACATATTATAAAAATATTATAAAGATTGTCACAATAATTAAAAATTTCAAAATATAAATTAAAATATATATGTCAATATATAAAAATAACAAAAACGAGATTGATAAATTTATATAAATTGATATATATACCCTCGGTCCGGCAGGTCCAAGTTCTCCGCGTTCGCCTTGGGGTCCGGGTTCACCCGATTTTCCAGGTGCTCCTGACAGCCCTGGAGCCCCAGGAAGTCCTTGGAAGCCTTGCGGTCCCGCTAGACCTGGCGATCCGCGGGGTCCGGCTTCACCCTATAAATATAAAATTAATTTTATTCGAAGAATGTGTATTGCAAATAAAAGTTAAGTTTTTAGAAGGTTACCCTAAAAAATATTGTCCCGTTTAAATCGGACTCAAATTGAACAATTCGTTTGATTATAAATTCGTTTAATTTAAAAAAAAAAGACGTGAAAATAAGGGGAGGCTATAAGAAATTTTAATTAAAAATTTTTTTTTCAAAGATTTAAAAATTTGTAAATTTAAAATAATTCTATGATATATTTGTTTTTGCACATCTAAATTGTGTCAAAAAAATATATGCTTCTGGATATTTTAACCATGCCCCAATAGAGAAACAGTTTCAAATTTATCAAAAACTTAATTGCAATTGTGCAGTGATTATAGAAATATAACACAGGTTAACAAATATCAATGTCATAAGCGTGAATTTAATGAAAACATAAAAGAATGCATCCCCATGATAGCCTAATCATATATATTTTTTGTTTTCTTCCGCCTTTGGCTCCTTAGATCCCTCCATAACGAAACATGGCCTTTTTTGACCAAATTGACAGATCTAAATAAACCTAAAAAAAAAAAATTTGAAAATCTTTTTTGCATATAAAAATTC
This sequence comes from Acutogordius australiensis, assembly GCA_030555515.1. Taxonomy (NCBI): domain Eukaryota; kingdom Metazoa; phylum Nematomorpha; class Gordioida; order Gordea; family Gordiidae; genus Acutogordius; species Acutogordius australiensis. The sequence continues at coordinate 17,106,025 of CM060243.1, forward strand.
CTTGTAACTTATATTTATCACAAATAATAAAAAATTTTATTGATATATCGACTCTTACATCGGTATTTAAAATAATACAAATATTTCGCGTCCAAACTTAAATCGACCCGATATATTATCGGTTTTTTAATGAAAATATTATTTGAAATTTGAATTTAACAAATATATATTGTGATTGTGCAAAAATATAATTTCAATTTATTTTTGTTTTTGAATCTTTTTTGATTTTTTGACCTTTTTTATAAAATTTTGAATGTTTATGACTAACTAAGTTATGATTAGGAAAAAGGGTAAATGGATTTGATATTCCCTAAGATGGCGTATTTTGATCTCTGTAGTTAACTCATAACTTTTAAAAAAATGTTTACCTGTGTAATGATAGTATATAAAAATTAATTGGGAAAATTGATAAAGTAAAATATACAGCTGGTCCCGGCAATCCAATCGGTCCAGGAACACCATTCTTGCCTGCCTCTCCCTTAGAGCCGGAGGGCCCAGGAGAGCCTGGTAACCCGTCTTGACCTGGAACACCCTACAATAAACAGTTTGATATATGCGCAAATATTACAATTTTTTATTCTTATTATCAAAATTCTAGCGTTGGCTGAAAGATGTAAAATTTTAACTCAATTTTCGTTTTATTTGACAAGCAAAACAAGATTCTATGTGTTGAATTAACTTATTTTTTAACCAATTTTCAACAAAACTTGTTAAAATAGTTTGTAATAATTTGATTCCTACTTAAAAAATAAGTTTAGCTAACTAACCGTAGCTCCTTTAGGTCCGGTCGGTCCAATCATTCCAGGTAAGCCTTGTAAACCTCTAGCACCTGTTTCTCCCGGTTTCCCGTCCTCGCCTCGTGATCCCTAGAAATTATGAATAATTTTATATTAATTAAATATTTTAATAATCTCAAATTATGTTTTTTGACAAATATAAATACTCCTATACTTAACAATTTTTCTTATACATTTTTGTAATTAATAGGTTTAAAGACACTCATTTAAAACAAAGGCTATTTTTAATCTGAACATCATTTAATAGATGTTAAATTAATGTTACAGATATTTTTTCAAATAATGAAGCTACGATAAGTGTTAACAAAAATGAAACTGGAAATACTGATTAAAAAAACTTAAATCCATTTCAATTCAGCTTCATGCCTATCTCAAAACAATAAAATACTCTAATGTAAATTAGAATTTTTATTTTTAACAGTAACCGGTAATCCAGGTTTTCCAACTCGGCCTTCAGGCCCAGGATTTCCTGGGAGTCCCTAATAAAAATATATAAATTAGTGAGACATTGTTATTTATGTATGCTAAGGAGAGGTAATTCAATTGACGAACTTGGATTTGTGCAACTTAAAGGATTAAACTATCACCTTTGTTATTAAAAATATTATAAATATGAATAACTATTTATTTTGTCATAATTAACGTAAAAATGTTACTCGGAATCCTCTTTGTCCTGGTTTGCCGGGTATACCGCGATCACCCTATAATTAATAAGTTATATTTAGAATTTAAATTATATAATTTTTAATCATAGTATGAGAAACGCCATTTGCTAACCAAAATAATTCGGTTATGACCCGTTCTACATATTAAAAAATCAAAAATGTTTTTTAAAATCTACTGATTTATAATGATATCGGAATTTTGATGCCAAATCGATAAAAATATTTACACTTTAGCAAACATTCTTTAATGGCATGTAACGTTTGTTGCATTAGCAATGGGAAATTAAATTATACAAATGTATTAACTGCCGAAAGTGCAAAAGAAAATTATGGTAAAAAAAAAGTTTTTTTTGCTCTTATAAGGAAATGAGTTTGTATGGTCTACTTAATAATAGAGGGAAATCTGAAATCTATGTTAGATACAAGTGCAATACGTGGGCTACAATAAACCCCTAAAGCGTAATTATCCTAAGTTCCTTAAAAATGCAGTTTTCTAGCAGGACACCTGTCAAACATAAAGGTATCATAAAATTTTTTACATTAAATTGGAAACCAAGGTGACCATAATTTATCAGATAAACATCAAACCCCTATAACAGTTATATAGCCGTAAATTTAAAAGACTTTCATTAAAAGCGGCCAAATTTTCCATATTTGGGCATGTTTAGGAAAGTGATCTATTTTCTAAGTGGGTAAATAAAAACAAAAGTAGGAATTTTGACCTTAAAGTAAAATTGTCCTTATAAGGTATATAATATAAAAAAAATTATTTCAAAAATTAAATGTCCTTTATTTCTCCAATCTCACGAGCAAGTTGTAATTTTTAAAAAATGTCAAAGAGAGAGTAAAGTTTTTTTGACCATTCATTTAAGACACTTGTTACATTTCAACTCCCAAAAACGCTCTATCTAAAAAAAGCACAAAAATTAGCCTTAAAATTGGGGTTTTTAAATGTAGGCGTTGGACTAGTAGCCTCTAACAAGAAACTTACTTTTCGAGTTTTAAATTTTCGGCTATAAACAATATTTTCGAGTTTTTTGTCATTTTTCGGCTACTGTCCTTAACAACATTTTCAAGGTTAACAATGTTAATATGATTAGATTGAGAATAAATATATAAATTACGGTGGGTCCTTTAGCTCCTGGCAACCCTACCGGTCCTTTCTCTCCAGGGAGGCCTCTCGGTCCCGTGGGTCCGGATAATCCAGGAAGTCCTAAGTCGCCTGGTAAACCCTAAATACATTAATATAGCGAGTTATATTGTGCACACAGAACCAACAATTAACGTGCGTAGAGCGATAAATAGGGTTCATACCTATAAATGGTGGCATTTTAAGTACTCCTTGAAATGTAGATCAGAATCAATAACTAATTTAATTAATCCGAACGTCAATACAAAATAAAAATACAAGGTCAAGCGAGGCTTTACAATAGGTATAAAAAAATCAGAATAGCTGTAAAAAAATCTAAAAAGTAGATTTGATGGTGCTCACTCTGTCGCCGGGGGGTCCTTGAGACCCAGGTGAGCCAGGTATTCCGCGTGGGCCCTGAAAAACAATTTAGTATAATATTGATATCAGGGTAAACAAACACTATTTAACAATTTTTATTTATGTGAAAGCGAGAACGATTCAAAATTGTATCAAGTTAACGTGGTTTGTATATTTCATGTTAAATGTAATTCATCTGCAAACTTTTAATATTTTTTTATATAAATTTCATACTATATTTGAAATTTAAACATTTTGTAATATGTAGGCATATAAAAAATATTTCATTTCTTTTTACTCCATACGACACATCGTTGCAAATTGTGATTCCGCCTGATCATTATAAACATTGATTACCCTTGGTCCTGTCTCTCCAGCTGGCCCAGTTTGGCCGGCCTCACCAGGCGTGCCTGGTAATCCTTTTGTTCCGGGTTCACCTCTAGATCCGGGTTCACCTTGAATTCCCTAAAAATGTTATCAGAAATTGACATAAAATATTTGCTGCTTGAAATTTCATAAAGTTTATGAATTTAGAGATATCATTAAATTTGAAATAAAACTTAGGCACGGTCAAGTGGAACTTAACTTTGTGTAAAACATACATCGAACAACTATTTAAGCGAATCATATTTTAAAATTTGTGTATTAGATATTTCTGTAAAAGTAATAATGTAATTAACCTGTTCGCCCTTTTTTCCGCTGGGTCCTTCTTTTCCTTGAGGTCCAGGTGGACCACGCAGCCCAACTAAACCGGGTAGACCCATAGGCCCCGTTTGCCCCTAGGACAAATAAAAAATTGATAAAATGACTGGTATATTGTAAATTAAAAGTCAAAAATTAATAGCTTATAGGGCCAAAAGAAAAGTAAATGCACATTACATATAATATTTTAAAGTAACTTTAATTAGAGATCACAATTTTAACCAAATTTAATAAACATTTATCTAAATTAATTAGAGGAATATTATTATAATATAGCAGCTTACGTCAGCTCCCTTTTCACCTGTCAATCCATCTATTCCAGGCCGTCCCTAGAAATGAATTCGTTAATAGTTAATTGTTAAATGTGAATTTTTTACAGATAATGACATTTTTGGTTTTACAAATAAATAGTATCAAGAGAAATATACGATTAAAAACTGTAAGATAAACTCTTAAGCTCAAATAATTCTTACAGGTGGTCCGGCATCTCCAGGCATGCCAGGCTCTCCGGGAATTCCTCTGGGTCCTTGTAAACCGACGCTACCCTTAGGCCCGTGTGGTCCGCTATCTCCCTATAAATATGAATGTAAGACAGCGGATTAATCGCATTTCAAGCTGCAAACACTTTAATAATTTTAAATTATATAACTTAAGCAAAATCGGCAACTAAAATAGCTTTGTAAGATGCTAAAAGGATAGATAAAGTTTAAATAAAATTATAGATTTAAACTTACTAGCTAAAAAATATATATGTAAATAAAGGATAATGTTATCATTTATCATTATTTAAAATCTCCCATAAATTATATACCTTTGCACCAGCTGATCCTGGGAATCCTGGGAGGCCAGGTGGACCGATTGCGCCCTAGTGTGTATTACAATGTTTCATTTATTAATAGATATATAAAAAAAAATATAAATTGGAAGCACCAAACATTTTTACTTAAATGATTATATAGTAATTAAAGATCTAACAATTCGATGCAATTCAATTTAAAATATAACATTCATATAAGCAGTTTTATAGGCTTAGAATTATTGCAATTTTACATTTTCATCTTTTTATATCACTACTTTGGCTTATTTAACTAACCTTCTGGAATATAGCTTGAACATTAACAATATATGGGGAAATTTTTTAAACATAACATATACACATGGCCTATATTTACGTAAAATTTCGTACCGGTGATCCTTGAGGTCCTTGAATACCTTCAACGCCGCGTAAACCCTGTACAGAGCATGATATAAATATTTAATCTCTTCATCATATAAAATATTATATAAATGGGAATTTAAATTTTAGCCCATAAAAAATTATGTGCCATTTTATAACAAAACTTTAATTTCTATTTTATTTAATAAATATTGACATATACCGCGGGCCCAGGGGGTCCTTCTTTCCCACGTTCACCCGATGATCCGCGTGGTCCCTTTAAAAAACAAAAGAAAATGAATGTCGATTGTATAAGAATATGATAATTTCAATTATTAGTAAAATACTACCGTAACAATTACTACAAGTGCACAACACTCGTTGCCCGTGAACCGACATACGTGAAAAACTAATAAATACATGTGTACAGTACATGCAGCAAATGCACACATTTAGATATTTATTAGTTTGCATATAGCCATTATTTTGTGCGCATGTAGCAATTGTTAGGGTCGACAATTATTTATGATAATATTAAAATAAATAATGTTGATTTTAAAAACAAAAGACTAAACTATAAATGATTTTTTAATGGAACGAATGCCATTAACATTGTAAAAGAAGCTAAATAAATTGTATTGATTCACAATTCTTTCCTCCGTAAAAATTTTTTTATATACTGAAACTTACTTAATAATATATATTCTAAAACGGAAACACTATTAATTTTAAAAGAAAATCCAATTTTAATTGATAAAATTTATTACCGGTGGTCCTTGTAGCCCAATTTCTCCTCTGAGTCCGGGTTCACCCTAAAACAAAAATCGTTTAAACGTATTCAAAGTGTGTGGATATGATAAATTTAATTGTTAAACTTTTCTTTCAGAAAAACTATTTCACCGTCAATTCAAATTCATATTTTACAATTGAGTCTGGGCATTACTCTTTTTCCTGTTTTTTTTACAGCATTCCATCCAAATTAAAGATCAAACGAGCTACAAATCTCGATGAATATAATTTTGTGTTGCAGCTGCAACAATCAAATCAAATATTAAATATTGATATGTAAGTAAACTAGAGGAACCGTAAATGATGATTTATTTTTAAGGAGCACCTAGATCATAAAAGAGTGATGATTAACAATGCAGAGTGCTTTTAAAATTTAGTTAGGAACTCGTGGAATCGGCTGTGGCTAGTGGAAAAAAAAATTTAAAGAAAAAAATTGAACACATTTGATTAACATTAAGGTTTAGTGTAAGTTAATTTTTTTTGTCAGGCATATCTTAAATATTCTAAATTTTTTTGATATTAGCCGTTTTTACAAAAATGTATCTCTTCACAATTTTGGAATAGCAAAATTATTTATTCTAAATAGCACGAAAAAGGAGTTCAACAATATGGCATGTCGCAAAACATTTTTCAAATATATTTTTTCCCCGTTAGGATGCGGCCTAATTGAGTTATTTTTTTAATTAAAAAGTATTTCAAGTGAGAATAATTAGGATTAGCAAGATTTTGTAACAAGAAATATTTTTAAATTTTAGACTTTTTTAGCACAACTTTGAACAAGCTTTTTTATGTTAATTAGATGGAGCAATAAAATTTGACGTTTTTATATCTCAAAAAAACATTCATATTAATTTTATATATAATTTATTTTCCTGGAAGCTTATTTATATCGAATTTCGATCATGTCTTTCTAGCATTTCGATAAAGCGATGGCAAATTCCTTTCATTTTAAAAGCATTTAACTACATCGATATGTTGTTGCGCTGATATCATTACCCGTGAAAAACACTTGTTCGGCATTGGTATTGATGATAAGCAAAAATACAATTTTTATTTTCCATAGATTATAATGGTTTTGTTAGAGCTAATATTTTGATCACAATTGTATTTTTTAAACCTTAAAATCAATTTATTTCAAAAAAAAAATAATAATAAAATTACTCTATCTCCCGTATCTCCGCGGTCGCCTTTTGGTCCTTCAGGTCCAGTAAAGCCCTTAAAAATAAGTCTTATATAGTACATATTACATGTGAGCACTTGTAAGTATATTAAGAATATAAAAATATGTTTGAGAAAACTCTTTAAAATTAAAAATTACTCAAAATTGTGATTTAGTTTGATAATAAAAAAACTCTTTATGAAACTTATAATCTAGATTAGGTTGCTATAATGTTTTTTTTTTGCTTTTTTACAACATTTATTACAGGTCGGACTATAGACCACTATTTAATTCTAAATAATAATTTTGATAATATATTGAAGTTTCATTCATTCATATTTTCAAATATACATAAACAACATATTTAAAGAGCCTACCATGTGACCTTTGGGGCCCGGAAATCCAGGGAGACCAGGTGATCCTCTTGGTCCCTATATAAATATGGATTTGGGAACATTATTAGCTGATTAAGATTTTGAAATGTCATAAATATTGATATATAAATTAAATAGAATTTTCTCTTTAAATTTAAATTTATATATTTATAAAAACAAAATCTAAAGGTTACTAAAATAAGGAAAAGATATTACCATTGGTCCGGGTTCACCGCGTGGTCCTGGTTCTCCATCTCGGCCAGGCACGCCCTACATTTTCAACAATATATAACAATTTCATTAATTTTTTTGTACGAAAGAAATTGATCTCTAAACTTGAATCAAAAAATTATGAGACAAAAAAATCTATTTTTTAGAGCAATCATTGTTAGAATCTGATGACATGATTAAATGAAATTTTAAATAAATATATCTAATAGCTACATCTTTTCCGGGAATTCCTGGTAATCCTTGAGGGCCTGGCATTCCGTTCGGGCCCTAAACAGAACATAAAATTTATGAGAATATATATCATTTGATGATTTATCTAATAAAATGTCCAAACAATATGTAAGTTGTAAGTTTGTGCAGGCTGTACCTTTGCTCTTGGCAAAACATTAAAATAAAAACTTTTAGAAAATAAAATCAAACTAATGGTTTACCATGGGTCCGGGTTCGCCCGTTTCTCCTCTCGGTCCTTGTAAACCTTGTGGCCCCTATAAAGAATTGAAATGTACTAGATCTTGTTTGTATTCTCTTAAATTTTTTCAAAGATTTGATAACAAATTTAGGAAAAGTTGATTCTTGAATAAAACAATCTAATGTATTTACCGTGATTCCTGTCAATCCAGACGTTCCTCTAGGGCCTGGAGGACCCTATAAGTATTTAAAATTACAAAATGCGCTTCCAAAATTAAATCTTTTTGAATATTTATTTATGAGCATATACATATTAATAAAATGGATTGATATGAATGAACATTTTATCGTGTTTAGAGAAATATATCTCAAATAGTTATAAAAACAAATTTTTCACCAAAATGCTGTTCTCCGTGGCTTCTAAAACCATGAATTAATATTTATTGATATTTATATATTTCTTACACCACCAATAATTAAATTTCAATTTGAACGTGCCCTTAACGAATTAAAGAATTATTCAATTTTGACATAACAAGCATCTTATTACCACTTGAGCTTGAATATAATTCATCCGAGCGCCACCGTAGGTATCGGCTTTGTCATCGGAGCCCGAGACACTAGCTATATTTTGATACCAGGCTGATAGCTGACATGTGTGATTTAGATAATTTTATTAAATGTTAATTTTATGCGATAAAATATGATAAATTTATCTAGCCTGACGCCATCAAGACTGATTTTGCAAATTGTGACATCCGTAAAAATAAGTATTGTTTTATCCATCTTAGTAATTAAAAATCCTTACTTTTATCTGGTAATTTTTTTAAATAAAATATTTAACATCCTCTCTGAGAATCGTAATGTTACAAAAATAAATGGGTGGCTTACATCGGGGACAGGCCCAGGTGTTCCTGGATCTCCTGGTTTTCCGTGGGATCCTTCGTGTCCTGGGTCACCCTGAATTACAAAAATAAGAATCAATTTATAGTGGGTAAGTACAGAAAAAAGTGTTGGTCGTTAATTAAGATAGGCTTTTTACCTCGGGCCAAACAAACGGGTAAAAAAGCTAATAGTAATTTTAAATTTTAACAAAAAAGAACCCCAATCAAAAATGAGAAAAAACCTTCCCAATATAGGGGTCTGACTAAACTCGTATATTAATTTTAAACAATTCTATGATAGAATTAACTATAAAAAGATACAAAACTTAAGTAGAATACCTCACATTAGATAAATATTTGTTTAATTAATAAAACCCTTTGTTTTTTCTTAATAAAAACAGAAAACGAGTTTGTATAAGCCCACAAAACTCCTAAGATAAAATTATTTGCTAGTAAAAAAGTGTGTCTATTTAAAGAGGTTCTTTTTTATGCAAAAAGTTGTATATTTTTTTGGCCTTTTAGGAGTGGGCTTTTTTGGTTAAAAGTTCTTTAAAAATTCCTTAGTAAACTCTTTTTTCCCAAGCCTGGGGTAAACAAAATATTCTTATAAGCACGTTCAAAATAAACTTTCTATTCTGTCTTTTCGTTTCAAAAATCATTAGGGCATAAATGCTTTGGTGATGGCTAAATTATATTCTCAGTTTGGTTCGAATTAAAACTACCCGGGTTAGATGGACTAATAATCCTTTTTTAAATGCCAATTAAATATAAATTAAGTGTATTTTTTATAAAAAAAAATTAATAAAATAAGGATACCACTTCGTCCGCCTTATAACTACTTAATCACAGAACTTTAACTTTTTTTGCTTAAAGTACATTTTTCACGCGCTCTGGAATTAAAACTTATTGAAATCATTTAAATCTCAAGCAAATTCATAAAACAAATTTAAAAATTACTCTAGCTATCATGTTTTTTAATATATGACTTATTTAAAAACAGTAATTTTACCCTTGATCCAGGGATTCCAGGGTCCCCTGGTCTTCCTGGCTAAAATATATTATAATATATTATTACGCACAATTATAATAGGGTTGGCTCGCAATTTTTTTAATAAATTTTTCCACCAGAGCAACAATCAATAAACTGGCAAATTGATTGTTAAGTGCCATAAGAATTGGAAAAAAATCAAAACAAGGATATTAATTTTGAATTGTTGTGTTTTAATAATTAATTTTGGTCGTTTTTGAATGCATGAAATCTATTTAATTAAAAACCAATAGTCATTTTAACGTGCATAAAAAAAGATCATATATTTAGTCTATTCTAGCAATATCTTTTTTTGGAATGCTACTTTTTTTTCCTTAATCGTCAACTATATAATAATATATTTTTAAACTGCCACTCTTTTAATAATTAAAGAATTATTTCTCTTTATTCAAAATCTTTTAAAAATAACGATCCATTAAAATCCCTTACAAAAGAGAGAAAAAATTGTAATTTATTTAGTTTTGACTCGTGGTTTCATAAATTAAAACTTGTCAAGAAACGGCCAAAATTTTGGAAATTAGCATAGAGGTATTATTACTCAAAATTTCTTAATTTAAAATTATAGCAGATAGACTTACTGAATATTAAAAAAATTATTTTGCATAAATTAATTACATATTGTTAGATAATTTGACGTATAGAATCAGTCGGAAAATAGATTTTCTTGTCTTTATTAAACCCATAAATAATTCAAAAGCATATTTTTGTTTCTGAGGGTTATATCACTTTTTATTATATTCCGGCTTTTTGATATTAGCAGTCAGACTATGATTATTTAAAAAAAACGAAAAAAAAGGTTTGGAAATTTGATCAGATGGTAGTATATCAATATAACTTGTTTTATTTAACATTTTAGATCAAATTAAAAGAGTTCATTATATACTAATTTAAAATTATAAGTTTACCAATTGGTGTTGCTGCGTATCCTGTATATAAAAATTGTAATAAACGCTTTAATATACATTATTGAAAAATAATTAAAATATTTTTAATATAATTTAATAAGATCTAGGAAAAATCGTACTGATAAGCAAATAGTGCGAAAAATTAATCAGCTTTGACAAAAGGTTGTTTTAAGGTATAAATTGTAATGTTTGATTTTGCCAGGCTCAAAAACTAGGAAAGGAATTGGGTAGAGAGTTTCACATTTATATAGAAAAATGATTAAGTTATAAAGAGGGTTGCGCTAGGGTAACCAATTCGATTCCGGTTTTAGTCCAATCAAAGAAAATTATTTTAAAAAAATAGTTTCAAAAACTATAATTCAGACAACTTTTTAGCATGAACATTTTTTATAAACATTAGATTTTTTTTAAATTTTGATACATAGGGCAGGTGCAAGCAAAGTGAGAATTATTTACGTATTTTAAAAATTCAAAAAATTTAAAAAATTTTATTTTTAACAAAATTTTTAAAAAAATTTTTTATTTCAGAAAAAGCTATTTATGTGGATAAACTAAATTTAGTAACTTTTTAAAAATTTGCGTGTTTTTACAAAATAAAATTTTTCAAAATTTTGAAAATTTTACGAAAATAAAAACTACTTTGCACGTGACCTTAAGTACAAAATAATTTTAATCTTATTTAAGAGAAAAGAATCTCGAGTTTGACAAGCTCTACTAAACATCATATTGAAAACAGCAAATTTTACATTTTTTTGGGCATGGTTGTCATAATTTGACAAAATATAAAAAAAATGACTTATGATTATGTCATGTTATAACTCAGATCATCATTATTCAGCGCAGTAAAGGAATGCATAAATGATAGTAACAAAAATATTTTACATGCTGGGCCGCGCCGACAAATTGTTGAGGCGTTGCTTTGTCTTGCTAATATATAAAAATAACTTAAATTTATTATAAAAGTTGGCATGATCTCATCTAAGTAAGAGTAAAAAAATTTTGTTTTTGACAATTTCCTTTGTTGGTATCGTTTGAAAGTCGTGACATTAATAACGTAATAATACAAATATTTATGAGAAAAATAAATACTGAGGGAAAGCTTAATTAAGCTTTACTTTTAGCAATATAAGGTTCTCTAGTATTATGACGTTGTTGTACCTCATAACTATGAGACCAATTTTAGTTTGAATTTAATTAAAAACACGGAATAACAAATTTTAAATGACCTTAAAGAACATTTATGAAAACTATCGTTATTGGTCTAGTTTGGTGCTGATTGCGAATATGTAATTAGAATTCTCCCAACAGATTTTAAGCCGGTGTCAAAAATGTTTTCGCATTTTGAGGGTTTCGGGCACTTATAAAACTTAGGAGTGGAGCAAAATTTAAAAATATATTTGGATTAACGAAACATTCTTTATTTAAAGTGCGCGTTTATAGTTTTTTTTTATTCATTTTAATTTTTTTTATTTTACTAAATTCCACTTTTTGATCTGATAAAATTACAGTAAAAGCTAAATATTGAATTAGTTTAAACCTGTTTTTTACAAAAAATTTAAATATGCCATTAATAACTCTAAAACATCTATTTTAATGCTAGACCTAATATAAAAAAAATTTAAGGCGTAAGAAAACCAAACCTAAGATCGACACCGCAAAAATTTTCTATAAAACTTGGTAAATACTTTGTTTATTGTTTTGTTGTCAAGTGTTTAATAAATTAATATTCAAAACATATTAAATTTTAGGACCCTAGTGGTTCTCAGGGTCAAATAATATACAAAATATAATAGATTTTCATTATAGAAAGGTAAAATTTATTTTTTTTTATGAACACATAAAATACAAGCTATAGCAATCAAAAAATGCAACTTTGAATTTTGTAAAATATAAAACTAGAAGACAGAAAAAACTTGTTTTTGTAAAGAAAGTATATAATGATAACTACATTCCTATAAAATAATATTTAGGCAAAAAAATTATAATTATTTTTTAATATTTTTATCGACGCATTGCGCGAGCGCTTCGACGCGCTTTCCTCAAGCGCGTTATTCTTCTTTTCAGGTTCTAAATTAGGGCGCGTTCAAAGTTTCGTTTTTTAAAAAATTATGAAAGTTTTAAAGCTTTCCTAAAGGCATGTGCAAAGTGAGTTTTTATTTTCGTAAAATTTTGAAAATTCTAAAAACTTTAAAAGTTTTATTTTTTTTTAAATTTTTAAAAAAAAATTTTATCTCAGAAAAAGCATTTTATGTGCATATACTATATTTAGTATTAAAAATTTGCGTTTTATTTCAAAATAAACTTTTTAAAAATTTTGAAAATTTCACGAAAATAAAAACTCACTTTGCACGTGACCTAAATAAAATAATTGGTTTAATAGTGGAACATTTATTTATTTATTTTTAAAAATTTTTAAAATCAATGATTATAAAATTAATTATTAGCTATGTTTATATGGATTTAGAAAAAATTTATTATAATTTTTTAATATACTTAGAGCTATTGCTTACAAGATGTAAAAAATTAAAACACAATGGTTACTCATTTTCGATGTAAAAACCTAAACATTATAAAATTTGAAATTTTTCGAAAAAATTAATAAACTCTGAACGCGCCCTAACAAAAACTCAAAAATATCTTTATGAATTCCATTTAAAAAAGACTGTTTGAAGCTTACAATGTTTCGAACTTGTCTTTGATCATGGCTGTAATCATCATCGTCATCATCATCGTCGTCGTCATCATCGTCATCATCCCATTGTTCTTCCCTGTCAAGTTGTTGATAAATTGATAAGCAATTTGTAAATACCAGAAACTAATCCTACAAACGAAATACAAACTTAAGGGCACGTGCGTAATGAGTTTTTATTTTCGTAAAATTTTAAAAATCCTAAAAATTTTTAACTTTTTATTTTTTCAAAATTTTTTAAAAAATTTTACTCAAGAATATATGCATAAACTAAATTTTACAACTTTTTAAAAATTTTGGCTCATTGACAAAACATAATTTTTAAAAATTTTGAAAACTTTACGAAAATAAAAACTCACTTTGCACGTGCTAACCCAACTCTGAACCTACCCCAACATAATCCTGATCTAACAACCCTGGATCTAACTAACTATATCTGGTCAAATAGCTCAGTGGCTTCCTGTCTTACATGCAGAAAGTCGGGGGTTCAAATCCATTATGCGTCTATTTTTCTTCGGAAAAATAAAACACATGTGCAACCACTTTGAAGCTGCTGAGTGGACTACGAAGGCAATAGGCCCTAAACGATGTGCATTAAGTAAGAATTTCTAAAAACCTAGGTTGCCGTGTGCGAGCAATTCTCACTATAAGTCAATTCTTAAACGAGTATGGCGCCTATATGGGGAAAGGTACGAGGGAAACTTCAAAGCCAATTGTTTTTTAACACTAACCTGAAAATAATTGAATTAGACTACCGGGAAAATACCGATAGAAATTATTTATTCTTTGGATGCAATGTCTTTCTACTTGATCGACTTACGATGAGTGTACCAGAAGCTATTTCACTACCGGTTCATGATTTTAAATATTGGGTAAAACATTTGATTTAAATGTACACATAACAGGTGAACGGATGTGCCGATTTTCTTATAGTGTAATTAAAACAGGATATTAGCGTATGTATAGGCTATATAAGGTTTTTTTAGGGAGGAAAAAAACTCTTGTGTCAGATCACCTGTTAATCTATTTGCCCCAAATTTAATTTATAAATCAACTCAGCACCAGCTACTCTATAAATTAATAATATATACCTTTCCCCCAAAATTTACAACTACAAACATCTCCACCAAGCACATACTTCCATCCTAATCCTAAAAACAAAAAATTTAAGAACTCATTTTCGTTTTTCTAAAGTTTTTTTTACAATTAAAAAACTTTCTAGAAAAAGCCCACTAAATTTTTGCTAAACAGAGGTCCTATAAATCTATCATCTTCAAAAAATAGTCCAAAATTTTTTTTAACATTTAATAACATTTTTGTAAGTATATATAACCCGCGAGGGCTACTGTGGCATAAGGGCCCCCCAGCACACTTAGATTTTGATTATCTCTAAAAATATGTAATATTGTCTATCAAATTTCAAGACTTTTTTTGATTGTTCTTTCTTTTGTCGTCATATTTTTTTGATGTTTCGTTTCAAGTAAAGTTTATTAATTAATATTTTTTCTTTCGCATAATGAATTGTTTTCTTTATTGATAAAATATATTTTAAACCTTCTGGAATATTATTTAATAAAGTAAAATACACATTTACGTCACCACACGTGCGAAACTATGCCCAATAAAAATTGACATATTACTAGGGATTTTTAAACAATGAACGGCCCTGGTTGTTTAAGATTAATTTTCTTTTGGGCACTCAGCCAGGTCCCTTAAAGAATATTGATTGCTATATTAAATGTTCCTATAAGTATTCAAAATTAATGGATAAAAGTATTGTCGTTCGATTTAATATTGTTTGGGACTGTAATGGGCATATTCCAGGTGTATCCAAAGAAATAAGGAATTTACCCTCTACGCCCGTTGCATTCACCTGTTCAATAATGCGTCCTTTAGTGCAATAATTAAGCAAACGAATTGCAGTTCATTACTATGATAATTAGTTTTTCAAAAAATTTAAAAAAATAAATTTTTTTCATTTTTTGTGCGTCAGCCAAAGCTTTTCAGTGTTATTTAAATATATTCAATTTTCTTAAAAAATGTATTAAGACATTTTTTGTTTTAAAGTTAATTAATCTTTTGTTTTATAATTTCGCTTTATATTATTTTTCGATGTGAATGCTTATATTACCTTTATAATTTTACTGTATCTAATTTATCAAACTATGTAAAGACAATGCAAAAATCAAATGGATGGTCTAAATCGCTTTACCAAGTAAAAATTACCTTTTTGATTTGTGGTGTTGTTTGTGTACGTCTTCATCTAAATTAATTTGATGGTTTTCAGTTGGATTTAATTGATTCAGCGGATGGCTGTTTTTGTGAATTTCGGTTAATTCATCTATGTGATGGCCAAAAAAATTGACAAATTTTGAAAAAAAAAAATATGATATAAGCATGAAGAAAAAATGCAAAATTGTCATAAGAAATTTAGGTCAATATCAATTTTTTTACATATATCTATCGATTTGGCTTACCCTTATTAAGTTGCCTAATTCAATTTAAATCTTTGCGTCCAAAGCATGTATCCTGCCACCTAAAAAAATTCAAAAGGTTTAAAACAAAAGTTTTTGTCCCCAAATCTATTTTTTTGGTCAAATATAAACTGGGGTATTTTGCACCACCCGAAACAAATTCAATTTTTCGTCCTAACAAAAATGGTTTTTCTAGATTTTTTTGAACACAAGCGCCTCAATCGGCGACGAAATATTTGTTTTAGTCAAATTAGAGCACCCAAACAAAGTTTGAAAAATATGGCCTTTTTTTTAGTGAGTGTCTTAAGTAAGGTGAAAATGTCTATTATACCTATTTTGCACGCCTCCTTATCTTGTTCATATTCCCCACACCACGAAGAGTTATAGATATTAATGCGCCATCACATAAAAAAGGCACGTGGGTTTAAATTAACATTTTATGTTTGGGCTTACAAAGCCATTAATGTTGTTAATGTTGCAGTCGAGTCGTAATGAGATTTACTCGCATGCCGGCGATCAAGGCCTCATTTAGTATTTAGGGCCTGCTGCCTAAGTAGGCCACTCAGCAGTATCAAAGTGGCTATACATGTGTATAAATTCTACAAAAAAAGCCGCCAATGCACGGAATCGGACATCAGTACTTCTGCGTTTATGGCTGGAATGTTCCCATTGGGGCTGAGTCGACTCGCTGCATTTATGTCGCGAGCTATCGCAATAAAAATAAACCTATGCAAACGGGACAACATTCTCCCTCCGGGGTGTACTTTTCATTTTCGGGACAATCTAGTTGACTGCAAGGATAGGTCTGACATTTCGCCGCCCCATATTTGCACATGCAAAACGTGCAAGGGTTAGGGTCCCACGATTCGCCTTCTTGGTAGACCGTTCCATCGTGAACGCAACTCTGTTTTGCTCTGCCTATATAAACGTAAAAATTGGCAATTAATCACATTTGATTGCATAAATATATTTTTATAGCTTACATCAAAAAACGCTTATATATTATTTTATTTTGATTTTATTACAACACAGGTCAACAAATATTTTTGTCAGAAACGTGAATTTTATGAAAACATAAAAGAATGCATCCCGATGATGACCTAATCTCATATATATTTTTCGTTTTTCTTAGTTTCTTCCGTCTTTGGCTCCTTAGATCCGTCTATAACGAAAAATGGCCTTTTTGACCAAATTGACAGATCTAAATATACCCTGAAAAGAAAAAAAATTAAAAATCTTTTTTGCATACTTGTAACCAGTGTTGGGAAAACAATGACAAAACTTTGCTCATTTTCCCCAAAACATAAAAAAAGGGCTACAAAAGGGCCAAAATAAGAATTCAAAACCCTAAAAAGGGCAAAAAAATCCCACAAAAGTCTCTTACCCCAACCCCATTTTATGTTTTCTTTATAATAATTTCAAAAAAATTTGATTTTCTTTATAATAATGAGGTTATTTTTCTAAATGGAAAAAATATTAACTAATATACAAGCTCTTAGATCCATTTAGATAATACAAAATATTTTCGTCCAAACATAAATCACGATATATTATCTTTTAAGAAATATTATTTGTAGTTTAAATTTAACAATTTAACTATTGTGAATATGCAAAAATATAAATTTTTTTTGGTTTTTTACCCTTTTTTCTAAAACTTTTATTGTTTATAACTGACTAACTAAGTTTGATTAGGAAAAACGGTAAACGAATTTAATATTCCCTATGATGGCAGGTTTGTTCTCTGTAGTTAACTCATAACTCTCAAATTGTTGACCTGTGCAATAACTATAATCTTGTGAAATTAGACTTTTTGCAAAAAAAACACAAGATAGGCCGCAGAAAATGGAAAATGTGGGGTGAAAATTGTGTTAAATTTTTTCTTCAGATTTTTAAAATATTTTTATTATTTTTTATACATAGTAATAGGACACAATATTTTTTTATTCAGTTATAGCGCTTAATGTACCAAAAATAACTACATACATTTGCCAGAAAAGTAGGGGGCTGAAGGGATTGCTTCAATGTGAACAGCATCGAGCTAAAAATTTAGATTTAAAATAACCCCTCTCCTTTTGGACCTTAATAACTATGTTTATCTAGTCCATAAATTTTAATGAAAAAAAAACATTTCCCAAACTTTATTCTTTTAATTCTCCATTTATTAAAACGAGGTCTTAAGGGCTAGTTTTAACAATCAACTAACTTAAATTATTTTCCCATGGGGCTAAAAATGACTATGGGCCAAGGCTGTTATCTTAGATTTAAACGCGTATAGTGCGTCCTTTCGGTAAATTAACAAACTGACTACGAGCCTTGGAACAAGATTAGATCCCGCTTATGGGTTGTCCATCTCCTAACCGCCAAATCAGTATTTGGGTGTTGCCATTTCAGGCCAAAATTAACCTCGAGAAAGACACAGTTTAAATGGTCTCTTAACCAACCGTAAAGGGCAAGAGGCCCTATTATAAGTAGGATTTTATACAATTCAATGTCGATACCGTAGAAAAGATATTCTTTTTTAACCCTTTCAAGCAGTGTTTTAATAAGAATAAAAACAATCTTTATAAAATTTAACTTTTTGAGTACTTTAAATATAATTGTTGTTAATCAGCTATTAATTACCAAACTTGAATGCAATCAAAAACATTTAGTTTGAGCGTATAAAAAATGGAAAAAAATACCTCTCACGATTGTAGCTGAGGCCGGCGTTGAGAAGATTTGAACAACGATTAGAGCGAGGCACGCGACAGTTGCATATGTACAGAGGTTGACTTTTTTCAAATTATATTGAGCCATTTTAGTGAGCCCTATTTTCATTTCAACGCTTTTTATAATGGAAAAATAGGGCAAAAAAGCGACGTTCGTTTGGCTTATTTTATGATATGAAGTTTAAATTTCAATTTGGTATACAGGCAAAAAACTACCCTCCCATAACTAGGAATGACTCCAAATATGAGTTGTATACGACGATTGACTTAGAGAGTTGACAATATTAGGAGTAGAAGAACGGATAGTGGTTTAGGCGAAGCCAAAGATCATAAATGATCGAATATACCCTTTTTCTTTAAATTAAAAATATAATCAAATACAGTAAATTTATATATACAAATAATTTTTTGAAGAAAAAAATATAAAAAAAAAGTATATAAATAAAATAAAAGACTTAGGCAATCCTTGCAAAAAATGGCAAAATTCTATATGAAAAAATCTAAACAACAGTTGAAATCTACAATTTTTTTTTAATTAAATTATTCGCTAAATTTTTTAGTTTGTGAGTTCAAAGTTATTTTTTATTAAATACAAATTGGCCACAATATTAAAATAGTTTATAAAAAGAGTTCAAAATCAATTATTTTTTCTACCGCCCTGACGCCTTTTTTTGACAAATCTAAATGTAAGAGATAGCCAACACAAACTTTTCCGCTACACTTCTTCGTGACGGATCATTTGCTCCGGATTCCTATAACAAACTCGGGGAATCTTGAGGCCCCAAAGATTTCGATTAGTTGAAGCACGTACTATATAAACATCGACTAGATATTTAATAGGGGGTGGGGGGCAGGTGACAATTAAATTGAATCAAGTTAGGCAATGAGTAAAAAAAATTTCCAAGGGGTCTAAAGCTAGATTGATGGTACATTTTAATGAGGTGATGCCAAAGTGGTTAGCGCAATGCATATGTTGACTGATATATAGATACATGAAGTCCTCAATTAATGTCCTAAATAACACATCTTAAATCTTATAGGCTCCTTATCATGTTGAAGTCTAAATATCATCTACGCTTTTCCTTAAGCACACTCGGAACTAAATTTTCGTGCCCCAAACAAATTATTTTCATATATTTGTAACAAATTAATATTTAAAAATATTAACTTAAATCCGTAAATTTTTCTTTATCTCTTCGATTTTCTTAATCTTTTCCTCCTAACGATGTATCCATGCTTATGCATGAGCAAAAAGGCGGGCCTATGTAGATTTTAACACTTGCCCATTAAAATAATTTTTATTTTGATGAAATTTTCGGATCAAAAAAAATTTAATATACTATATAATAATAATTCTTTCTAGATAATCTGGCTCTATTGATATAAATCAATGTTAATGCCCCCTTGATGGCTAAACTTAAATTTATTTTTAAATTAATTAATTGTTTTATTGCAGACTCTGATTAAATCTACTTAACTAAGCCAATTGTTAAAAAAAATAAAATAAACATTAAACTTTATTTTTCTTAATTAAAAAAATTATACAAATTTAACAAAATATATGTTTATAAATGCATTCAATTTTTTGTTTAATTGTAATTTTTATTTTATTTAGTTAAGCTAATATTTTATTTTTTAAAATAAGAATTTTATCCATGCAGTACAATCTAGGGCAATATTATTTTTGATTCAAAATCATCATTCTTAAAATTCTGATTAACAAAAAAATTAAATAAACACATGGCTGACTTAAATTATCAAGACGCCATATAATCGTTTAATTTCAGCTTTAGAACATCTAAAAGTAGTTAAACAGAATGTTTATCGTGTCATTTAAGTTAAACACCGAGTGATCAAGGTTATCGGCAGGGGGCATATAGGTTTCACGTAAAATTGGGTTTGTACTACTTATTTAATTATTATATTAATTAGCATTAAATGTTGTTAAAGATGTCCTAAAAGAGACAAAAAAAAAGTAATGACCACAATTTACGTATTTGCCCACAAAATCACATGACAATATTAGGCTAGTTTTTCGTGCTCCTTTTTATACGCTTATTTACAGGTGTTAAAATGTATCATGTGTCCTAAAACAATGACCAAAAATATTAATTTACTATTGGTTATTTAATTTTTTATGCTAGGCAATTAGGGGGAATATATGATAAATAAATTTATACAAATTTTGTGCCCCATAAAACAACAATGTTTATAATTGAAATTAAATTCTAGTTGGACTTTAAAAATGTGGTGCAGCCCATTCAATATGTCCTCCGATAAACAATGAGGCGCTTAACTCGTCATGCCTAATTATGTTAAACTTTAACATTTTTAATGGACACCCTCTAAAGCATCTTGTATGTAATTGCTCCATGGGTTTTTGTTCAAACCATAATATATTTACCTCTCTCTCAAATTTTATGTCTATATTTCATACATACATTTTTGACAGGCGGTAAAATCACTGAAATTTCACGAGGTTTAACAAATAATTCCATCGCATTCCTAAGTATTTTAATACCTGATGCTACAAGTATTTCGAGTGTATTATCCATTTTAATAAGTTAGCACGATTTATTTCCATAAAAGGTCAAAATATAGTCATTTTTACAATATTTTTCCCACCCGCAATTCAGGAAAAATAGAGGTTAGGTTCTTGTTTTTTTAGTAGGGACCCTTTTACTAGACATGTAAAATTTCTTTACCTGTTAAAAAAATTTATGCGTATGCATTGCCCCTATAAGGAGCCAACAGTTTTCCGCATTTATTCCCATCAGAAAAAAAAAATTCATTTAGTTTTAAAAATGTTTGGCCAATGACCACCCAGAAAATTAAAAAATTAAATTAGGCCCAAAAAAACATTGCTTTATATATTAATTTCATTGGACGTTGCGTAAAATTATACCATTTACTATGTCACTAAGATTTGTTAATTTTACTTTAGCTCTGGTTTTGTAAAACAGTTTATTTTAACCTTGCATTATTATGTTATTTACAATGAACATGTTGTAAAAGACGATGTAAAAATTTGATAAAGCAACATTACAAAGCTTTTATTGTAAACATTTAATTTTTTTTAAATTTTATAACACGATCCACCGCCAATGTAGCTTTTATTAAAAACTTCGGTGGCTCTTTTGAATTTTTTAAACGTTGAGCGACTAGAAGATCTAATAGTTTTGCCTCTTCCCCCCCCCACCACCACCCCTTTCAAATTATTATGACAATCCCTAAATGGACGTTGCATGACGCATCTGTGTCAGTGCGAATACCACGTAGTGCATACGAGATGTTGAAACATTACAAAAAATGGAAATAATTCAACCCCCTTCCCTCAATACAAATTACCCCTTAAATCGTCAGTCCTATAAAAACTATAAAATTATAATTAAAACGCGCAAGATTATCCGCATTCCCTTTTGTCAACGAATATAACGTACCCGCAATTTGATGAAGCCACCATGCGGCGCCTAGCTACGAATCTTAAGACCGAACGAGACTTTTTTTTTAACCAGTTATGATATACCAAAATTTTTAATTGGGATATATGATTATTTGACACATCATAGTAAATTTATAGAATTAGAGCCTACAAAAAATAATCATAACTCTCTTCTCCAAGCTATATCGCTTTTAACCGTTAAGATTCAAAAAATCTTAAATAAAACGGAAGCCTGACGGC
The DNA here is from genome assembly GCA_030555515.1 of Acutogordius australiensis. NCBI lineage: Eukaryota > Metazoa > Nematomorpha > Gordioida > Gordea > Gordiidae > Acutogordius > Acutogordius australiensis. The sequence goes on from CM060243.1 coordinate 17,128,185, forward strand.
CCCTTCCCTTTGAAATGATTCTAGTTTCGGACGTATCAACCCCCGACTTTAAATAATTTGCTATTAAAGAAGATTTCGGCTGGTAAAATCCAATAGTGTCTTAAACGCTTGGATTTAAAAAATTGGTAGAAAAGAAAATAGGCAACACAATGTATATTTTTGAAATAAAGAAAGAAAAAGATCCTCTCTTCTTCTCTGGTTAATCACCTTTCGAACTATAATTTTTTTATAGTATAACTATGCTAAATAACTTGGCACAGTTTTGAATCTTTCGTAAGTTGCCTAACCGGCGTTTAGAAGCAGGCCTAAAACTTTATTTCGAATTAAATTTATAAGAGATATACAAAAAATAAATTGCCTTCCAAGGGTTTTTTTAGCGCAAAACAACTAGGTTTTAACTGAGCAAATTTGCGGAGATATAAATAATTGTAATATGTTTTTAGATGCATTTTAAATAATTTTTAAAATTCTTTTTATATATAATTTTTTTATTAAGTTTTAAATTTTTTATACATAAAATTTAAGCGAAATATTAGCCTAACTAACTTCATGAAACTTCTTTTAAAATGAACTAAGTTGCCACACGTTTTTTAATTAAGAAAAAGGCCAATCATGAGGAATATAGAACATGCGCGGTTAAATCTTCCCGGTGCAAGAGATTTAGGCTGAATGTAGAAAAATTGTGGCATATGTTAAACATTCAATTTTTCCGAAATTAACAAATTTCTAAAAAACTTTAGATTTTACAGCAATAAAAAAACGATACAGAGTTTCCTTATTTCGAAGTATGGTAGAAGCTACAGGTTTGTGAAAAGTGTAGGAGTTTAAGTATCCCATTTAGCTTAACTATGAATCGCATTTAGGCATTCTCAAAAGTAGTTAACAAGCGCACATAAGCAATTTTCCAATTACATTTAAAAACAACTTCAGTAAATCAATTTTGTTAGATAGGGTTGGGTAGTTTTAAAAAATGCGAAATTATTGGTCAATTATTAAACAGTTCGACAAATTTTTGGGATATATAGGCTAATTTATATCTACTATATAAAGATATCCGTCTACCGTTTGCCTGGCCAAAATAGGCCGGCTAAAAACTTTCCAAATTTATGAAAATATATTTATAAATATAAAATAAGAGAACCTAAAAAATATTTAAAAAAATATTTATATATATGCAAACTAGATATAGTGTTAGAAGTCTCAAAATCAGTCATTTTGCCAAATTTGTTAGCAATTGTCACGAGTCTCTAAGGCCCTGTTCCGGGGATGATTCGGAAAAAGAAAAAACATTAAACAAGGCCATAATGTAAATTAATTCAATACAATTTTATACCTCGCCGTAATCTTAGATTTTTGTAGACCTGTTTTATATAAACTTCAGTATAAATTCTTTTTAATTATATACAAATGATTACAAAGGCGATTATAAAACTTTCTGCAAATAGATATGGGTTAAAAAGAGGGGCTTTGGATGTTTGTTTTAAATTTTAACAAAAGACGCGAATGAAAAATCGATCTTATATATAAATTTATTTGTTTAATATAAATAAATAAATATACAAGTATTTCATAAAAATTTAAAATGAAATTTAAATTGAGTGTTAAACATATTTAAAAATGAAATTTTAGATGAAAGTTAAATATTGCATTTTTAAAATACGGAATTTAAAAATATACATTTCAAATTTGTTTTTTTAAACGTGAAATTTATCAAATAAATTAATTCTGGTATCGAGTATATAAATAACAATTTTAAAAAATGAAATTGAATGTAAGAGCTTTAGGAGGTTTTTTTTACTACTTTAAAACAGAAATTGGATTCGAAAATTTCGTGAATACAAAAATGAATAGTTTCAAATAAAATAGAATACCCTTTATATTCTAATATCAAATATGAAAAATAAATACGGCCATAAGTCAATGTCTAGTGTTTAACAAATATTTTGGAGATTGGTGAATTAAATCAATCACTAGCAAGTGAAATTAATAAAATATACAATATTAAAATACAAATATAAACAGAATTGATTAGAAATTTTTTTGTCGCTCCAAAAATTTCAATTGTGAGATCAAAAGGGAGCAGGTTCATGAAACCAAAAAAAATCGGGTTGTAACTTGTTGAGTATCAAATCATCCGTTTCGTAAACGTTCAAACCTTGAATATTGCTATCCTTACGTGTTTGAACATTAGTGTTATCATTATTATTGCCTGGTTTGAGATAATCATTATGGTCGAGATTTATTAGGCAACTTAAGGATGAAGCTGGGCTAAGAGACTCTAGAAAGAAAATAGAATGTACAAGTTTATAGTTATTACGCAATAAAAATTAGAGCAGAGAGAATTCTAACAATTTAAAGAGCTCTACAATTACAAATTTGGCTTTAGTTTTTACCCACAGGTCTAACACTAAATAACGAAAAATCTAAGACATTCATATTTTTATTTAATATGTTTTAAGAGCAAAAAAATTGAAGAACAATCATATATGGAACCGTTGTATATAATTAAAAAAAAACCTTGATATCCATTACAGCTTGCAAGTGATAGGGTAGGCTTAGATTGCCAAATGAGAGGTTCATTGATTGCATTGTTATCATTAATCATAACATTATTATCGGAAATGAAACATGAGGCATAACATTTATCACAGTATCTATAAAGGGTATGGTCTTTCCTACGTCAAAGATAAACATTGATAGCAAAAGAGTAAATTAAGTACATTAAAATTCAATATTATGCCATGGTTGTAAAATATTTGGACATGGTAAAGTTTTGTTTGAAGAATAATTTAAGACAAAAAAATCATAAAACTACTAATAATTATTAAATAAAAAACGGAATTAAAACATATCCATTTATTTTAAGACAACAAAATGGTTTATACTGATGTCTATAAATAGCGCAAATGCTTGGTGGCGTTTTATGTTGAGTTATTTTTTTTTTGAAAATTTGAAAAAAAAATTATTTTATAACAGTTTAAACTAAAAGTTACCAATCATTATTCAGAAAATACATTTTCTGACATAAAATTTAAAAAAAAAATAAAAAAAAACAATTTTTAAATAAATTCGACATAAGCCTTAAAAAAACATCCGTTTACTTTGCTAGAGAATCACTGGATCTGCCCCAATTGTTTGCACAATAATGACAAAAATTGGCACGACAGATGGTGCAAGGATACGGGCGTCTAACGAGCAAGCGGAACTCCTTGTGGCAATTAGTGCATTGGGGAATTATCAAATTTTTATCTGCATGATTGGTTGTTGTATTTGATGATGCCGAGATTTGATTTGATGCATGAGAGTCTGCAATTTTACAAGAGGAGTTATTATCTGTAAAAACAATGCAATATTTAAGTACTATACGTATTTTCCAACAATTTTATTAGATTAGGTACTTTAGTATAAAATAGATTGCTACCGTCATATTAAACAACTTTAAGAAATGTTAGGCAAAAAACTATTGGTGAGCAAAGTTGCGGAGAAATCAAAAAATATAAGTTATTGTAAATTATTATTTCAACTTAAGTTATTATATATAAATATCCTAAGTAAAACTATTTAATGCATATAAGTAAGTTTTTAAATTTTGCATTTTTAGAAGAAATACAGAATAAAAGAATTTTTTGTGTTTTTTCTTAAAAAGTGAAAAAATATCTTAGTTAATATAAATTTTTTAATTTCTAGACACAAATCTTATAAATAACTAGCCAACAATTCGAAAAAAATCTCATTATACCAATATAGTTTGGGTCAATTCAAAAAAATCATTTTTAGCCCTATCAAAGTATTTGATACAAATAAACCTAAACAAAAATAAAAAAAAAAGCAAAAATACTGTTTTAAACTTTTTTAGTCATTAGATAAATTATTTCAGTCATCATCAACAAAATTTGGCAAAGTATATAATTAACGTTTTATCAAAAAATTAGCAAATATAGTTGAAGGTAATTTTAATATAAAATACCTGAAATAAGCCTCTGCTGTATAGAACCATTTGCCTTGTTATTCGTATTTGAAACAATATCAGTGTTTGAAGTAAAATTTTGGTTCGCAGGAAAAATCGATGTGTAAAGTTTAGTTGGAAAATAGTTGTTGTAATAATAAGATGAATATTGGTACAAAGAATTAGTCATTTTATATGGTAACTGTTGTGAATTTGCTTGTGGATTAGATGTAGAATGATTTTTTGAAAACCCATTTGGGAGAACGGATTTGGCGTTTTGGTTGGAGAGCGAATTTTTTAAGTCAGTGTTAGAATTCGTATGAGAACTGCCAGATAATTCTAATTCACGTGCCAAGCGCCAAAGAGCATCCTTTTCCCTAATATTATCAAATTAAAACATCATAAATTTCAAAGGACAAAGATGGCTTTTGTCGGAAATGAAGCAGGTATTTTAAAAGTATTTGGATATTGGCTATCATTAGGTCAAATGAAAAGAGGTTTTTTACAAATTGTGTGCTAATTATATACTAATGAACTTCAAAAAAATAAATAATTTAAAATAAATCGGACAATTTAACATTTGTAATAAAGGCAAGAAAAAATTTGATAAAAGTGAAAATGTTTAAAAATTATTTAAAACCTATATTTGAACAAATTTATGGTACAATACGATGTTTGGTTGAACCTGTTTTATATAAATAAACTTAAAAAAAAAATTCCCAACCTTACTTTTAGTTTTAATGAGTTTAACCAATCTAACTCACTCTCCCATACCCAAAAATCAAAATTTTTTAAAAATATGAATAGGCTAAGTGTTTTAAAAGACTAGCTTTAAACTACATAAAATTATTATCTAAATTTCTCGCCTCATACCTTATAAATTTTAACAAAGTTCTTTTAAGCTCTTTGTTATCATCCTCAAGTTGAACGCATTGCTTTTCGAACGTTCTTTTAATGGAAAAATTCTTGGCTTCCAATTGATTGCATCTAATCTGAAGGGCCTGGTTTGCCTTTTGTCCTTCTTCCAACATATAAACTAATTGCGTATTACGATTTTTAAGTTCGTGACACTCACTTGCGGTTTCAGTCAAGTTTTCGGAAAGATTTTTGAGCTGTTAATTTAAATGAATATTAATAATGTAACAAACGCAAAAAATCAAGTATAACAATATCTAAAATGAGTTTGCGTAAAGAGTTGAAAAAGTACAACAATGTCATATAAATGGATAAAATTGTAATAGTTACCCAAACCGGCTGCACAAATAAAAAATGAAAATCAAGTTTAGCCAAATTATTTATAAATAATAAGATCTAAGTTGGGTAATTTAAAACAAATATAAAATATTTTAAATAAAATTAAAAATATTGAAAAGTAAACTTTCAGGAAAAAACAAATTAGTGTAGCTAATTAAATTTTGCAGGGTAAAGTTTTAAGTGATTACACAGGTCGACGAAAATTAATAAGTAATCACCTATAATTATTGGCCGGCTATCCCGTTATGACATTGCTTCTTTTAACTCTACAGCAAGCCCCGCAGAAATAAATGAGATTTAACATGCGCCGGTGACCTGAGTTTTTAGGCCTAGGCTCTTAGAGAAAGGACAGCTTTTCTAAGCTATTAACCATTACGCTGCTTAATTTAAGTGTAAAACATAACACATGCGCTCAAAGTCGTCCGACCTTATTTAACACAGTTAAATTTTTAACCTCTCGCAAAAAGTGATCTTCACTCTCGTCAGGATTATTTGTATTACGGCTATGATAAACATTTTTGCGCAGGTCAGTTATTTCAGCCTCCAACCCCGTCAGGTATTTGTCCTGTCTATTGAGAGAATCGGTTAAATGTGAAAGGTTAATTGATGAGCTAGTTTGGGGTTTAACATTATAATCATTTATTTGATTTGATTGTGGGCCGAAGAAGTAACTTTGATTGGACGGTTTCGCAACTAAGAAATTCAAAAAATTAGCCAGTAAATAAATAACAATAGTGATCCATTTTAATAATTTTTAAAAATTAAAATATTGTAATTATAATAAATATAGGTAATTTTTTATTAAATTAATTCTCGCGCAATTTTAGTTCATTAATTTCTTATTGTTTAGATATAATTTGTATTTACGTTTAAATACAATTTTAAGAATAAATACTATTTTTTTTGTCCGTTTTATAAAAATGATATAACTTCTATATCGTCACAAAAGTAAAAGGTTATTGTGATTTAAAACAAAACGTCATAATATTAATAATAATAACAATATAAATAATTATAATAATAATAATAATTAATAATAATAATTAATAATTAATAATAACTAGAATAATCATTGAAAAAAGCCATTTTAATAAACAGATTGTTATTATACGCAGAGGGGTGGTCGCTTTAATGAGGGAGTCATCGTCAATATAATACGTATTTGCAGTAAAAAGCCCAGAATCATTTTCATTACAATTTTCATTCGTCTTAAATGAGAGCTCGTTAAGATTATTAAGGGTAGACAGAGTTTCTGCATTTATAATATTATTTGCAATTGTTTCATTTTTATCCTCGAGGTATGGACCATTTAGGGCGGAATTAAGTTCGGGTGGGGGGCTCGTCGATTTCAAATCATCTCTATCGGTAACTACAGAGTTAATAACTTCCAAATCAGTTTGAGTGTTTTGAGCAGTTGAGCAATATATGGAAGGAATTAACCCCGAAGGTTTGGAAGATTCCAGAAGTTCCTATATGTAAATATATATAGTGATATGTGATGTTAAACGGTAAAAGGCCAGGTCCTAAAAAAATATAAGCTCTTCAAATCTTAAAAAAAAAGTGTAATAAAAATTAAAATCATCTAAACACCAAGAATAGGACATGGTTAAGAAAAGAATAAAGATTCTTTTTAAACATCATGTGATTACTTACATCAAAAAGCGTCTTTTGTTCCCTAAATTTTCTATCAATGACATTTAAGGAGTCTTCCAAGTGAGTTTCAGGCATTAATACTTCTCTTAAATCTTTGAAGTCTGGGGAGAAGGCTTTCCTAAAATCGATAATTTGAGGAGAGGAAGGCAATTTGCGAAATGAATCATTGATAGTTATTCGTTGGTCATTTTGAAATTGTTGCTTATATGTCAAAGTTCGGAGTGAATCAAAAAATATTTGCGCCGAGCGATTTAATTGATCGGTAATGAGTAAACATTGAGGTGTGGAGTAAATTTTTGACCTAAATTAGAGATTTTTAAACAAAATGTTAATAAGCACGCAAGGCATTATTGCTAAATTGGATTAAACTTAGAATAAACGTATCAAACTAAATTAATCTATATAAATAAAAAATGATTTTTAACCAATAAATGAGATACAACACTTTTTAACACCTAAACTGAAAGTAATATAAAATAAAAAAGATCATAACCTATAATTCGTCATAATTTCTATTAGTTTTAGGATGTACGTCCGTAAGTGGGTGATAAATTTTGAAAAAGTAGTCGAGTTTAAACTGCTGTTATTTTCAAAGGCTACGAGATGTTCTTTCATGTAGGCAATGTGTTGATCCATCGACATTCGCATAAAATCATTAACTTTGTTTTTTTCTACGATTGACTTTAAAAGAGCAGAGTCACTGAAGGTTTTTCTAAGCGAGGTATAGGAAGGGCGCCTACATTGAGAATTAGAATCTTCTTGATTCGACTTGAGAATGTGTAAATGATCTTCAAGAAATGAAACGCATCGAACGCATTTTTGATATATCTTCATAAGTTGGGATAGCTTAAAACTAACAAGTAATGATATAAAAAATCAAATCTAATAAACAAATTAAAAACAATCTTATAAAATATGGATAGTAACGAAACATTGTATATATAGAGTATAATAAATTAATGATATAAAATTTACTTCTGAGGTGAATTTTCGATCGCCTGGATATAAACATCTATAGCTTCTTCAAATTCAGCTCTAAAAGTATCTTTTTGAGGCAAACCATCCATATCGTAGTATGAAGACACATCTTCAGCCTAAGTAAACAAAAAAACTTAGTAAAATAAATTAAAAAAAGTTTAAAATCGGCCAGTGAAAATGAATCATCTTTACAATCATATCATAGCCTGGAAAAAAAAACATAAATGATTGAATTTTGCATGAAAAATATTTTTTCCCAATGTTTATATGTTAACGGCTTGTGTGACAAACAAATAAAACAATATATTAACTTATAAATTTCATTTATAACAAAAAGTACCAAAGAATTTTATCAAAATTATTTACATTTTCTACACTGATCCATGATGGAGGGGTTGCTTTAGCAATTGATTTGAAGTATAATTTGGAAGAAACCTCTGATCGTCTTAAACCTCCACGCTTTGTGCGCGTAATGCTATCACATTTTGTTAAAATATTATCAGGCTGCAGAAAATCTTTCAAAGATTTTGCAAGGTCAGGAAAATCCAACAGCTCAGGCATGTAGTTTGATCCACTAAAATTATATATTTTATATTCAAAGGAAATTGTGAATGGGCATTCTAATTTCAACCATTTTTCCAAAAAAAAATTATAATTTTTTTGATGATTTTTTAGAATTAAAGCTATTTGCATTTTTATAATATTATTTTATACATAATGCAATTGCCATGAATATATTTAAGAACCATATTAAATTTAAATTAAAATCCACATCAACATAGCGATTAAATATTTCTGAATGACTCCTAATTTTACCTATTTAATTCATTTAATCAACATTTTTTAACAATTATAAAATGTTTAAAAAGATGAACTTTGAATATGCTTTATTAAGTTACTGCATGGGTGCTATGGTAAGGTATGGACCCCAGCATCTTAAATTTTGAATATCCTTAAAAATATGCAATATTATTATTCAAATTTTTGTGAATTTTTTTTAAACATAGAACATATATCGTAAATAATTGCTCTAAGTCAAAAAACTAAAATTGTTTTATACAATTGGGGCGTTAGACCATATAAGCAATTTCAATGTTGAAAACCACCATGATATAGTCTCATAAATTAAAATTGTAGGGTTACTTACATTTTAAATGACCTTTCAGAGGTATAAAAAAGCTTGTATTCTATAATAATATTTTGAATTATTTTTGATGATATCTAATTATTAAATAAGAGCCAAATATAATTTTTTATTACATAATATTATTTAATCATAAATCTTTTTTTGTCAAATTCTACTAGACCCAAAAAAATAATTTTTTCATTAATATTAATATGTTTAGTTTATTGAAAATATAAATGTATTATATAAACCATAAAAAACTTCCATTTTTAAGAATTAATCTTTTTGTTTAAAATATAGAATAATATACATTTACTAATATTACTTTTTGCAAGGTTTTTTTTTGAATAATAAATAAATATTAAATGCTCTGAAACTCTTGAAGTAGAGGTTTAAAATTTTAAGAATTTAACAAATACAAATTTCTGACCCTAGCATTTGTGGGTAATTAAAAAAAATACCAAAAAAAAAATGCTTACTGAGCTGATATATAATTTTGGTAGGAAGATGATGAGCAAGATTCTGTTAAAGAAGGATTTGGAATAGACAAAGAATTGTTATCTATACCCAATTTTTCAAGAGAGGTCATGACAAATTCTACATGGTTAAGCCCATACAAACATTCAATAAGTAAATTAGCTTGTGAAGGTTCAAACAAAATAAACTCTGGCTTATAAAATTTAACCATGATATCTCTGCATGATTTAGTGCAATGTTGTATAAGATCTGCTAATTGATGGTTTGCTAGGGCATATTTCAAGAATACCTTTGTTTTGTTTATATCTGAGGCATGCTAATAATAAAAAATTAGATATTTGGTATAAAATAATAAACATAAACTTATTTACATAAATTTAAAAAAAAATTGTAGCAAATAAATAATGAATGATTAAAAATGTATACTTTAATTTTCTTATAAACAAGATAAACACCATCTTGCAAAGCTTTGTTTCTATTTAAACATTGAACTAAAAACTTCCAAGATGAGAGATGTCCAAAGAAATTGTTATCTAAAATAAAATTCTAATTATCATACTTTTTAGGTCATTTTCCAAGAGGCATTCTATATTATTCAAAAACAAAAACAAACTCGATGAATTTTGCTCGATGAGAGCACCATTAAATTTCAATGCCTCATTCTTGAGGTCCTCGATATTATCTAAAAAATTAACATTATTAAATTACTTAAAATATCTGAAAAAATTGCGAACTTAGCCATAAAGCCATCTGTTTCATAACATCATTAATTTTTTCAGAGCTTGCTTGGGCTGCGGCTAGTGAAAAAAGTTTTGACGAAAAAAATCGCACGCATTTAAATAACATTAAGGCGGCTAGTGTAAAAGAAAAATTAAAAAAGTTAGAAATTTTTTGAAAAAAAAAAATTTCCTTTAATATTTTGTTATGCATATCCGAAAGCGACCAAAAAACCTAAATTCTCATTTTTTAATATTAGCCGCTTTTTTTAATTATTATTTAAAAATTTCGAAAGAAGTATTAGCCGCAGCCTTAGGACGACTTATTTTGTTTTTATCTTACTAAATATTAAAACACATAATTTATAGCTGTTTAATACCATAAAATGTTTTAAGAGCATTTTCATTAATTAAATGCCTATTTATTTTTATTAAACAAACAAATATAGAATATATGCCCTAAAGTAGTTTGTTTACTGCAATAAAATGTTTTAAAGTTTTTATGTAATATATTATTAAAAAAGATTGTTAATATGGATGCCGTTTTTAATACGTATCTTAAAAAAGTAAAATTTTAAATTTTTAAAATAATTTATGTTATTATTATGTTATGTATAATTAAAAGCAAATATATATTTTATAAGTATTCTTTAGCATTTTTGCCTTATAATACACAATTATCAATAGGATTTATACAAAAATGTTTCATATATTTTCTATATAAATTTTTGCATTAGGCTGCGGCTAATACTTCTTTCAAAATTGTAAAAAAATATTTCTAAAATAAAAAAAATTTTAGCGGCTAACATCAAAAAATAAGAAGGTTTTTTGGTCGTTTTAAGATATGCCTAACAAATTTTTTTTTAAAAATTTTTAATTTTTTACATTTTTTTTCACAGTAGCCGCCTCAATATTATTCAAATGCGTGCGATTTTTTTTGTCAAAATTTTTTTTTCAACTAAGAAAAAAAAAATAAAACAAATTTGATTAACATAAAAATGACTAGTGTAAAAGAAATTTAGACATTGCAAAAAAAAAGTAATAATCTTTAAATGTTTGTTCTTTACTTAAACCTATTGACATTGTTTATTTTTAAGATTAACTATTTATATAAACAAATTATGCATTTTTTTAATGCATATTAAACATAGAGTTAAACTACAATTTTTATTTAGTTAAAGGCACGTGCAAAGTGAGTTTTTATTCTCGTGTAATTTTATTATTTTAAAAAATTTTATTTTGTAATAAAATGCAAATTTCTAAAACCCCAAATTTTATATATGCACTTAAAATGCTTTTTCTGAAATAAAAAATTTTTTAAAAAATTTTGAAAAAAATTAATTTTTAAAATTTTCAGAATTTTCAAATTTCTACGATAATAAAAACTCACTTTGCACGTGCCCTAACATAACCAATAGATATAGAGTTTAGTACACTCTAATAAAAAATACCCTGATGTTCCTAGAGAACTAAAAAAAAATAAATACTGATTGGAACACGCGTTCTTTTAAAAATTCGGCAAAGGTTTGAAGTTTATGGGCATTAATAATATAGTTAAATGCGCTTTCTTTGGTATTATTTTAATTTATCAATATAATTTAGTATGTATCAATTTATATTATCTTGTTCATGCTTTCTACGAGACAAAGAGTGATGTTATTAAATTAACCGAATCAAATTTTAAAGATAAAGTTTTGGGAAGTGATTCTCTTTGGATCGTCGAATTTTATGCACCTTGGTAACTAAAACTATTTTTTAATGCAATTAGTATTTGAATTTTTTTATATGTCCTTTTAGAGCTAAAATCAGTGCTGAGAAAACAATGAGCCAAAAAACTTTGGCTCATTTTTTCCCTCAAAACTTAAAGAAAAAAAGGGAGCTACAAATAAAGGGCTAAAAAATTCAAAAAAAGCCCTTAGTAAGAAAAGGGGCAAAAAAAACTTAAAAAAGTGGCTCTTAAAAAGAGCCCTAAAAAGCCCATTTTTTGTTTTCTTTATAATAATTTCAAAAAGTTTTCTTTATAATAATGATTGGTGGGTTATTTTTTCTTAAAGCTCCTAGGCGTTTTTTTTTTGAAATAAAGGGGCTTTCTTAAATATTCTTTAAGCAAGAAAAAGGGCTTTTTTTTGCCATGCCCACAAGTTTGTTGGCATTTGGGGAAAAAAACTCAAATAAATAAAAACCCATTTATTTTTTTTTCCAGCCCTGGCTAAAATTTAAATGTATTATAAAATATTGCAAATGTTGTTTTATTTTGTTAAGCTAATTATAAATGGTAATACAATATATTTAAAAAATGCTCATTATTATCAATACGATTTTTTTAAGTTGGTTTTGTTCAAGCAAAATTATGGGATATTTACAAGGATATGGTAATTTTAAAAACACTAATTTTTGTTAAATAATTTTTTTTAAAAAATTACGATTGTTCTAACTCTTAATATTTCATAAAAATTAATTTGTTAATTGAGTTCAACTATAGTATTTATTATTTTGCTATTCTTCAAGGTTTTTTTTATTAACATTGAAAATCTTTTTTACCTTTTTTCAATAATTAATTTGAAGCCAAATAATTGAATGCTTTATAACAAATTTGAGTTACCCTATAGTCTGCTCTACCTTGTATTTATAGAGAGTTTATGGTTTTCTAATCCACCTTTAATATGTGCTTAAATATTTGTTTGTATTTATAATAATTTTAATTATTGTTTTAAATTATAAATACTGAAACTTTTATTTTCTTTCTATAAATTTTATAAACTATATATTGCTTTCTTATTTTATTGAAAACTTTATTTTTTAATTACAAACATGGATTAGATATATACAAAGTTCATTAAGCTATAATAAGCAAATAAATTTTTATTCAATATCTCTGCATTTGTGATGTGTAAAATCTAGGTCACTATGGTAAAGAACAATCTTATGCAAATGTTTTAATTTTTTACCTTTTATTCTGCTGGTAGTTGTTGGTTGTATCATTTATCATTTTTTTTGATGTCTAAACTGAGTTTTAGGAGTTCAAATAAATGATTTTCTGATTTTTTATTTATCACAGCCCACTATAAATTATTAAGGTTTGCAATCACAACTTATTATTGATAAAAAATTATTATTTCAAACTAATTATTTAGCTAACGAATTTCCATATAAATAATATCGATGGTTCCCGTTTTTTAAATAGGAAAGTTTTGATATGTAAAGTAATGGTATAATCAGGTGTGCCAGTTTTTTTATATGTGTTTTCCTGTTTTAAACCACGACAGACGAATACAAGCTGTATAAAGTTAAAACTATTTGACTAAATGTTCAGGATCAGGTTTAATTAAATTAGGCGCAATCAACGATTTAATTAATGTGTCACGCATCTCTTCTAATCTCACAATATTTTCAGCCAAGTTTTTTATTTTTAAAGCCATAGGTTGTCGAGTGAGGTTGTTTTTAGATGTTTATTTATATGATAACTAACCAACTTATTAAATAAATTAAATCTTTAATGGCACCGCTTTTATCACTAGATATTTAAAATTACACTTTCTTACACATTTGACTAAACTAAAGATCAATTATGAAAAATGTTTTAGTGCCGATTTATTTGATGATACAACGTTTTTTAAAGTTTTAGAGAATATTGCACGTAAATTAAAAGGGTATTTGAGGTTTGCTTAATAAACATTGTACCTAATTTGTTTAACGCCTACGCCCTTATAACTAACCCCAAAACATCCAGGCGCTTAACTTAAATCTTTTCTTTTTTTACCATTTCATATTCTTTTAAGATAAACGTAAATCAATATATCTGGCCATGATCGCCTGGGTTGGGCCAAAAGTTTTACAAGCGGGAGCTTAAATATTTATTTATCTTTTATAAAATTTTGTTATTGGCATTGGTAATTTGTTACTGCAACGATTAATTAGATATACTTATTTAATTTAGGTGTGGCCATTGTCAAAGTCTCGTGCCTGAATATCAGAAAGCTGCAGAAGCGCTCAAGGTTTTGATATTTAAACATTGTATCATTATAGTTCGGAAAATTTTTGAGATATAGATCTAACTTTAGAGACCAGACCTGCCATCTAGCAATTTTCAAATCCGTGTACTTTTTCTAAATCAAACTCGTAACCTAGCTATATATAATACAGGTCAACAATTTTTTGAGAGTTATGAGTTAACTACAGAGATCAAACCTGCCATCTTAGGGAACAAATCCATTTATTGTTTTTCCTAATCAAACTTAGTTTATCAGTTATAAACATTGAAGATTTTAGAAAAAAGGTTAAAAAACCAAAAAAGATTCAAAAACAAAAATAAATTGAAATTTTATATTAGCATATTTAGTTAAACTGTTAAGTTTACACTTCAAATAATATTTTCATTAAAAACCGATAATATATCGTGTTGTATTTAAGTTTGGACGCGAAATTTTTTTACATTATCTAAATGCCGATATAAGAGCTTGATATATTAATAAAAAATTTTTCCATTATTTGTGATTGAAAATATAAGTTACAAGGGATAATAATATGCAAAAATGATTTTTAAATTTTATCTTTTTGGGGTATATTTAGATCTGTCAATTTGGTCAAAAAAGGCCATTTTTCGTTATAGACGGATCTAAGGAGCCAAAGACGGGAGAAACTAAGAAAAACGAAAAACATATATAAGATTAGGTCTTCATGGGGATGCATTTCTATATGTTTTCATAAAATTTACGTTTCTGACATTAATATTTGTTAACCTGTGTAATGCTAGAATGCTATATTCAAGCTTCAAAGAATAAGTTTATATCAAACTATGCAAAATATTCTGCATAACCTAAATGTTGATTTTAAAGCTTGGTATACTCTAAAATTTAATTTTTCATTATGTCAGATAAGAAATCCCTTTAAAAACTCTAGTGCGTTAAAACAGTAAATTTTGCCTAATTTGGCCATTTTTCGACGATTGTCGTCGATCTCGCTCAAATTTTTTTTTAATGTGGTATTTTATAATATATTATTAACTACTAGGGTAGCGTTAAATTTGGTGCGATTGATTGTGACGAACACAAAAGTTTACCCGGGGAATATGGGGTACGGGGCTTCCCTACCATCAAAATTTTCCATAGTGACATCAAAGGTGCCCAAGACTATAGCGGTAGGATGAGCATTTTATATATCGATCCAAGCGTAATTTTAAGAGCATAATTAAATTTGAGATTTTTTAAGATGAGGATCACGTTTAAGGATTAATTTGGTAAATAGCCCGTTAGACCAATTGTAAAAATAAAAATACTGGTAGTAGAAGCCATGGCCATTACCTACGATGACAGCCTAAGTCGAATTTTAAGAAAGGGGGGGGCGGGGGGGGGGGCAAATCACAAAGTTCTGTTTTTCTATGGACATTAAAATTATAAATTTTCTGGAATGGGGGCTGAGCGTGAGGTGCTCCACTCGATTACGGCTTCGGCAGGAGGAATATAATTGTACAGTTTTTATTATCATTGTTTTACTTGTTTCACCTTCAAGGTCCAAGAACAGCTCAAGGTATGGTTGATGCAGCTATAAATAATGTAAAAGAAATCGCCTATAAACGGATGGGTAACGGCGGTAGCTCTAAACGAAGCAAAAAAGATACCGACAGCGGCGGCGATAGCAAAGTTTTTTATTAATATTTGAACTCACTCCATAGGCCATAGCTCAATATATTAGTGTTTTTCCTCGGGATCCAAAAAATTAGGAATTTCGAATTTTTTGTATTGTACCTCTTGTCCGTAGTGACTGGGCTGGATTTGATAAATTAATTGGGCTCACCCAATTGAACTTTAAATTATTATATTTTCGAACCGGACTTTTGGTTTTGATCGGACAAAATCTTGAGTACGAATTGACTTACGAAAAACACTATGCCTCTATCACTGCTTTCAAATTTTTTTTTTGGAATTAAGCAATTAATTATATTTTGTTTTTATAATTAATTCGAAGCTTTTTTTTTTGGATAAATTTTATATGTGAGTAAAAAGGTATTGATTTTTTATAATTAAAAAACTTCGGTCATGACCTTAAAAAGCCAATAAAGGTCTATATTTTCTAAAGCCTAAGATTATATTTTAAAACCTTTGGTATAATAATGCCTAGCTCACGTGGCACTGGAAGAATATGTGGTATAACCGGATTTAGGGAAAGCTTTGTTCTTTATGGCGCCCCTCTAAAATTGAGAAAAGTTTGAAACAGGGGGTCGTATTTATATTTGATTTTAAATTAATTTTTTAGGCACTGTAATGAACTAAGCATATTCATTTTGTTTAAACTAACCTCTCAACTTATTTTTACTCACTTTGATTTACAAGGATGTTATAGTGCTCACCGATAACAATTTCTCTCAAATCTTTGACGATGACTCGGGTGCTTTTTGGCTCGTCGAATTTTTCGCTCCTTGGTGCGGTCACTGCAAAGCCCTTGCACCTGAATGGAGTCAAGCTGCCACGCATTTTAAAGGGCAACCCGTTAAGTTTGCTATGCTTGATTCTACCGTTAACACTATTATGTCCTCAAAATACGGGGTAACTCCTTTTTTTTTGATTCACAACTTGGGAGATCTATTTTGAGTCAATTACAAGGTTTTGAATTTTTTACCGATAAATTCGGTTTATTTTTAATGAATTGGTTAGTTAATTATATTTTAGTTGTTTTGCCAAAATACTATTACTTAGAACGCGCATATTTTGTTTTTAGAAATATTTAAATTTAGAAAAAATTGCCAATCTACTTTTGCTAGCATAAAAATTTTAAGAATTATAAAAATAAACATGACATGGCCCTTAGAGAAATATGCGATTGATTTGATCTTCCACATATGTCTATTGTTGCTTGAATTAAGACAAAGTATACTTGGTGCAATTAAATAATGTATTTACGGTTAAAGCGAAATATTACATGTTTTGCTTTTTTCAAATTAAAAATATAATAGAACACGTCCATATAGTAAAAAATTAAAGTTTGCAAAAAATACCAGCATGCGTAGTTATTCCTTTTATGAAAATAGCATTTTTAAATTTTATCTAAGATGTTATGTTATAAACTATGTATTTTCAATTTTTGTCCTTTCACGTATAAATAAGCCGAAGACGTGCAGTTTAATTTATTTAAAATATTAATTAGACTAATATAATACCGTTGAACATGTTTTTGAGAAATATAAGCTCTAAAGATTAAACCTTTTATCTTAGGGATTTTCGAACCCGTGTACCGTTTTTTCTAGTCAAACTTTTTAAACCTAACATATTTACAAAAAATTATTTTTACATTTAAAACAGCTAATTGTTTCAAAAAATATTTAATTTTTTTTCTAACATTATTTTATCTTTTTTTATAGAACAAAACTAATCACGCAAATTAATAAAACACTATTATTTAATGATGCATATTACAAAATTTCTTTGTTCTCGAGGCTTTGATTTATGAATAATTTAACTTTAAGTTTAAATTACACCAAAAAACAAGATTCTTGTGAAAAGGAAAAGTCTTAAAGTTTCATCAAAATAAAAAAATTGTTAGTTATACTTGAAAGAAAAATAAATTTTGCGGCACTTATGAAACGTAATGTAATAGGCTCTCCTGTTGTTTGTAATTTAATTTAAAAGATAATAACCAAATTTTTTGCTTCATACTTTTACATATTAATGGTTACCCTACCATCAAAGTGTTTCACCCTATTGGGAATGGCAAAGAAGTTGACCCGGATGAATATGACGGAGGCCGGCAATTTGGAGGCATTAAATCTTGGGTCGAAAACCAGCTCGCTGACAAAATGCCTCCACCCGAAGTGTTGCAGGTTCACAATTTTATTTGACAAAAGTTCATTTTAAATAATTTGGGGTTATTTGTTGATTTTTATTTTGTTTTTTAATTGAACATTTTATAACATACCTCTAAATTTAATATGTTATTATCGACAAAAGCTTCCTGTCAGAATGACTTACATGATGTTTCATATAATAATTTTTTACATTATTGTTAACGGTATTTTGATCCCAAAATTTTGGCAATAACAAGATTTTTGAAGCCTCAATACACTCTCTTTAATGATTGAACACATGGCTTATAATTTGATTTTTTAATTGGCCAAACTTATATATGATAATTTATACTTAAAAATTTATATTTTTAACGTTTTAATAAATTTTGAGCAGAATTGGTATTTAAAAATGCTAGCTTTATAAGCTTTGCGCTCTTTCATCAATAATTATATTTTATTAACACTTACAAAATTAATTCACCAAAAATACTTAAACATCTATATGGATAATAAAATAGGCACAATGTGTTTTATGTCTTGTAAATTTTTTTCGAGATTTTTATAGTATGTATTACCTCAAAAAATAGTTTCTTTTTTTTAAACAGATAACAAGTGAAAAAATACTAAGGGAAGCCTGTGATAAAAACAAACTTTGCATTGTCTCCTTTCTTCCTCATATCTTGGATTGCAACGCTGAATGCAGAAACCGTTACCTGAGCATACTGAAAGAAATTGCGACCGAAAATAAGAAAAATTTATTAGGGTACCCCAAATTTTTTATATTTTATGGCCATAACAACTACTTATCAGCGATTTATTTATTTACAGTGGTAGAATATGTCTTTCAATTATGGAACGCCTTTTAATTGTTAATTTTTAACAAATTTTTCGAATTTTTTAAATTGATTTTAAATAAAAATAAATTTTAGCGAAGTAAATAATTAATTATGAATATAGAAAATGGTTTATTTTGACCTTTAGTAAATATTTATTTTTAGATTATTATAGATTATTATTTTAAAGGGACGGCAGCTTGTAAAAGGTTAAAAATTTCCATAATTTAGGCTTACCTCCAAAATTATAAGCACTGCTTGTAATTATTGTATTCATTAGAGGTTTCTCTTTTATGTGGTGAGTTCATTTTTTAGATGAGTTAAATTATGGTTAAGAACACAAATTATGGCATTTTATGGCGATTTTTTTATTTCTCAGTTTGATTTGAAAAAATAACCAATTTTTGGGCTTAAAATACATCATTTTAATTATTAAATAAAAAAAAATGGCTAAAATGAACTTAGAGTTTACCTTAAATTTAACCGTCGATTTGTATTTTAAACAAATGTTTTATTTGTTTCGGTTATTCTGTTATAGTTGGATATGGTCAGAAGCAGGACAGCAACCTGAACTCGAAGGGGCGCTTGAAATTGGCGGTTTTGGATATCCTGTAAGCACTTTATATTTTATGTAGCAATCTATATTTGTAAATGTCAATAATGGTTTAACATATCCGATTTTAAAAATTACGATTCTATTTAATAATTGTACGGTTATCAAATTTTAAAATTACTCAAAAATAAGATTAATAATTAAGAAATTGACAAGAAATTTGGGCGGAAGGATTTTTTAAACACAAATTTTGCTAATCATAAAAATTTTAAAAAGCTTAATTAATTAAAAATTTGATAGTTTTATATGATTATAATAATATGGAATTAATAATAAAATTTGAGATTGTCGCGAAGTTTAAAAATGTTATCTTTGTCATTTTTTGAAATTTAATGATAATTTGACTTAAAAAAAATAATAAGGTTAGATAAGTTAAATGGTAATATAATTTTTGCTTCCTTACAACTCTTTTTTAATTTTATGTTTCGACATACAAAAAATGGTTATATAAGAGCAATTGAAAAATAATTTTTATTTTGACTCTTATTTATTTTTTTCATTTTTGTTTTACTATAAAAAGGCTATGGCAGCGGTGAATAGCAAAAAGAAGGTGTTTACTATACTAAAAGGGCCTTTTAGCGAAAACGGTATCAAGGAGTTTATCAGGTTAATTTTATTTTGATAAGAAATAATTATTTATTTGTTTTTAAGGTTTAAAAGTTTGTCTGTAATGTTTTATCCACTATATTATTACTCCAAATGCTTTATGAATTGGAGGAAATCACGACAGATATTTTAATAACTACTAAAGCCTAACGCCTAGTCTAAATTTTAACTAAATATTCCGAGCATAAAAAGAAACTGTCAGGGTGGCTTTCCCAAAATAAGGTTTCCGACATCTGCCGATATATTTGAGCTTTTGTTCATCAGAATTATATCAGCACTATTGACCATTTAATTAATTACCATATTTTTCATGTAGAGATATAAATTATGGTAAGGCTGGTACCCTTGCTCCGGTTCACCACGAAAAATTCTCAAAGATCAAATCGATCTCACCCTGGGATGGACAGGACGGAAAAGTAATTTTTTAAAAAAATATATAATTCTTGTTTAGTTATATATAATGTTAAATAATTGGGATGTGTTCGATTTTTTGCTTCTATTTTTTCTATTTAGGAATTTTTATTTTGAGAAACTTTTCGATTAAGTCGCCTACAATGTTTCCCTGTCGCAAAATCTTTTATGAATTCGATTTCTTACAAGTTCTTTTGTTTGATGCTTGGAGAAAAAAATGGAATGTAACATATTTCGAGAGCTCCTACATCTAAACTTCCCTCACGCAATACAATATGTGCTCATAAAGAATAATAATTATAACAAAACTTTATATAATAAAACTCTTTGTTATTTTTAAAACCGTGTCCTATTAGATAATGTTAAAAACAAAATTGCTGGGAAGTTTAGATTTGGGGATGCTGCAACTACATTCCGCCTTGCGAGATGGCACAAAACCTAACAGTCCATACCTTCCGGATATAAATTCTGTCAATGATTATAACGAAATGTACAGTGATGGTTTATACAAGAACAATTATGATCTCTCAAATGATGGGGACACGCCCCAAAGAGTTTATCTTGACGCTGTTTACGAGAATGAACTTAAAGCCGGTCGCAACTCCAAAAAAATTGTTTTAGTGGACACTGCGGCTGAATCATATGATAATCAGTTATCCACCTTGAATGACTCTTTCCAAACTATGGCAAATCTAACACGTGTTGATGCTCGTAGCATTAAAAAACAGAATAATCGCTTGAATTATGTTTTGCATAAAAATCAAATGAGACTAGGCCATCTAGGTGTTTCTGGGACATTAAAAGAGCATAGAATTTAGTCTTACTCCCATTTTCTAATTTTGCGATAAAATTATTATTTGCTCTGTTTTTATATTCGTATTCTAAACAGTATTTTTATATGCTACAATTTTTAGTTATCATTTAAAGGAGTTGTTAAATTACTTACAAAATATTAAATGCATTAAAGTTTTTTTTATTACATTTCTTTTTGTCATTAATAGCTAAATGTGTAATGTTTATAAATTAAATTGCTAATAGCTTGAAGAAGAGGAAGAAATAGTGTTCAAAGCAGGAAAGGATGAATTTTAATATGATTTCGCACATAATTCCTTTTCACCTACCAAACCCCTTTAATTTATTTTTATACTTGTACCTGATTGAAACTAATTATTCTTTAGATATTTATTTATTAAATATTGATACATAAGCCTTAGAACGTTTGTTTTTTTTGCGCCATATCTTAATTTATTTATTGGTATAAAAACTTTTAATACGACCAACTTTAATATTTCTAAGTTTTATTATGATTTTAATTGCGGCCTTTTCTTTTAAGTTTTGTGATAAAACGGGCTACCAACACATCCTTACCAAATATTATGCAATTCTATATGTTTTTATGAAACTCAATTTTATTTGATGGATATGAAATAAAATCTTGCATTGTAATATCAGGAAAATTCAAATTTGTGTGTTTGAAGGATTTTAATATGTTTGCCTTGCCCTACCAATTATGGACCTAATTTTGATTGGCTTAACATATCTTTTTTAATTTTGAACCTAACTCAACCTTATGTAATATTTTATTTTCTTACCTCAATAGGAACGAGAAATAATTGACAAATCTATAAATATAAACTAATTAATAGGTTTATAGTTTCATCCACATTTTTATTGCAGTGTATCGTTTTTTCTGGATTAATTTTGTAAACCTTTTATAAGCATAAAAATGTTACAAAAAAATTATACCTGCAATTAGATAGAAAATCAAAAAATTGAAAAAAATGTTCTATATATTAAACAACTATAATATTACTTTTAAGCGCAAATTATATTCATCCCAGTAATTTATCGTGTTATAGACGACACATTTTGTATAACTCATATGTGGATGTCAGCAAATATTTTTATTATTAATTAGGAAACTGAATCAATGAATATAACAAAGGAAAAATAATTCTAGTTATTGTTATTATTTTTGGAATCTCGAGGTCATCCAACACTGAAGATTATATGGAAATATGGAAAAAGCATTAGACTTAAGTCCATATTGTAGATTAACTCTTTGTCCTTAACTCTCAGGGCCCTTATAAATTTTTAACAAAGCAATTAATTTTGCATGATTTTTATTTAAATGAAATTATTGCTTTCCATTTATACAAAAGCTCAAAAAAAATAGTGTTTACATAAATTTATTAAATAATTTTAAACTCAATTATTAAGTGCGGTTTCGTTCATTCCGAGAAAAATTAGGTTACCATGTGTGTTTAAGCATTCTACTCATTAGGGTTCGATGAAAAAATAATTGGTCAACAAAGTAAAAACTGGTGTTCGTGTTTTTTCCATACCCATTTCCTCTGGGGACGACTTACAGACATTGCCTCTTTCGGTAGGCCTAGCAGAGTTAAATAAGATCTAATACGCGCTACCTAGATTTAAAGGCATAGGCTTTTATAACGGACTAGGATATATTACAGTGCTAGCTTCAATAAAGTGGCACATGTTAGAAATAGAGTGATTAATAGACACATAAAATGTGGCCATCAACTACTATATTTTTGATCGTTGTCACTAATAAAATGATCACGATCACAATTAAATGATCACGATCACAATTAATTGGCCAAGATGATGATTTCATGGTAAACATCACTAAGTTGTGTGACTGTTTAGCCACAACATAGTGATATTTAATCTTGGCCATTTAATTGTGACAGAGATCAATTAATTGTGATCTTAATCATTTTATTAGTGACAACGATCAATAGTGTTAGATGGCCATATTTTATGTGTCTATTGATCATTCTATTTGTAACATGTGCCACTTTATTGAAGCGAGCACTGTAACCAGGCTCAACGCTGGACTTGATTGTAGAACACAAAGCCTGTATGCAACAAGGGGAATGCTAAGTTTCATGAAGTCACAATATATTTGTTATGTAATTTTTTATTTATTGTGACGTTTTTGTAATTAATTAATCTACCCTGACATATTTCAGTGCTCACTTCAATAATTTGGCACATGTTAGAAATAGAATGATCAATAGACACAAAAAATGTGACCATCTAACACTATTTTTTTGTTCGCGGTCACTAATAAAATGATCGCGATCACAATTAAATGATCTCTGTCACAATTGTATGGCCAAGTTGATGATTTCATGGTAAACATCACTAATTTGTGTGACCATTTAGCCACAACATAGTGATATTTATCATGAAAACATCATCTTGGCCATTTAATTGTGATCTTGATCATTTAATTGTGATCGTGATCATTTAATTAGTGACAACGATCAAAAATATAGTAGCTGATGGCCACATTTTATGTGTCTATTGATCATTCTATTTCTAACATGTGCCACTTTATTGAAGCTAGCACTGTAGAGTGGGATAAGAATGGCCTTTTAAGCGATTGATTAACAAACTATTAGTCATTTATTTTCGAAATATATTACATCAGGCCACTCTATCTATTTAATGCTGTGAGCTGTTGAGTTATTTGCTAGCCTGCTATAAACATTGAAAATTAAAAAAAAATTCAAGATGAATAAATTAGGCCACGTAAAACTTTCAAACTGAAAATTTTTATTTCATTTTTTTAGAGTTTTTTTATTTTTAAATAAGTAAAGTGCTTAAAACTAATTTTGGCAACTTTTAGTGAAAATGCGTTTACAAACTAAATATTAATATGGAAAAAAAGGTTTACTGTTGGCTTTATAGACTAGAATGTTAGCTTAAACTTAACATATTTCATTGATATTTCCTAGATTGATCGAGCATCGATTACATTTAATACCTAACAGTGCTGGGAAAACAGTGAGCCCTTAAACTTTGGCTCACCCCCCCCCCCCCTACCTAAAACTTAGGGAAAGAAAGTAGGCTACAAATAAAAGGTTAATACAAAAATTAAAAAAAATGCTTCCATAATGAAAAAGGGCAAATAAAAACTCGAAAAAGTGGCTCTAAAAAATATAAAAACACGCCCCTTATTTTTTATATAATTTTCAAAATTCTTATATTAAAACTTTAAAAAAAATCATTCGACTGCAATAAAGTCTATATTAAATCCATATTCGTAAGCATAAAATTCAAATAATATTTTAGAAAAATCTAAACTTTAAAATCTTTAATATTTCTTGAATATGCCTGGTAAAAGCCGATCATATTTAAAAAATATTGGTCGGGCTGTATTTAAATCAGCTTACAGGTCCTAAAAAGGCCTTAAAGAGTTATATTGGCAAAGTTCGATCTTATTTAGCCCTGTTATTAAAACAGCTGCTTTTTTAATTTTACGTCAGGCTCCTTTTAGAGTTTAAACCGGATCGTGGTATTACGGTCTGGCCCACCCGACAAATTTTTAAATTAAGCAAGTTTTTTATATTAGACCTGTTCGTCCAGGCCCGGCTTATTTTGGGAAAGCTGTCACCGGGCCGGGGGAATTTTCATGCCTTGTTGAATTCTAGTCCCTTCTGCCCTGTTTGGTAATTTTTTTCGGAAATTATGAATTTTTTAATTATATTTTCCAATTCCTTAATTAACGATTCGAATTTTAATTAATTTTGTATAGTTTAAAAACCAGACCGAACATCGGTTAATTTTTTGTATGAATGATCAACAAATTTATTCCGATAAAAATAGATGAGATTTTAAAATTTGTAAGAAGTTTTAGGCCAATATTTAATTTGTAAATGATAAAGTTTTGTATTAGGACATCATATGTCGTAGAAATTTTATAACTTTCAACCAACCTCGATTAATATTAAACAAGTCAACAAAATTTTGAGAGTTATGAGCTAACTATGGAGATCAAACCTGCCATCTCAGAATTTTAAAATCCGTTTACCGTTTTTTCTAATTAAACTTAGTTAGTCAGCTATAAACATTGAAAATTTTAGAAAAAATGCCAAAAAAATCAAAAAGATTTGAAAACAAGAATAAATTGGAATTTTATTTTGCATATTTACAACAACTAAACTGTTAAAGTTAAACTTTAAATAAAACTTTTAAACCGATAATATATAATTTCGTATTTTAGTGTGAACGCGAAATATTTTGTATTATCTAAATGCTGATTTAAAAGCTTGATATACTAAAAAATTTTATTTCTCATTATTTGATATGATAAATATAATTTACAAGAGAGTATTATACGAAAAAAAAGATTCTTAAATTTTTTTTAAGGTATTCTCGATCTGTCATTTTGGTCAAAAAAAGCCATTTTTTTGATATTGACGGATGTAAGGAGCCGAAGCCGGAAGAAACAAAGAAAAACAAAATATATATATGAGATAAGGCCATCATGGGGATATTTTATGTATACATAAAATTTACGGTTGTGCCATTGATATTTGTTAACCTGTGTTATTAAAAATATTTGCAAAATATTAAACCTAATAATGCCTATTCAATCAAACCAGATAATGGGGCAAATTTAAAAGCCTCAACCTACTTGAGAATACATAACTTAGAGCACATAAATGAAAACAAATTAAATATAAAGCTTAAATTCAATGGTAAAAAAATTGCCGGGTGATTTTTTTTAGAAGTCCCTAGGAATTTCTTTTGAAGAAAAGGGGTTTATCTTTATAATGCTCCTTATTTATAAGCAAGAAAAGATTTTCTTGCCATGCCCCAAACTCGTGGGTATTTTGCCAAAATATCTTAAGTAGTTATCAAAAAAACTCATTTCTTTTTTCCGTCAGGTTTAAAATGATTATAATTTTAAAAACGTTGGTTCTTGAGTTAAGGGCTCAGATTTAAAGATGTAGAATTATTTTAATTTTTCTCTTGCACTGCTTTTTGCGCATTTTATTTTGAGATGTTTAAATCTTTTGGCCTTAAAATTACCGCGCACATACCTTACATCCCAATACTTAGCCTCTTTATACCACCTATTTAACATATGTTTTAATAAAATGGGATTTTATATAATATTTGCGCCCTATAAAAAAATTTTTTGGCGCCCTTAGGCCTTGCTTTAAGTTTCTATAAAAACAGATCTTTGAATTATGTGACCTCACAATTACTCGTCCCTAATAAATAATTCAAATTATTTGCACTACAAATATTACATCTTAGCTTGTGTTTATAATAATTACGCCATCGCGATATGTACTAAGACAAAGTAAGAAAGCTGTTTAAATATTCACTCACGCGCACAGGTAATTTTTAAGGTGTGAAATGTGAATTCGAATGATTAGTCATTCGTCAAATCCTGTTAGCAACTTGTTCGCATGTAATTATGGATGGCATCAATCAAACAACGGTTATGAATATAAAGCCAACCATTGGTCACCCAATACCTTTAAACCATCCCTTTTATAACCTCTTCAAATTAAAACCTAATAACTTAACTTTAAACACAAAAAATGAATCTTTTTTGGACATTGATGTAATATACCCCAATTCCACTTGCATTCATAATGACTCTGGATGTATATCTCTTCAAAATATGTTGGATGATAAATCTTTGGTTTATGACTTTTCAGTAAAAAGCAATTACAAAATATTGGGATTGGTGTTTGGGGCATGTTTTTTCTTCCTTTTCCTTGGTAAGGAATATATTAATTTATTTATATCATGTGTTATTGATCAGTTCTAATATGTAAAAGCTATTCTAGGGTGAGTTTGTAACATAAATGGTATTGTAAGGTTGTAGGGAACCCAATTTTAAACCTCTAAATCACATGTGTTTTAGAGCCAAAGAGAATGTTTTTTTTATTGTTAAAAGTCATGGGTACATTTTTTATAAATCAATATATGTTATCATTAATGATTAGTTTAACATTTTGTATAACCTGAATATAAATGTTGGAGCTTAATAAAACAATAATTCATTGCACAGGTCAACAATTTTTAAGAATTATGAGCTAACTTTAGTTACCAGATATGCGCTATCTTAAAGATTTTTAAATCCATTTACTGTTTTTTCTAATCTTTGTCTAGCTTTAAACATTCAGAAATTCTGAAAAAGAGTCAAAGCCCTAACAGGTATGACGCCCCTAAGTGGGGAAAGGTATGGGGGAAACCTCAGATCAAATAGAAATTCTGAAAAAAATGTGAGAAAAAGGAATGATATAAAAGCAAGTATTTTTTTAAACAGCTAACTATTAAATTTAAACTTTAAATAATATTTTTATTTAAACCAATTTATGTGTTGTATTTAGATTGGAGTGCCAAATATTATGCATAACCTTAATGATGATGGAGCTTGCTATGCATAAGATTATATTTCCCATTATTTGAGATAAAAAAATATGAGTTACAATTGTGATTAACATGGAAAAAATGCAAAATAAGTCATTTTCTTAAGCCCTCCCCCCTCCCCCTAAAGTGTAGGGCCATGTTTTCATCGAGAGTGGAAGGTTAAAAACATTAGAGACAAGGTCAAATTGTAGATTATTTTACTACAGATTTGTAAACTGTATCCCTAATAATTTTTTAAGACCTGTAATAAGGGTATGTTCAAACGTAGTTAGGACGGGCAATTTAAGATTTTACATGCCCTAGGCATCATTATTTGGCTCTAGGGTTAAATTATATTCTTGATAGATAAAGAGATGGAAGTTAAATCCTTTCATTGTGTAAAATAACTCGAAGGAAAAAAAGGGCCACACAAAACTTGGCCAATAAATCATCTAACATTAAAGGTCAAAATTCAAATGGGCATGACAGAGAATAATAGAAATGATTTCAAAGGAGCCTACTGGCGTAAAAAGGCATAAAGTTTTCGAGAAAAAATTAATAGTTAAACTTTTAAAAGATTTAACTATTCCATAGTTGGTTAAAGTTTATTCGGGTAAATTGATTAGACCTGTAAAACAAGCTTGTGTTTTAATGAGTTTCACTAAATAATAAATAAACGCATTATTTAGAGACGTTAAAATGCAACACTCTGATTTTAATTATGTTTTTTAAGCATTAGAATACGGCCTAAACCCGCGATTAGTAGTGTAGTTAACCCAAAAAACATAGTATTTATGATTAAACCTAAACTTTTGAATAATTTCAAGTAAACTAGCTTCTAAAATATAATTATTGGCGATCGCAAGGCAATTCATCGTTTACATTGTGTAAAAATCATATTTTTTAAATACTTTAATAACATCTAGGCTCTGCCGTGGTTTTGATTTACCATTATCGGTACAAAAAGCAATACGGGAAACTAGCTAAGCCATTAACAGTAGAGGACACCATCCCCAACGGGACAACCGAAAAGGTTCCTCCAGCTACAGTAAGATCAGTGTTTTTTTTACAATTTAATTGACCAAATCAAAAAATTGTTGTATAATTACAATGTGAAATTAAAAATAGTCAAATGACAAATTTTTGAGTTATGAGCTAGCTAACTACAGAGATCAAACCTGCTATCTTACGGATTATGAATCCCTTTCCCGTTTTTTCTCACTCAGTAAGTCAGCCATAAATATTGAAAATTTTAGAAAAAATGTCAAAAAAAGAAACAAAAACAAAAAAATATTGAATAAAATTATTTTTGTTTTTAAAATAATTAAACTGTTAAAATCAAACTTTAAAAATTGTATTAAAAATCGATTTTAAATCGTGTCGTATTTAAATTTGGACGCGGAATATTCTGTATTATTTAAGTGCTGATGTAAGAGCTAGATATACTTAAAAATTTTATTTCTCATTATTTGAGATGATAAATATAATATACAAGGGATTGTTATACAAAAAAATGATTCTTAAATTTATTCTTTGTATTCTCGAGGTCGCAAAATCGTTCAATTTGGTCAAAAAAAACCATTTTCCGATATGGGCTGAACTAAGGAGTCCAGGGCTGGGAAAAAAAACTTAATGGGCTTTTTTTAACAAGTTTTTGAGTTTTTTTCCCCAAATGCCCACAAACTCGTGGGCATGGCAAAAGAAAAGCATTTTTTCTTGCTTAAAGAAAAGGGGCACGTTTAAAAAAAGCCCCTTTTCTTCATAAAAAACTCCTAAAAGCTTAAGAAAAAATAACCCACCCGTCATTATTATAAAGAAAAAATCAAAATTTTTGGAAATTATTATAAAGAAAACATAAAATGGGCTTTTTGGGGCTCTTTTTAAGAGCCACTTTTTGTGGGTTTTTTTTGCCCCTCTTCTTAGTAAGAGCTTTTTTTGAATTCTTATTTTGGCCCTTTATTTGTAGCCCCCTTTCTTTTTTTATATTTTGGGGGGAAAAATGAGCCAAAGTTTTTTGGCTCATTGTTTTCCCAGCACTGAAGGAGACGAAGGCGGAGGAAACTACGAAAAACAGAAAACATATATGAAATAAGGACACCATGGAGATGGCTTTTATGGTTTCATACACTCATTTTTTCTAACATTGATATTTGTTGACCTGTGTTGTAAAAGTTAGCCTTGCTTTTATAATTTATTACCGATTATTATATGGGTAATGCTATTTGTTTGATTTAAGATATTAAATTAATTAAAACATAAGCATTTTACAAACATGTATGTTTGTCATTTCGAAATAGCCTCTGTTATTAATCAAATAACTCGCATTGCACCTTCTTTCAAATACAAATAAGAGTAAAAGATATGTTAAATCACGTACAATATAAATTATTTAAAAGGTAATTTTATAAATTGATAGGTGCTAAATATTTTAATAATTAAATTTTGTCCTAGGAAGAGATTTTTGGATTCAGATTATTATGTAAGATGCAACTTGAATTATAGTGTCATAGTTTGTAAAATCCCGGCACAAACATAAAATTGCTTTTTTTAATATTAGCCCCGGTTTGAAGAAATGTCCATTGAAGACGATAACTTCCTGCACAGTTTAGAAACTTCTGCATTCCCGCCATCTCCAAAAGTCCACCACGCTTTAAATGAAGCAAGTTTTCCCCAAAATTTTCTTAAATATTGACAATTTTCCTACGGAAGTTTTTCTAAAAACACATTTGCTTAAAAAATTGAAAATGAATGTGATTTTTTTAATTTTTTAAAAACGTAATATTAAAAGCATGTAATAAAATAAAATAGAGTTTTTTGGAGTTTTGTGCTCTTGCCCTAAATATATTTAATATTACCAAAATGAGCACTTTTTATTTAAAAATATTTTCTAGTCAATATATACACCTGTCAAATAAATTTTTTTATTAATTTTATTTATATTTCAAAAAAATTTTTTACAACTTATTATAATTTTTAACCATTATATTTTATAACATTTTTAGAAAAAAAAGGTTTAGTTATGTTTTTGTTAGAGGTCACATTTAACGGCAGGTATCCATCATTCCATCCATAGTTTACATTTAATTGCATTATTTAAACAATATTTCATCTTTATTTTTTGTAACGTTTTTTTATAAAGGTTAACTAGCACATAAGATTATTTTTTATAAATTGTATATGTAAAATAGCCATAAAATTTAAAGTGAGAGCAACTTTTATTAAATTTATGTAATTGACCTCTTTAATAATCCAACATCAAGTTAATTGAATGTGTTAGACCTTAATTGACTTTTAATGTTCACTTAAAACTCAAACTTTGCTTGTTTTATTCAATTGTATCATTTATTTTTAGGCAAATTTTTAACAATATATTTATAACCTATTTTTTATGACTCCCGTAATTTTTTGGCAATTAATCACCCTTAATTTTAAATTTTCCTCCATATACTCATAATACGTTTTATCATTTTTCAAAATTTATATATAATTATAGATATTTATATTGTTAAACCTTTTCTCAAAATTTATAATTACTAAGTGGAAAATTAATTATATATACGATTATTATATGAAATGAGATTTATTTATTCTGCTATTTTATCATTAACATTTAAGTATACTATTGATTAAAGCCATTTATAACAAACATAGAACATATTTGGATTTATAGTTCATGGTCACCCAAGTAGGGCTTGTCAAAGCTCCGAGAATCATAAAGGAGTCAGAGTCTATGGAACACCCTAAAATATTCCCAAAAATTGCTCGAAATTTTCCAATTTAAAATTTCAAGTTTTTCTCCCTTAGGAATTACAATTAACATCAGCCCATGGTGGTGCTATTGGGTTCTCTATATGTATGTTAATTTAATTAATTTTAAAATTTTTGAATAAAGGTTATGAATGAAAGCAGTTTATGCAATTTATTTCAATGTTGTGAAATTAATTTATGTTTTTTTTTAAATCTTGTTAGAATTTATAGTAAAACTGATGAGTATATAAAATTTAGGTAATTTTTGTTTTCAGTGTTTTCCAGATTAAATGATTTGTAATTCTATTTTATTTATTTTGATAATTTTTGTTAATTTTAAGCCTGCACCAATCATAATGAGAAAATTTATCTGATTTTTGTTTGGGCGACTATATATTCGTAATCTTATTATAAAATTTCTCCATTTTAGGCATCCTGTAAATAATGTCATCAAATTATCGCAAATGCAAATAATTCAATAATAAATTAAATTTTTTTAATTTTAGACCTGCTGAAAAAGGCCACCAAATTGTCACAAATGTGATTAATTAATTATTAATTTAACTCCTATTTATGTTTGTTCGAGCGGTAATATATAAGTACTTTTTTATAATTTCTTTATTTTAGAATGATAATGTCAATTGCCGCAGTTTTGAATAATTTTATAATGGACTATTACCAATATTAATGGTATTTTGGTAATTTTTATTTTCTAAAAAATGTCAGTTTGTCGCAAATGCGATTAGCGTAAAGTTTGGCAAATATAAATAAAAAATTGAAAAAATAATATAAATATTAAATTATTGGCATTTGCAACAATTTGATCTCACACAGGTCAACAATTTTTTGAGAGTTATGAGTTTACTACAGAGATCAAACCTGCCACCTTAGGGAATATCAATTCCGTCTACCGTTTTTCCTAATCAAATTCAGTTAGTCAGTTATAAACATTGAAAATTTTAGAAAAAAAGGTTAAAAAACAAAATAAGATTCAAAAACAAAAATAAATTGAAATTTTATTTTTGCATATTCACAATATTTAAACTGTTAAATTCAAACTTTAAATAATATTTTCATCAAAAACCGATAATATATCGTGTCGTCTTTAAGTTTGGACGCGAAATATTTTGTATTATCTAAATGCCGATGTAAAAGCTCGATATATAAATAAAATTTATTTTTCATTATTTGTGATTAAACATATAAGTTACAAGGAATTTTAATATGCAAAAAAAAATTAAATTTTGTCTTCTTAGGGTATATTTAGATCTGTTAATTTGGTCAAAAACGGCCATTTTTTGTTATAGACGGATTTAAGGAGCCAAAGATGGAAGAAACTAAGAAAAACGAAAAATATAAATGAGATTAGGCCATCATCGGGATGCATTCTTTTATGTTTTCATAAAATTCACGTTTCTGACATTGATATTTGTTGACCTGTGTTATTGGAGAAATTTCATTATTAGTACTTATATACATCTGCCCAAACAAAAAATTGGTAAAAAATTAATTTAATATTAAATTATTTGCATTTGCGACAGTGTGGTGACATCATTAAAGCAGGTAAATTGACAAAAATTAAATCTATAATGTAATGCGAAAAAAGAAATTTTTGCCAGGATGTAATTATATACATTTGCAACAATTTGGTGTCATTATAGGGAAACCTAAAATTGATAATAATTATCGAAATATTATTATTATTAATATCATAGTCACATAAACGAAATTTGAAAAACTTTTCCAATTAATAAATTAGGTGCATTTATAGTGACATTTAATAACCATGAAACTGGCATATCAAAACATGACTTTTAAAAAGACTTAATTATTCTTGCACTTATTTCCTGAATTTTCCTATTTATCAAGAACTATTTGACAATGTGTATTTGAAAAAAATTATTGTAGTATAAACATATGGTTGCCTTTTATTATTTAAACCCACTTTTTAAAAAACTCCCCAAGACCTCCATGAGCTGAATTCTTGCCCTAAATGGAAAAGTAATTTTGCCCAAACCCCTACTAATACCTAGAGTTTAAACAAGCCCTGGTCACAATTATATTATAATTTATCTGTGAAATTGGTTTATTTATAATTGTGATACTAATTTTTGTTAATATAAAAATTTTTAATAATTATATTAATGCTATTCATCCTTTTTTATCTTACTATTATTATTTAAATTTATTAATGTTAAAAGCTTCTTGTAAGAAACATAAAATATGTAACCAGGAATTACAATCCAAATAGAATTCATAAATATAAAATAAAACCAAAAATAAAATTTGTCTGTAGGATCAGTAAATTTAAAATCTTCAAGCCAATTTGTAGCAAAATAAAGTACATCACCATATATTTGTGCCAATGAGATCAACATTTGTAATAAATAATATGACTCATTTCCTCTCATATGGCAAATGGCTGTATAAAAACATAGAGGTCCAATCAAGAAAGAGGTTATTGTTTCCATTGAAACTGTAAATGGATCAGAACTAAAAAATTAAAGAAAATAAAGGCTACATTAGATATCTGCTGTCACCATGAGCATATTCTTTCCCTAAAAATTTAAAACAAATTTTATATTACAAATTTGAGCAAGTATATTGTTGTCGGTTGATAATCTTCTATGATTCATAACAAAGTAGCCTTCCAAAAATGTATGTATAATACCACAAATCAAAAACCAATATGTGTATAATCTTTTTGAAGTTGATTCTTCCTCCATAGCACGCCACAAATACATAAAAACAAAGCTAAAAAATATTATCAATATTAAGTGTATGTAGAACGTATCAAGACTATTTTCAACGAAATTAATTTTAAGATCTATGGGGTAATAAGGATGAGCAGTAAATTCAGCAAGCATGTTTTTGGTATGAAGGAATGATCAAGTGATTAAGTCATTTGGATGTGACCAATTTCAAAAGAAATTTAAAACGATCAATTTTAAATCTATATATAATTTTATTTAATACTTATATATTTTTAGTCATACAAAAGATTGCAAATTGACTAATAAGAAGAACACGGATTTTTCTTAATGATGATTTAAACCTATTTATCTAACTTTCTATAAAAAAGAGAAATTTAAAGTAAAATACCGTTTTCTAAACACTTTATATAATTTTTTTGCCTAATTATCCACGGGTTAAATAGACAGCAGTAATATGACCATAGAGCAATATACAAAGCTTTCTATTTTTGGCACAATTTAGTATTTTTCTTCTAACCTTCACCGCAACCCATAATTACTTATACATTACCCAACCTTCAGAGGTGTAGGTTTTAAGGGTGAGGGGTGGGGGTTGAGGAATAATGTTGACGTGGAAAGAAAAGGGGTATGATATGTTATCACAGCTTAATTTTTATTGCCTTTTTTAATGTTTTCATAATAATTTAGCAAGTGACCAGAATCACCCCCCACCCCCTCCCCCCTCGATTAGTCATGGCTAACCTTATTAAAGCCTCAGACCAGAACCGTAGCCAGGGGGGGGGGGACACCTGGCTCGCACCTCCCTCTTTTCCGGCGAAATTTTTATTTTTACTGGTAATTTTAATAAAAACTGCCTGGCGCGCCCTTTCTAAAGGTAGTTGGGTTTTGTCATGTTAGCCTATCTAAAAACGACTAGCCCTTAGATCTAAAAGAATGTCATGCATATAATATAACATTATGTAAGTTAATTTCTTGACCAAGACCGGTCCGTGAAGCATTGACATTTCTAAGCTAACTGTTTCTAGGCGCTCAAATGCGTACTTTTTCAATATTTTTTCTAAAAAACCTTAGTATTTAGTAAAATTAGCTTGATTCTGTTCCTGACCCTTACTCTATTGATCCTCCAATACTAAAGATCAAAGTCAGGAGCCAAATTTATCATTGTATTCTTTCTAGAAATAAAAACTTACAAAAAATTGTGATGGAATATCATCAGGACCATTTTCCTGTTTGCCACTTTTAACACTACACTAGGCTTTGAGATTGTTCGCTGTTAACCTAAGTTTGCCTAAGTTTTCAGAGAAATGGACGGCTTTGGATTTCGTTGGCGGTCACCAATTTAATTACTAACCAGGCTCAATGCTGCTTATTGTGTGTAGGACACCAAATTTACATGCGCTCAAGGTCGTCCGATCTTTAATTTATTGTTACAATGTGAAAGTTAATATTCGTAGGGGAGACCGGGGCGAAATGGTTGGTGGGGTGAAATGATTAATGGATATATCTCTGCCAAAAATTATTCAATATATATAAATTTTATATATGTTGTAGATCTTTAAACAAGCTATCGATTTATTATATTTTTTACATATACATCCATTTAAAAAAATTTATAAAATCTCAATTAAAGAAAAAATGCTTTTTCAAATTTATGTTTTAAGCAACAATAATATTGCTTTATTATTAATAAAATGTTACCTCGAAAATATTATTATAATTAAAAGATGTAAAAAACACTTCGTTGTAAGAATATAATACATTTTTAACTTAAAACTTAATATTATTTGAACATTATTGATTTTGCAAACACTACTCAATGCGGGGCGAAGTGAATAACATTTTGTAAAATATGTTAAATGCTCAACTGAGGATTCAGTAAATTGATTAATTATATTTTAAATAAAGGCACTTATAATTATGGATAACCATGTATCTCATATATCCGTTAAAGCAGTTAACTTTTTTAAAGATAATGGGATTAATGGTCACACTACCACCTCATTGTTCACATAGACTTCAACCCCTTGATGTTGGGATTTTTGGGCCACTTGTAATTGATTATGATATAACTATTAATAAAATGATCTAAATCTATATTTATTTTTAATATATAAGGTTTATTTGAAATTAAAGCTGTAAATTTAATAAATTTTACACACTTTCATTTTGCCCCATGGGTGTTTCATTTTACCCCATATATGGGGCAAAATGGTTAATATTAGTGGGTTTATACATTGTTCAATATCTTTTTACAGAATTATATTTTTTTGGTTAAACAAATTATTTCATAAAATTTAATGAATTATCTTTAAAACGAGCCATTAATTTTTTCTTTTGGATTAAAAATGTGTCAGCAGCAACGATTTTGCAAAAATCTGTTCATTTCGCCCCGGTCTCCCCTACTTCACTTTTTGTATTTAAATTATACTACACGAAACTTTTTGCTGGAAATTTGGAATTTACGGCTCTATTTGTAATTTTACACCGGATCGTGCTGAAAATAACCAAAATAATAAACAGGCCGACTTTTAGGTTTGAATGAATCGGACGAGCCGGGCCAAATATCAAGTTCCGCTTTATGACCTGTTGACAAAGGGACGGCGCATCTTAAATTTACTAAGATAGGAGCGCTAAGGGATTATATCATATTTATTTGACGTCTAAAAGCAACAGTAAGCTTAAAATAGGGTGTCTTAAGAAATTTGAAAAAAAGTGCCTCACTTTGCTCCGGTCATGTCTAAATCGTTCAAAAAATGAGACCTGTTATTAAAGTGTGACATAAGGGGAGGAATTAATAGCAAAAGATAAAAAAGTTTGTGACAAATGGAGATGCTTGACAGGCATCTTTTATGATTAAGAAAATTTCATTTAATATTCATTCGGCAGTCATTCAATCCGGTCATTTATGCATATAGTAACAACCTGTTTGGAACAAAGACACATTGATACCAAATCTTCAAATAGCTGAGATGAAAATGCTCTATCTTATCGCAGGCGTTACAAGACGAGATCTTCTTAAAATACTTGAATACGAGGAAGGTTAATAAATTACTACTTTAACAAGAAGGATCGAAATAATGCAACTTTGTTGGTAAAGACATTAAAAACTTATGTTTTACATATGCTTAAAGTAATAGAAATTTCATGAATTATTTAAAATATGGATATTGCAAAAAGATACAATTTAGATATAAGAAATGCCAAAAACTACAAATATAAAATCCTTAACATCTTTTTGATGGAAAATTATTTGAAAATAAATAAATTAGATCCCATATTTAAAAAATATATTTTAGTCTTAAAAGCCAAACAAAAAACCTACTAATCTCTTCAAAGTAGGTGAAAGTTTGACCACGGGCGGGGGCCTGTAAATTCTGGCCAGCGGTAGTCACTATAGCCTAGTAAGCCACCAATAAACTATTTTTTCCTCCGAAATCTAGTATTGTCGGCAAAGTTTCCTTAATCTTCCAACAAGATAAAATAATAATTTAGTTTTTTTTTTTCTTTGAGCCTAATTATTATTTTTTTCAATATTTAGCGCGGTTAATGAACAAAACACAAAAGGCATAAGTAAGTCATTTGTGGCGCTTTAATTCCCAAGTGTATATTCCAACCCTACCTGTTTCCTTATTACTTAATTATCCTCATTTATTATTATCATTTTCTTTATATAAGGCAACACAAAGTGTGACAAAAATTAAGTTAAGCCCTACTTATAATAAGTCAGTTAATTTGAACAATATTAATTGTTGTGTCGAAAGAGACAGTATTTTCATACTCTACTTCCATGTTACTTGCTAATAAAAACCTAATAATTTTTGTTTGTTGCACTAATTAAAAAATGTACAAAATTTGTTCAAGGTAATCATTTTTAATAAATGATTTACTAATTAATTTTCCTTAATAACATCTTTATGTTGGTAGAGTAATAATGTTAATAATATAAAAATTCTTAATGGAATGAATACGAATTTTTATTTAATTTTTCCGCTTAACTTCCCTCTCATGCGGAAGAACAATTTTCTAAACTTTTTAAAAAATTCAAAAAGAAAGTTTACCTAAAACAAATTAAAAAAATTGTTGAACTAATTACCAAATTTACTAGTTTTTTTTTATATCGCACTACAAAAATTCAATTTATGTCAGTCAGTCGATGAGCATTTCAAAGGACGCGTTCTTATTTAGTTTTTAAAAAAAAAATCCGGATTTTAGAGTTTTTAAATTTTGACCTTTAAACGCATTTTGACAAAGTCCCCAATCTTAATTTGGGCGTGTTCAGACTTCTTACAATTTTTCAAAAAATTAAAATTTCCTTTTGACAAACTCACGACAAATTATTTATATTTATTATCAGCCTTTAAATTAATTTTCCTGAAAAAAAAAGTTTTTTTAAAAATTTTTAAAAAATATAAAATATTTAAAATTTTTAGGATTTCTAAATTTTAAAAAAATGAATGATGTCTGAACGCGTTAAAAAAAACTGCCACCTGAGCTTTTCCGTGGATGCCATAAAAATTCAAAATTACTACCCACAATATTACTTTTAAAAAATATTAAAAAAATATATATATTTTGGTTATTTACAAACCTTGCACCGGGGCCATAAGGAAGGGGGCAAATTTTGCCCCAATAAAATATTATAATCATTTTTTAAGATATTATTAAGTATAAATAAAACGTTTTTTGCAATCCGTCTCCCATTTCGTAAAAGATTGACTTTGCACCTATATATACCTGCTGGTATACGCTATAAGCTTTCGCCCAAAACCCTAGTTTTCTTAGTCCGTTGGTTAATATGGCTATCCTTGCATGGTTGATTAATAGAAAACATTCGAGATATTAAATGTTACCTAATTCAAGAATAAAATTACTTTCTGGGGCAATTAAAAGATTAACACCTTATTTGCCTTACTTATTATAAAAATAAAATAACACCGTGGTGATAAAGTAAATCGTTTTTGAGCCCATTGAGTTAATATATTTGAATTGCTCTGCCTTAAAGAGATTATAAAGTTGACAGTTTTTGTAAAAATGCAATTACAAATATTGTGACCTTACATGTTTTTTTTTTGGAAATTTTACTGAAGAAGGTAAACCTGAAAAAAATAACGTCAATTTTATTACACAGGTCAACAAATTTCAATGACACAACCGTTAATTTCATGAAAACATAAAAGAATTTATCCCCATGATGGCCTTATCGCATATATATATTTCGTTTTTCTTAGTTTCTTCCGGCCTTGGCTCGTTACATCCGAGCATATTAAAAAAAAGGCCTTTTTTGACCAAATTGACAGATCGAGAATACCCTTAAAAGAAAAAATTAAGAATCCTTTTTTCATATAAAAATTCCTTGTAACTTATTATCATCATATCATAATGAGAAATAAAATTTTTTAGTATATCAAGCTTTTACATCAGCATTTAGATAATACAAAATATTTTGCGTCCAAACTTAAATATAACACGATATATTATCGGTTTTTAATAAAAGTTTTATTTGAAGTTTGAATTTAACGATTTAACTGTTGTATATATGCAAAAAAAAAAATTAATTTATTTTTGTTTTTGAATCTTTTTGTTTTTTTGTGCATTTTTTCTAATATAATCTATGTTTATAGCTAACTGACTAAGTTTGATTAGAAAAAACGGTAAACGGATTTGAAAATTTCTTAGATGGCAGGTTTGATCTCCTTAGTTAGCTCATACTTCTCATTTTGTTAACCTGTGTTATAAGTGTTTTCAAATTCCAAAGTTTAAACCTATCCATAAATATAATTATAATACCTCGGAGGTAGTTCAATTTATTTGATTTCAGCGGGAAAGCTAACGGGACCGGTTTCATTCCTCATTATTTTTAATTTTTTAAATTAAATTGAGGTTTTAAAACGGTTATTACATATTTTGTAACTTGGTATTTATTTTATTATTGAGTAACCAATTAAATATCACCTAATTTAAGAGTCGTTTGGAGTATAAATTGGCGATAAAAAATTCAAATTTTTAAGTAGTGTGCGTGGCTATATCTTTAGTAAATTGACGCCTTGCCCCGTCCACATATTAAAATTATATAATAGAGGCTTTAAATAGGTAACAAATTTTGAATTGGGTTATTTGGAAATTTTTTGTGTGGTTTATACCATTTTGGCTCCACGAATTGTTATATTCCTTTTAACCAACTCCCGGCTAAAGACCTCTACATAGCTTAACCCCTCAAATCTCAACTTGTTATCCTCCAGAGATTGTCTTGACAGTAGCATATAAATAATTGCAGGTATTTATAAAAACTGTCCAATAAATATTATTATATTATTGTAATCGTTAATATAAGGGTGATGGTTACAAGTACTATATTTATGTTGTTTTTCTAATATAAAACTTTTTCCGCCTCGTTGCTTTTTACGCCGGCAAAGGGTCGAAGCGTTTAGGTCTTTAATTCCGATAGATTCAATAGTTTGCACCTTGACGAGCACACCTTCAAGTTGATGACAAACGTATTAAAATGCGCTTTCTAATTTTATTATCATTTTTCATATTCTTGTGACATGGTTTATATGGTTGTGTAAGAGTTAAATTGGTAATTGCAGTAGTTAAAGAAAAAGAAGTTGTGGAAAATGCGCAACCATTATTTTTAAGGAGTATATTATTATTATTTATAGAGACACCTTTTATACCTGTTTGATGGCAAAACCTAATGGGATGAGGGTTAAAAGACACGATGCGCAAAACGAAAATGAGATTTTAGTAAGAAGAAGATGGCAGTTAATTTTTGGCAATTAGAGTTAAATGGGGTGGAAATTGTTACTTTATGGCAATCCAACAGAGCCACTTATATGTTATTTATGTTTTTTTTGACATTGCCTCGCTAATCGCAGAAGTAATTGTATTGTTGGGCGTTTATTTTTAAACAAAGAAGGTGGTGGCTTGAAATTTTAGTTTATTTTTCCTCAAGTGATAGATTTTAGCATATAATAATATTTAAAAAGTTGTCATTTGGCCTTCAACTTTTTCCTTATTGTTGAATGAATTACATTACAAGATGCCATTTTCAATCATTATACAGCCTATTTCCATTTCAAACAAATAAAGATAAATGCGCTTTCAAAATTCAAAACTGCTAAATTTTTTTACAACCATACAAACATAAAATTTTTAATATCTAATCTTTTTGACCCATACCAGAAAAATTGCTGCCCCGCAAAGGTTTTTTTAATCAGCGTTCATAACCTCTTACAGTTTTATTATATCTAGGACTTATATATATTAAAAAGGGGTTATTCAGTTTTTAGAGAAAATATTAAGACATAGGCAGTTTTATCCTGTCAGAGCAGCACATTATTTGGTGACCATACATTAATATTTTATAGTTCCCTATAAGGTAGGCAAATCTATGTTTAGCACGAATTATTGATAATTTACATCATTCTTAAGGATTCTTCATAATTTTACCTGAAACCTACTTTTTGTACGATTTCCGTCAATTTGTCATGTCCGGATACGAGACATTTATTTAAAGCATAAAAATATATTAGCTTTGTTTAATATAAATTTATATATATAATTGAAGGAGATTGTTGATGTCTCCGTTTAACCTATTAAAGTTACATAGTTGCCAAACAAGTATACAGAAGTTGAAATAATAGGTTAAGGACATATAAGACAATATTACTAATATAAGTAAAGTCTATAAAATTTATTGTTTGGTAAAAATATTAAATGTTTAATCGTCAACGGCTTGACTTGTGCAAGCATATAGCAATTGTCATGTCGTTTTGTCGAAATTAAATGTCGCCGGGGGTCTCATATATATACATATATTCTGTTCGATTTAACATTGTTTCCTAACTAACTTCCTCTATAAGTTATAATTAAATGAAGTAGTTACTATTATTATTTTACGTTTGTAACTTTAAATCGTAAAATATATAATTTTTTAGTTCATCGTAGGCCCTTGACCCTTTGTTAAGATGAAACAATTATACTGCCTGCGCTGTATAAAAAGCTTAGATCAAAGTTTTGGATCGAATCACAGTTAGAAAGATATGTTCGGTTGAAAAAAAAACAAAGAGTTACTTTTTACCTTTGTATTATGTAATTTATTATCGCTCTAATTAGCGAGGAATCAAATTCGCTCACAGTGAAATACCTATTATTTAAATTTTTAATAAATTTTCTATCCCACTTATGATTTTACAGTCCATATAAAGTGTAATTCTACACGCCAATAAAATACGCGAATATTTATATTAACGAGCCCATAAAATGAGATATAAACGAGAATAGCATTTATTATTTTTGGACAAATTATAGCTAACAAGGTGGCTTCCAATTTGAAAATTTAATTTTTTTTTAATAATAGCAAGGTTCTAACGTATTTGCACTCGCCAACACAAAATAATCCTCATCCTATAAATTTTTTTTTATAGCATGGCTTCGAATATTATTTACAGGGATAAGATAGGAAGAATAAAAAAATTCGATGTTTTAATAACAGCTCACAAATTGGGGTTTGAAATAAAATGCATTTAGAACATGTCACTCCCGATTCTAGCTTTTCCAATTTGGGGGGTGCAGGGGGGGGGGCAAAAAAAACTCGTGGAAGGGGCAGAAAAAATTTTTTTTGGCAGAATTAGCCGTGACCTTCGGTCACCGCAAAA
Source organism: Acutogordius australiensis (assembly GCA_030555515.1). NCBI lineage: Eukaryota > Metazoa > Nematomorpha > Gordioida > Gordea > Gordiidae > Acutogordius > Acutogordius australiensis. The sequence continues at coordinate 17,170,878 of CM060243.1, forward strand.
ATATATACATGTACACTAATAGAATATTTGGGGGCGGGCAATGCCCCCCTCCCAAAAGGGGTCTAGAATCGTGCCTGGAACATGTTATTTTGACCTTGCTTTCACGAAAAACAAAGTATTAAGGTCGGTCCATGAAGGCAATCCAAGAAATGCTTGCGCTTATCAATTTTTTAGTAAATATCAAAGTTTCACATTAAATTATTGGAAAAAACATTTATAATAGGTGCCTGAAAACAGTCTGTCTAGGGGCGCTAATTTGCCACGGACCGATGCAAAGCACAAACTATTTTTTATAACCTATACGGTGTAGCCATGCTGACATAGTATACCAAAGGAGGGCGGTAATTGGAAAACCAAGGACCGATTTAAAGTCCTCAAAAACTACTTTTCTAGAACGCCCAGGGTCGGTCTGTCCATAAGGACAATACCATACAATGCTTGAGGAAGCCTGGCAATTTTTGGATATAACAGGGAATTATATCAAATTCAAAATAGTATTCGTTTTGTGCTTTTGAAAACACTTTAATTAGGGGTGTCAATAGGCCACCAAGCCTGAGAGCATATTTAATGTTTATTAAAATATTTAAAAAATGAAATAAATATAGGTTCAGGGCATTAACGAAGACAGGGTCTACCTATTAGCACAGCCGCCTTTCCTCCTTGAAAATAACCTTTTTAATATTTTCTCGCTTCCTTAAATGTCAAGCTGTACTATTAATTTTTTATTTAGGCTCCAAAAAAACGAGATAAAATGAACTACCAACAACAGATAATTATTTGGGGTCCTCTTCTCAAATCCGGGTGCAGCGCAGTTAAGTTTATATATTTTTTAATAAAACAAAAACTGCATTTTATTTTACATTTCAAAAATTTAAATAGAAAGGAAATGGCCTAAATAATTTATTTTAAACTATATTGTAAAATTATCAGGCAGTTTTTTTAATATATAAAGCATAGATAAACAAAGTGCTGATTTCACTATATGTCAATCATTAGACTCATCATTTCACACCCCTTTAAAGCTGTCACTCAATTTATCTTTTTGTATTAATTGCTGTTTGTTTTTTTAGCACTAATTTAATATTTGTCTATATTTTAATTAAAATTAACAGTTTTAATTAAAATATCAATTTTAATTATTTTTGTTGTAAATTGGAAAAATTTATTACGCGAAAAGAAAAAAAATTTATAATAAATATTGAAAAACGTCATGAGTTATGAAAAGCTTAATTTCTATGTTTGCAGCAAATTTTTTTAGTTAGATCAATATAATTTAATTTAAGTATCAATAGTCATTCACAAGATCTTTATTGTACGGCTGGAAGGTCAAGATAATATGTTTACCGTTTTTTTGTATGGTGTTGAACTTTTGTAAAAAAAAATACATAGCCAAAAATATATAGGTACGTATTTAGAAATAAGTAGTGCCAAAGACTTTAAATGTCCTAAATTTAATTTTGCGGGGTTCATTGTGTGATAGAATTGGAGAAATAGGGGGTTTTTATACTATTTTACTGTCCTTATAAACATACTAAGAAGATTTGAATAAATATATATGTTTAATTGAACAGAGGTAAAAATTGTTATAATTTGCTGTTTCCGCCCCCTTCTCCCACTTATACCTAAGCAATCTAACGCGCGACATTAGAATACGATATCTTAATATAAAAATAAATAAAACTGTAATAATGTAATAATCACAATAAGATGGTCACTGCTGTAAGCTACCTTAATTCCCCCCAACCTGCTTGCCATCATTTCATTCTCTTTCAAATCTTAAGCCTTTTTATAAATTGGAAGAAGAATTAATATGTATGCTTACCATTACACATTGTGATTTATATAAATATATAAGTCATATTGTCCAATAGAAGCGTTTGTATTATAATAATTTATCATTTAAGAAGTTATTTACCAAGGTCTAATCGTTACACTGGCGCACAAAAGGTCCCATAACTAATATATATATGTTTGGCCAAGAAATGTATCAGCATTTTAAGATGCAAGAGCCATAATTCGTGACAACAACAAATATTTCTAATCTTCTGTGATTGTCCGTCCCAATTAAGCTATTATATGCTGGCAACATCTTATAAAATGTTAGAATTATGGAAAAAACGGAATTATGAATGAATGACCATCACAGTCATTGATAAAAAAATTACCTTGACTGAACTTTACAAACGTTTAACTCATTCTCTGTTATTATGTTTAGCCACTTAATACCTGTAGTTTAGTAAGGTGTATGACAAAACAAAAAACCATTATATATTATAGTTAACTTTGTCGTGATATATCGATAATTTTCCGGTAAATTAAGCTTCAACCAAACTGACATTAATTCTATTTTTACATATAAACTTAAATAATTATACAAATATTTTTTTAAATATTATATTTCAAATACTTTTTTTTGTATTATTTTATTGATACACTTGATGAAAGTTTTGATATGATTAAGAAATATCAATAAAAATTATTCCATAACGCTTGGTAGAAAATTTATTTGTTCACACTGTTTTGTGTGTTATTAATATTTATTAGTCAATTTTTGTTATTTTATTCTTTTATGGATATCTGTAAACATAAAAATAAAGCTTTTCTCCGCAGGATTTTAACGCCTATTGTTTAAATTATAAAATATTAAATTATGATCCCGACATAGAAAAATTATCAAAGTTGCAATATATATATTTGTAAAAAAAATATAAATAGGAAAATATTAACTAAAAGGAAAAAGAAACTGAATACGAAATGCTTTTTTAATAATTAATTTTTAAAAACAAATTACCGCTTTTTCATAACAAATTGGATCAAAATTAATCAAAAAATAATAATAGATTTATTTATTTTACAACCAATTTTATTGAGTCTTTTAGATCCTTCGGACTTAACAGATTGTGCAAAAATATAAAAAATTCACAAATTAGACGTTTTTGTTAAAAAACTATTACTCAAATATGGCAGCCCTTAAAAATTTAAATATAACCAATCGGGATAAATTTACAATAAATGGAATTCTTGGAGGCCACAAGAAGACGGGAGACAACCAAGTGATACCATTAAATTCTGTTGATAGCAAAGAATTGGAGTGCGAAATATTAGATGCCGATGAAAAATACAGCATTCCCATGAAAAGAAAAAATATAGATGATATGACATATAGTAGCGGTCCACGAAAAAACAATTATCCAAAGGATTCTTGCATAAGCTTAACTCCATCTAAGCGTATTTTAGGAAATATTAGCCCAAAACTAGAAAATTCTCGCTCAGATTTAGTTAATGGCAAACTTGGAACGGATTTTTCTAACGGAATGATTCACCCAAATTTAGAACCTACCAACTTTCAAATTTCAAAAGAATTACCGCCATACAACAGCTCATCTTTCACTGGATGTTATGACCCAGCTACTTTGTATTACCTAAATTATTACACTTCCTATATCAAAAACGCTAATCCTTTCATGTTTCCGTACCCGACCCAAAGTTCAGTTAATTTGCCGATATCTGCTACGAATGACGGTGACAAAGACCAAACTAAATCAGAATTAAAAAAATGGGCTTCTCAGCTTAGTAAAAATGATGAAGTATTATTACAAAAGGACACTATGGATAAGGACGAAAAGATAGAAGTCTGCGAAAAGAATATGTACAAAAATGGATTTTGCTGGGCCAACCTACCTCGAACAGGTATAAATTGTAGATATTTAGATATGCAAAAATACATGAAATAATAAGCGTTTAAAAAATTAACTTTTTTAAACTGGGGTATTTAAGCGAACCAAACAAAGATTCAAGTTTCTTTTACGAAGCACAAAGATACTTCAGGACGATATCTTACGTCCAGCAATGTCGTTCGCCATATCTGATGGGCCCTCAAGAAAATGGCAAAAGTTAAATGCAACGATTCTTAGTTAAAAATTCTATAATGCATTTAATACGTGCTAATGCATTGCTTAGATTAACCTTATTTACTGACGAGCCCTATTTCTCTAAAAGTTTCACGGCCAAATATTGAAAATAATTCTCTTGTTTAGATAGGCTGTCATTTTGGGCATTACGTTTAGGGTGTGGAAGGTAGGGAGAATATGTAGCGTTGAGCTCATAGTTACCATTCATGCACCCCTAAAACGTTGTGTTATATATTGATTCAAACAGTACAAATTTGTCTATTTTCATTAGTAAAAATGGCAATGTTTTTACAAATAGTGTAGCCAAAATAATTAAATTTTATTGAAAATGCGAGCTTGAAGCCCCAAGATATTGCTTAATTTGCTAATATGGATGCATCGGTCTTGTCTACTATCCTTTAGTAGAAGTAAGTATTATAAAATTTGAATGAGTTGAGTCAGCTAATTTCATACAAAACTCAATCCATAAGAAATCTGTTAATATTAATTTTGTAGACTTTCCATTAACTTCAGACATTCTCTTCTGTTTTTCTCCAGGTGTTAGCGGAAATTAATATGCTGACCCACTGGCACACAGCTAAATCAAACATTTTTGTAAAATTTTCTTAAAAACATAAGTAAAACAAAGATATTATTGATTACGGATTCTAGTGGTGGGCTTTAATCTCATGCTAGGTTAGGTATACAAAGAAGATAAAAACACAAAAGCTCAAAAGATTCTAATTGAATTTAATTTGATTTACTTTTTAACTAATTAACTTATCATTCATTTGAAAATATTAAAGATAGTAAAATAAAATTTAGCATTAATGAATTTATAAAATATCAAGCGCCTTCGGCCTTGTGAGGCAATCACATCCAAGATTTTTATGTAATTTATGAAATTTTTAAATTATGAATTTTTAATTATAGAATATCAAAATGGTATCATTACATAATGCCATCCATATATTCTATATAGTATTGAAAAAATCTTAGCTAGGCAATTTAATTATTTTTCAATATTCGACCAAGGGGAAGATAAAAAGGCTAATATTCCAAAAACCGGTCCAATTAACTGCTCTTTTGTGTCGCGACAAAAAATTTATAAATTAAAGTTAAACTGATTGATTAATTGCGTTAATTAATATATTGTTTTGCAATACCTCTAAAAACTTTTGTTATCTTTTTGTCAAGTTGAAATTAGGACAAAATTTTACATTTTGTTATGTCAATAATTTCATATTTAGTTTGTATAAAGTCAAATATAGTCTTCAGTTTTATTAAAAAGAAATGTCTCTTGGCAATAATGTTAAACAAGTTGGCGCAGAGTTTTAAATGGAACAATGTTAATAATTAAAAGACAAATAAATTGAGCAAGCTAATCAAGTTTTTGTAAACAAAACGAAAAAGCAATTCCAGCTGCTTTTAACAACTCCACCCAAATTTCCTGAATTAAATGTTGCCCATTATTAAATACAAACTAAACTCTTTAATATATGACAAATCAAGCTTGGACGAGGCATTAAAGCTTTAACAATTATACCTTATTTGAGATTAATTATTATTTATTATTTGAGGTAACATTTTTTATAATAAAATGATTTTTTTTGTTTAATAGGACACGAGAATTTTATAAAAGGATTTAAACATTATCATCATCGACCAATATCAAATTTAACACAGAATTATCATAAAGCAAATGGATCTGCTGGCTCACTCGCAAAAAAAGTAAATATCAACGATGATGAGTATGGACCCCGGCTATCCCCTCATCCAAAAACCATAAAATTGTTCAATGGCCATAGAAAACTAGATGCTGACAGGACGAGAGATGCCATAGAAAAGAAAGGTAACCCATACCAATATGAGGAGGACTCCAAAGACACCAATTTCATTGGCTTGGAAGAAGGGCATGGAGATGAACTAAGTACTGAATCCCAAGAGGACGGTTCGTCAAACAAATCCTCGGGTGATGGCGACCACGATCCAAATCAACACTCTTCCAAAAAACCGAGGAAGGCCAGGACGGCATTCAGTGACCACCAGCTCAACTCTTTGGAAAAATCATTTGAAAAGCAAAAATATTTAAGTGTACAGGACCGGATGGAATTGGCAGCCCGGCTAAATTTGTCAGATACGCAAGTCAAAACGTGGTACCAGAATAGAAGGTATTGTTAAATTAGTTTGTTGAAATAATATAAACATAACAAAAATTTGTAAAAGTTAATTAACATGAGTAATGCAATAAAATAATTGAAAAAATTCAGTTATTTTTACAATATATTTTTAGAACCAAGTGGAAACGGCAAACTGCGGTAGGATTGGAACTTCTTGCTGAAGCGGGCAATTATAACGCTGTGACAAGGCTTTTGGCCCAAAATCCTTATTGGTATGCCAACTATGCTTCTGCTATATTTGGGGAAAACGAAGAAGAAAATTTTTGCACTTTCAACACAGAAGAAAATATTAATGATCCAAACAAAAGTGATAATGATCTTTTGGAAGAAGCTGACAAGAATACGGAAACTGGAACGGATGTCACTGAGGATGGTGATAAAGATAAGAAAAAGTTAAATTTTCTTAAAAAATTACCTGCCCTGTTGCAAGCAAAATTGGCAGCCGAAAAAAAGAAAAGGGAAAAGTCGACGAATAAAAACTCTCAACGTCACCAGCATTCAGAAGATCAAATGTCATCGATCACATCCAGTGAATCGAATGATGGTAGCCCGCACCGTAATAACGAAGGAGAGACTCCTAAAATTACAAACTCGGCGGCAAAAACTGAAAAATTTAGCACTGAAAATGTTTTATCTCCCAATGATCCTAAATCTCACGATATGATTATAGGGGATACACCTGATAATTCTCGTCTTTCATTAACCAATTCTATGGCACCGTATCCCCATTTCTCCTTTCCCTTTCCGCATTTTTATGTTCCAAATTACCCATCCATGGCTTATGCTAATTCCAACAATTCTTCTGTTCCCTCGGATGTAGCATCCAAAAACAAGGGGAATGTTAAAAATTTTTCGAAATTTTATCATCCTCAATATGGCTCGAGTTCGATCACCTCACAGATCTCTCAGGGCGGGAATACGTTGAAATACAATACAAGCCAATCTCTATTCTCATATGACCCACAAGCTAGCTATGATTACCTTAAATTTGGCCTATCACCGAATGTACTTTCAGTAATTAGCGATTTTCAATCCTCTAAAGGTCGGGATTGAATTATGTCAAATATTAAATATTCATATATAAACCATGTCAAAACAGGGTTTAGCATTTCCATTAAGATTCATAATTGACGAGATAAATTAGAGTAGGATCAAATAGAATATATATGGGTATAATGAGTCAAGAATATTTTCATTGACGGAATACTCTTCGGACAAAGTGCACAATATTCAAAACGAATCTCGGTAAACACAATTCCTGATTGTTTTTATTTACCGAAAAGCCTCTGCCATGTTTACTAAGGATATTACAACCAGGACATCGTAACATGTTTTTAGACAAATAAACATGAAATGAGCTTGGCAAAGTTGTCGTTTTGAACGTTGTGCAATTTGACAGGAGAATATTTGGCTGGACCCATTTGTATTCGTGCATTATTTATTTATAATCATTGGAACTTTTTATTTTTACAAAATTGTGTTAATTTTTATAATACAAATGTGCAAATTAATTTAAATATTTAATGATACTTTGTGTCGCTGATGTTTTTATGACAATAAATTTAATTTAATATTAATTTAATAAGTAATCTAGGACGTTTTTCAAATCTCTGCCCTAACACAATTTTTCATGCGCCGCGCTTCCATGGCTGTGTTTATAATTAACCTATTAAAAAATACAAACTAAAATAGTTGTACTTTCAAATGAAACCTTCCTTGAGATTTTAAAGATATTTGCTCATTTACACAATTCATTGTGTCGAAAAATTTTTTTTTAATAATATACGTCAAAATTTATAAGTTTAAAACTAAAAATGTCGGACGACCTCAAGGTCATAAAAACTTTATTGTCTTTTACACTCGTTAGCAGCGTTGAGCAGCCTGGTTACTAGTTAAATGGGTGACCGCTAACGAATACCAAAGCCTCCCAATTTGAGAGCCTGGGCCTTAAAAACCTATTTCATTAGCGGGTTAAATCTTATTCTGCGGAGCCTGTTTTAGAATAAAAAGAGGAAGCCGTGACGGGTAAGCCGTTCTTCAACCCGCGAATGTTAGAATAAGAATATAGTAACGCAAATGCTACAGTGGGGTCCGTACGGAGCCCAATTTTTAATTTTCTACATCTTAAATATTTTAAAGTTAAGAACTTTATTTATTTTTTGTTTTGAAGAAAAGTACGTGCTAAACTAATACAAGTTTTTATTGTACGTAAACTAACACAAAGTAGAAAAAAATCTGAAAAATGGGAGTTATTATTTTTCTATATTACATTAAATAAATATTTTTAATAAACAAAATGTATCATTATTATTAATTAAATCGTGTTTTTAGGTCTAGTAAATATTAATAAATATTCATGAAAAAAATATTATTAAACATAAAATTATTTTTGGCTAGTACTCACTCAAAATCTAGATATTTTATATAGAAAGTTAATTAATTATATCATTATTATACAATACAAACATTTTATACACTTAATAAAAAAATATTATAAAAGATTACCTAGAAGCAATAATGCAATTTTTTTAAAATTACAATTGGATCATGGTTTTTAACATTGGAATTGACCATGTGGGGTCCATACGGACCCTAATAGGATTAACAAAGTTTAAACTTGGACCAAAATTTAGTTACTAGTTTTGTTCAATACAAATTTAAAAAAAAAGTCAATTTGACCAGTAATATATAATATTTTTGAAGATATTCAACATTTTAGATGTGCTGGCGTCCATATGGACTCCACAGTGCTAATCGCGGGTTAAGGGAAGAAGGTTTGGAAAAAAGTCCAATACCGCGGGTTTTTTTCAAAACTAGGATATTTAAACCCCTAATCACATATGGTTTACCCATAAGTTTTTGCACCCAATTAGGAAAATATAAAAAGTGGTTTTTAATTATTCCGTCATAAATATGTGCACGTAGGGCAGGTAGGCCCTACGCGAAAAAACATTTGCAGCCATGCGCATGCACAGACTAGAGTTACATGAAAAAAGAATAAAAAAATTTCCACTTTTTCTACAAATAAAACCTAGCATAAATTATTTTAATCACATGTTTTATCACGATATTTTCTGTAGGCCAGGTCCATATGATAGCTAATAAAATAAAAAAATTCATCTCTCCAATACTTGTAGGGCCTTTCGTAATAATGAATTTCAAAACTAAAGTGGTATTTTGTAATTCATTGATCGGCGCCTTGTATATTTAAAATCCAATCCGCATTCCGCAATGGGTTGCTAGACGGACCGGATCTACTGTGGTCCTTGCAAAACCGTCAAAACAAAAGGGCTTGATTTTAAAAATATTTTTTGAAATATTGTTTTCATCTTTTAATTTAACCATATACTCATAGAGCTCCTGATGATAAAAAAAACACAAATTAAAAAAAAGGGTTGATCACACCTTGGTTGTCACTATTAAATTGTGTGACCTCTCTCTCCAATTTAAAAATGCTTTTCTGTGATCATATGTATATTAATTATAATAATTTGTGTTGAAGCAAAAGATGGCGGGCTCACGTAAGAAGTATTAGGCTTACAAAACGGGAAGAAAATAAAATCATGTCTAGCTCTAGCACAATCCAATTTTTTTAATTGAAAATATTGTTTCAGCCTAATTATCTATGACATTTAATCAATTTGTAAATATGAAATTAATTTATGAATTCAAGAGACTGGATTTGAAGAATCCCATAAAATATATAACTAAGATTGGGAAAGATCCGCAAAAAAATTGCCGTTTTTGGTGGTAGGTTAGTTTTGCCTTTTATTGAAAATTTATAGGCATAAAAAATTGCCATTTTTACTAAAATATCGAGAAGTTAAATTAAAAAAGAATGCTACAAGTGAAAAATACAATACAATTAAATTTAATTATTATAAAAAGTGACTCGCTAAGTTAATTATCCACCCCGACCGGGCTGGAACAAATTTTGTAAAAAACCCGGGGGGCCCGGACTTAAATTAAAAATAATTTTGCCGATTTCTTTTAACTCATTAGTGGCTTGTTTTTTTTCATTGTTGGATTAAATTAAATTACCTCACTGTAAGAGTATTACTGCAACATATACGGTATTTTTTATATAAAAAAAAAGCTTGCGATATTAAATTTCTGGGCCATATTAATAATTTCGGGTCGAGCCAGGTCAAAAGCAAAAACCAACATTTGGGCTTGATGTAAAATAAATGTCGGGCCTGGGGCGTAACACGGCCCGGCCCGTGTTGAACTCTATTTTAGTTTGGGATAAGCAGAAAACAAATTTTAATAGAAAAGTCCAATTAAAATCAAGCCAACGTTTACCATAGTTGACATTTATCAATATATAATGCTTCTAATTACAGAGGTAATAATAAAATTTAACCTTGATTTGTAGGTTTTCTGCATTTCTTAAAAACTAATTTGTCACATTTTTTTGTGCTTGCAAAACTATTTTTATTTTTAAAACGTTAGTTATTTGAACCATGTTGAAAATTTAATATTCTACCTGAAATACGACATTAAGTGATTTGAATAAATGTAATAATGTTATGTAAATTCGTTTAAACATAAAACCGCGTATTTGGCACCAAGAGAAAAAATTTATATATTTTGAAACGCCAAAAATGTATGCTTTTAAGGAACACCATCGCGATTTTGGTTGCGTTTAGTGCAAAACAAATTCCTTATAATCCATAATTACAATTTCTAATAATTTATTTATGGTAACTCTGTGCCAAAATTCATTTACAGCGAGGCAGCTAAAATGTTATGTGGTCAAAGAGACAGCTGTACCATATGTAATAATGGACAATATCCGGTTAAAGAAAGAAACGTGCAAAAATTCTTAAGGTTGTCAAATATTGGTAAACTAGCTCTAAAATCAAGTAGCATAAATTTAACAAAACCACTTAACGCATGTCCCCTCTAATACCATGCTCATTACCAGTTAAAGGACATTATTAACCATTTATGATTATATTTAAAAAAGCTTATTAGGTTTATAGAGGCTATATTTTACAAAAATTGGTTCTTGCAAATCAAATTGGTGATTTTCACAACCAAATCGATAACCGCCAGAAGACAACAATTTAACGGCCCGGCCCGGCTTGTCAGCAATGGGGTTTTATTTTAAATTAATTATGTCAAATTAAAGGCATAATGTTTTTGAAATTATCTAAATTCAAAATAAAAAGGTTGCAAATAAGAATTAGTTACAAAATGTTTTAAGAGTTAAATTTTACCTCTTGTATCCTGTTCAAACATTCAAAATTAGTAAAAATGCTAAGAGTGACACCTTTTGACCAGGCTCTATATTTAAAATACCTATAAAGTATTTTAATATAATTAAACTATTTATATATTGAATAAAAACAATTTTATGTTTAATTTAATGAGATTATAAAATTGTTATAAAACTACTTAAAATTACCTACAACTTTATTTAACTTAGAACTTCGAGTGAGTTTTTTTAAACAGGTAATATACTTTTATAATCTGATCGTTTCTTTAGTCAAATTTTCTTCCCTGTACATACGGATTATGCCGTAAAAATAAAAAAGTGCATATGACGACCTCGAGAACCAAAAACTTAATAAATATTTTTAAAATTGTTAACCAAATTTAAATTTTAACAATAAAAAGAAAATTTTTAGTCAATTTAAAGATTGGTAGAAAAATTATTAAAAAGTCTAATGCTAAAGTTGTGTCCAAACTATCCAATTTTTTTTATACCAATCTATCAAATAAAAGCAAATATATTATTTTACTTTTAAAGTATATTTATAAAAATTGCTAACTTGTGATTTTTTTTAAAGATAATATATAGTCCTTAAATCTCGAAGTCAAAAAATGTCATTTTTGGTATTTTCGTAAAAAATTTTTGTATTATACAAGAAAAAATTTGTTTGTCTGAAAGTGATGGATTAGTATTATAACGGTTAAATTCATGGCTAAAATTAAGTTGGTTTAATTTAGGCTAAAGGGCTAAAAAGAAATTTTTGGCAGAAAACTTTTTTTAATTGGACCGCGACTTGAGGCGTCGATAGATTGTGGATTTTAAGAGCACCAAACGGCACTCTAACTCTTTAAAACCATAAACTATAAAGAAATAATAAATATTTTGGGTGTTTTTTCTTGATTTCATAAAATTAAAAAAAAAATACATTTTGATCGCGTAAAGAACACATCTGATTGACTCAAATTCAAACCTTTGCTTATATTTAAACTAAAGCATACTCAAATGATGATAATCCAATTTATCTAAGCCCTCTCAAAAGTTGAATTGGCCTTAAATTGGGCTGGTTTGGCTTACGTTATTAAAATAACGGGCCGTGCCCATCTTTTTATCTTATAAATTCCTTTAGCTATTTTTAACAAGACTAAGGCCGATCCGCCGCATATTGGCGCCAATAAGCAAAGTGTCACCCACCACACGCTTAAAATCATGTTTTTTCCCACAAAAATTAGTTTAAAAACTTTATTTATCAAAATATCAGCTGTTCCGTACAAACTTTAAATAACTCATTCGGTGTGCCTTTAGATGTATATGGAAGCCAATAAAATATGCTTTGGGGCATCCTTTAAACATGGCCAAATATGGACATTGATGTCCTCGTTGTTAATTGTATGATTACTGATTAGATAAGGCCTACTACCTTTATGAATTTGTGGTTTTATTAGTTAGCAAAATCCCAATTGACAGGTGGCTTGAAAAAATACCTCTCGCTATATGGAAAAAAGAAACTTATTCAATCGCTGCACGAATGATCCTATATATTTTTTTCAATATTATATAGAATTTTAACATAACTAATTACTGGCTACTTTTGGTCCTTGCTTTTTAACATCTATTTGCCATTATGGTCAAAATCTCAAGCCAGCTATAAACATTATTTATGAAAAGATGCTAGAAATAACAAATGTGAATAAACATGGAAACATTAAAAAAACTTATTTACAAATAACAGCAAAACATTTAGATTTAAACTTATAATGTTATTATTTTAAACCGGTAAAAAATTGTATCCTATGTAGCTTGTGGTGCAAAATTTTCTTTCCTAAATGTGGATGTTAGAGCTTGATATGCAAAATTTAAAATCTCATCATATCAAATGAAAAATTTAAGTTTCATTTTAACATTTATTTTTAATGATTCTCAAGTTAGCGAAATAGAATTTTAGGCATTTTTTCGATTTTTGTGGATCTGTAAGGTCTTGTTCCATTGATGATTCACTAATAGAGATAAGGCCAACATGTAAAATGTTTTTCAACAGATTCGTAAACCACTTTGGTTAGAGTGATATTTTAAAGGGTGAACGGTTATTTTGTGATTTATTTAGATGTAATTAATAATATATTTTTTATTCAGATCTATAGCCGTAAAATATCATATTAAATCTAGGCTAGAAAATTTTTTTTGCCATTTCAAAATTCTTTAAGCGTTAGCCCTTAAAAGTCAAAAATCTAACAGGGTCAACTTCCCCTACCCGTGACTCTGCTTAAATTTTAATGGCACCGTTGGCATTTAATAATGTTGGAAGAATTATGCGATTCATTTTCTTTACCTGTTGTATATACCATTTTATTCCATTTTCTATTGTGAATCAATAAATTAATGATAATGTCGCCGGTGGGAAGGAAAATGAGCAATTACTGCTAAATAATTGTGCTTTTGAAACAAAACACCCGCCAAGCCCTAATAGCTTTCACCATTAAAGCAGGTATAATAGCCCCGTTTCACTATCGCAATACAACAATTATAAACTATCCAGGCCAAATGAGATTTAAAGGTAATAATTGTATAGGTTTGGGAGTTAATGTGTGTTTATCAGAGGGTGAGAAAGGCGAGAAACTGTTTAATGTCAAACTGAGCGTTTAGTAGATTTTAATTAAACGTCGGTAAAAAACGTAGTAGCAACATAATTCACATTAACTGGGCCATAAAAATTGGTGCCATCCATTTTCTTCAAATTTTATTTCGCACCGTGAGCTTTTATAAAACCATAATCTATATAAAAAAAATGGCTCTTATCTTAAATAGCCTGGTAGAAATTAATTTAATTTTTGCTGCGCTCAGCTCTATTAATATTGTTTTCTTTTAATTAGGGTTAAAAGCTGTTTTAACTCAGTGTATATCTTTTTTCAGCCCTTAAAAATATATCCATTTAGGGATGAGTTGGATGTTTTAGACCTTAGGGGGCCACCTGGGTAAATACAAATTACTTAATAAAAATGGACTATTTTGGGTTGGTAACTGAAAGGGGTACACTACAAAATCAAAAGATTGGAAAGTCCATCTTATAAGAGACTTTTTTATTTACTATTCTCGTGTCTAGATAAAATAAAAACTTATTGATATTTTACCAATTAAATTGAGTAATTTAGGTATTCGAATCGGTTTTAAAATATGCATCTTTTATACAACTACCAGGTCTATTTTCCTTTTTTTTTGCATTTCCGCCGAATTTCTGTCTGAATATATCAGGTTAATGCCAAAAATGACATTTTTGTTCATTCGAGATTAAAAGGGAAAATAAGATAAAAAATATAAAAAATAAATATAATTTTTAGTCCATTATATTTATAAAGTTAGAAAATTTAATTAAAAGCTTAGCTTGAACTTTATTTCTTTTGCAATAAAGAATATAATTTTTTTAATTTTACAAATATTTTAAAATTATATCAAATTAGGCAAAAAAAACTTTAATGACTTAAAATTTTACAAAAAAAACATACTTTTGATATTTTTTAGTCTTAAGGTCGCAAAAAGTGTCAACTTTTACATTTTTACTAAAGAGGCTGAGAAAAAATTGTAGCGTGAAAAAGTACACATTATGGGACTTATCTAATTAAAGAATTAATCTTATGATTTTAAATTTTTAGAGTTTTTTTTATAAGCAATTCTACATTATAAACTGTTTAAAAGTTAAATAATATTTTTTTGCTGTGTATTATGCGTATACCTGCGATTAGCACTGTGGGGTGCAAATGAACTCCAGCACATCTTGATTTGAATATTTTCAAAAATATATATATCACAGGTCAACAATTTTTGGAGAGTTATGAGTTTACTACAGAGATCCTGCCATTTTAGGGAATATCAGATCCGTTTACCGTTTTTCCTAATCAAACTTAGTTAGTCAGTTATAAACATGAAAATTTAAAAAAAAAGGTTAAAAAACCAAAAAGATTCAAAAACAAAAATAAATTAAAATTTTTTTGCATATTCACAATAGTTAAACTGTTAAATTCAAACTTCAAATAATATTTTCATTAAAAATCGATAATATATTGTGTCGTATCTAAGTTTGGAAGCGAAATATTTTGTATTATCTAAATGCAGATGTAAGGGCTTGATATAATAATAAAATTTATTTTGTATTATTTGTGATTAAAAATATAAATTACAAGGGATTTTTATATGCAAAAAAGATATTTAAATTTTTTATTTTTAGAGTATATTTAGATCTGTCAATTTGGTCAAAAGAGGACATTTTTCGTTATAGACGGATCTAAGGAGCTAAAGACGGAAGAAACTAAGAAAAACGAAAAAATTTATGAGATTAGGCCATCATAGGGATGCATTCTTTTATGTTTTCATAATAATCACGTTTCTAACATAAATATTGTGACCTGTGCATTATGGGTCAAATTGTTATGACTTTTTTCTACATTACATAATGAACAAATCTAACAGGCCCGATTCTAGCTTTTCTATTTGGGGGGAGGGGGGGGGGCAAAAAAAACTCGTAACCGTGACCTTCGGTCACAGCAAAAAATATTACAACAGATGAATCCATGTTCAAAGTTTTACATTTTTAACAAATTATGAGTAATTTATTATATTTATGAAATAAAAAAAAATGATTGCGTTTATAAATTGGATATGTAAATTAAAATTAATTGTTTTCACTAAAATCAATTGCTTAAAAAGATATGATATTTGGAAATTAATTGTAAGTATAATTTTATCATTTGGTGTCAATGCGCATGAAAAATAAATATATGACATATATGAATGATAAAAATGAATTAGATAAAACTTTAAATTTTAGAAAATGAATAGTAAAATATGATTGATTATCATGAAAAAAAATTTATAAGTATGCTAATTTGGAAGAATATATATTAAAAAACACTGGTTAAATATAACTAGTAATTAATATTAGGGTAAAAAATTATATAAAACATGAACATAAACGTTAAATGCGCATAAAAAAAGCTGATTATGAGCAGTGTATTGTATTAATCTAACAATTTTATGCTAGAGGTTGTTTTGAATAAATTATAAAATTTATCAAAATTCAATGTCCCAGTTAATGACTTCGTGTCCTAGAAGAACCAAATCCTTTACGCAGGTCACTACTTGCCAACCTACTAGAAGTTATTATCCTTCTTAAAGAAGAAAATGTGGCCTCACAACTCGACGTTGAAGAGCCAAATAACAAACTTATAGAAAAAATGTTAAATAAATTAGGAAACGCATCTTTGTAACCATATAAAAATTTAACAAAATCATTAGTAACATTCTTTGTAATTATTAACTTTTCTTATTAAAAATTTGGCTACGTCAATTTCTTTAGATAATGAATTTTTATCAATATTACTTATTTTTAAAAGAGGCTCTAATTTATTAATTAAATTTATAAAGGGAATCTAAAGATTCTAAATAAATATTATCGGTAAAAAATCTATTATAAAAAAAATCAATAAATAAATCAATAATATTAAATAAATACTTTGTAATTCATCTATTCTCATTATGAGTAGAAAATAAATAAAAATCAAAAAAATCTTTAGGTTTAGTTTTTCTTTTATCCATAGATAAATTATTGTCATTTAAAAAAGTATTATATATGTAAAAACAGTTTATAAATATATCTGTAAATGTATTTGTATTTCTTAATTGTTTAATTTATAACAAACAATGGTACATTATATCAAAAGTTTTGAAAATATAAATCGTTTTGCATTGAAATTGATCCTTAATTATTTTTAATAATAAAATAATTTTTCAAATGATAAATAAAACAAAAATTGATGATTTTAAATATGGTCAAAAAACCCCAACGCTTTGGCCCGTGATCTGAAGATATAAAAAAAAATATTTTTAATTTTCAAAAGAGTATTTAATATTTTTATGTAATTTTTAAAAAAAAACAATGGCGTCGTAGTGACCACATCACCGATGGGACAACAGCTGGGGTATGGTCCCGCATTATTGCATCATGTTGGAAAAATTTAAAAAGTGAAGAAAAAAAATCAGAAAAATCTTTTCCTTCACAAAAAATATCAAGACAATCTTTTACAACAAGATGCAATCGGTGGTTAAAGCAGTTAATATACGGACATGGTGTCCAGCTATTTTGCTTAAAAACACTTGAACACCACCATTTTTCCCGGGCATTACGTTCGCCCCATTGTAGCATTGTGCGATTAGGTTGTTTGGTTCTAGATATATACTAACAAAAGATTGTGGACAAGTGAGAAAATTTCCTAGGCATCAGAATGAATTGCTTTCACAAATATAGAGTTTTCTGTAACATCAAATTTTTCTATATATCTAATAACAACAGAAATAATTTCTGTGTTAGTTTGATCTCTCTAGCGGATGAGAGGTGTTGATGAATGAAAACACTTTTTAAAAAAAGTAAATATTTTAAAAATAATATTTTTCATATATTTTTGGAGGAGCAAATTTAATTATATTATGTGAAATAAAATTTATACGTATTTTTGGAGGGGCAAATTTAATTTTTTAGGCAAAAATAAAATTACTATGTATTTTGGGGGGGTAAATGTAATTTTGGGGGGGGGGGCAATCAAAATTTGGGGGGGGGGTCTAGAATCGTGCCTGAAATCTAATAATTAAAATTTGGTCCTAGTCTTATAACAAAATTCGTTTAGAATTTAGAAATTCTCTTGGGGTCTGTATGGACCCAACACTTTCAAGTTGAAAACTATGATATTGCCTCGATGTAAATTTAAATTTAATTAATTTTAACCTTATTTTTTAGTTATTTTTTTAAATAGTTTTACATATAAAATGTTTGATTATGAATTTTATTTTCATAGTTTTTATGGTAAATAATAGTCAGAAATAATTTTTTATTTCAGAATATTTTTTCATAAATCTTTCTAAATATGTTCTACTAGACCTAAAAACACGATTTGTTTAATAACATTAATACATTTAGTTTAATAATAAGATTTATTTAATATGGAAAAATATAAAATTTTCGATTTTGGATTTTTTCTATTTTGTGCTAAACAAAATTTACAATATACATTAATGGTTACTTATATAAAGAGAACGTATTTTTCTTTAAAATAATAAAAAAAATAAAGTTCATAAATTTCTGAAGCTTTATAGGTTTAATTGGGGTCCATATGGACCCCACTGCAGCATTCGCGTTACAAATTTATCACTCTAGCATTCGCGAGTTAAGCAAAATTTTTTTTTTACGAGAAGTTTAGTTTTCACTACTACTGGTAGTGTGGCCCAATGGGGAAAAATGGGCTTTTTTTTCTCGGGCCAAAAAGGGGAAAAAGCTCATAGTAATATTAATTAATACAACCCCACCCCCCCCCCCCCCCCCCCCCACACACACACACACAAAGGCCTTTTTTTCCTTCTTTTTCCTGAAGTTGGAATGGGATTCATATAAAAAGCCAAAACCCTTTGAATTAAAAGGCCCTAATTAATAAAATAAAATGAAGCTTTTTGTCACCCTTATTTACAAGTTTTTGCCCCTAAAAATTCTCATTTAAGGGCTAGCTCTTTTTTATAACTAGGCCTGGTTTTCAGTGCCTAAAATTTAGAACCGTAAGTAGAGTCATAAATACTAAAAATAAAAGGCTTTATAATAGTCAAGAAAGCTAAGGCAGCGCTAAACACACTTAATGAAACTTTTCCTGAAAAAATTAACACATCTTTAAGCTGCAGGGCTGTCCCTTTATTTGTTTACTTTATTAAACCTATTAGATGGGATATTTTACTTAATTTTAGCATTCATTAAATAAAAGGAGTGTTAATATTGAACATTCTAGCTAAATGGCTTAGCCAAGTCGGAACAAAAATTTATAATCAACTAGCAAGAAATATAGGCCGGGCAAAAAATTAATTAGGGGGAGGGAAATTAATTCCTGTGGAAATCACAAATAAAAATAGAATAGAATATTAAATTTAATTAAACGACCAAATTTTTAAAAAGAGACAGACTGATACATGGTCAAAAATGTCTAAATCCCAAATCTGAATATACCTTACGTATCAATTTGGTATTAGAGATTTTCCCAAACCTTTCCTCCCATTAGGGGCAGTCGGTCACAGCTTTGCCACTTTAAATACTAGCTATTCAATTTAGTAGCAGAAATGAATGCGAGCCCGTGGTCTAGGTTTTTAAGTCTAGGCTTTGGGGAAAAAAGGGTTTTCGGTCTGCCGGTCAGTCATCCAAGTAATAACCAGGCTCAGTGCTATATATCGTGATTTATCCAACACAAATCTGCAGCATCTCTAGGTCGTCCTACCTTAGCATACCTTAATATTTATAATCGCTCAAAAGACCCAAAATTGTAACTATCTACTAAACTAAAGATTTAATAAAGCGTTGGATATATTATGCAATTTGCCATTAATATTAATGCCTCTGATAGTTTTTGAAAAACGTCTTTTCACAAGCTCTCCTTTACTTTTTTAATTAAGTTAAAAGTCGTAAAGAGGATAGACAGCTTGACACTTTACGGTTTCTTATGTAAAATTTCCCTAGGAGTTACCTTCTTATTTAAGTAAGTGTTTTTTTAATTTCAATTATTACTATATTAAGGATTCAAGTCCAGCTTACCTAAAATTTTCTCTTAAAAAAAATTATTTCCTTTGTTTTCTATTTTTGGAGTTGTTTTTATCGCTCAATTAGCAAATGCAAAGGTTTGATGATAAAAGTTTTTATCTTGGAAAAAACCGCGAAGAGAATATGAAAAACGCGCCAAATTTTTTTTCTAGATATCTCAAGACCACATCCGTTAGTGGGCCTCATTAATATTTTTAATTCATCTAATTGAATTATATTAAGAGAGGAAATGTCTCATCTCATTTCCGCGCGACACCTTCGCTCACCTATTTCTCTTCCCCTTTTTAATATCATTATTAGGATATTAAACTTCTTGTTTAAAAACGCTACCATTTCCAAATAGCAATCTATTACCTGTGAAAATTAAGGAAAGCGTATGTGCATAAGTGTTGTGCTTAAAACTTCCAATTTTTAGCCGTTCTAGATTAAAATGAAACCAACGGTGTTTATAGCAAACCCTAATATAATTTATATTTAATGTAACTCATTAATTATTATTATTTTATTTTTATATGAAGATGTGCTTTTTATACTTTATCACTCCTTAAGTCACATACATAGAAGAGAATGGGTGAGAAGAATGGACAGTTAAAAATGAAGGAGAGAATATGAATTACAGAACGTAAGGAGGAGATAATTTTTTAATGATAGTTTTGGTTGTACACATTACATAATATGAAGATATAAGCGTCGCTGAACGTTAATTTATCATCATACCTGCCGATGTTACAATCTTACCTGTTTTGGCTTATTAGCATAAAAAATTTATTACTTGGATTCGAAAACTAATTGAAATGATTTAACTTTGATAAATTTTGGATTGGATAGAAATGTTGCCAGCAAACAGGCTTTATTTTATAGAAAAAAAATAGTTTTTGAGTTCTAATTTTGTAGAATCTAATGATATTGGGCAACAGCCTCGTTTTTGGGACATATGTGAGAATGAAAACTATTTGTTAAGTTTTTAATATAATTATTAATTAAAATTCCCGTTAGGCCAAGACGTTGGTTATCATTTACAGTATGATTTTTATAAGTGGGAATATGTTGTAGGGCAGTACTTTAAGCCAATTAAGGCAATAGCTCATTGCCTCGCCAAATACCCTAGGGTATTCGCCCATTTTCTTTTTTGTAACACAGGTCAACATATTTTTGTATGAGCTACTATCAGAGACTAGACCTGCCATCGTTTAAAGTTACTAGAAATTTGTAAGCCATCTATAAAATGAATACCAAAAATAAAAAATTAAAAAAAAGAAGATTTAAAAACAAAAAATATTGAATAAAATTATTTTACATTTAAAACAGTTAAATTGTTAAATTTGAACTTCAAATAATATTTTTACTACAAAACCGATAATATATTATGATGTCCTATTTAGGTCGGGGTGCCAAATATTATGTATAATTTAAATGTTGATATAAAAGCTTGATATCTTTAAAAATTTTGTTTCTCAATAATTGAAATAAGGGCACGTGCAAAGTAAGTTTTTATTTTTGTAAAATTATAAAAATTCTAATAATTTCAAAAATTTATTTTTTTTTCAAAATTTTTTAAAAAATTTGTTATTTCAGAAAAAGCATTTTATGTGCATTTATTAAATTTGGCAACTTTTTAAAAATTTGCGTTTTATTACAATTTTTTTTTTTCAAAATTTTGAAAATTTAACGAAAATAAAAACTCACTTTGCACGTGCCCTGAAAAACATTTAGGTAAATCTAGTATGCGAAGAAATTTTTTTAATTTTTTTTCTTTAGGTAATCTAGAAGTCGCAAAAAGTCTATTTGGTCGAATTTCATTGTTTCGTTAAATATTTAAGAAAATAGCTGAAGGCAAAAGGATCCGAAAAAGGAAAATATTTATCCCATGTAGATTATTTTAGGTAGACCACTTTAACACTGGGCCGCTATCAAAATTTGTTTTCAGCCTATGGAATTTCTCGCTGTTAATTGCGGGCAATCAAACAAATAAATCCGAAAACAAATTTATTAAATGGAATACAACCAAAAATATAAATAAAAGTGAAACCGTTTATTAACGTAGTTCTTGAAATAATTAGTTCAACCAAATCTGGGAAAAAAAGAAATGAGTTTTTTAATAATTAGTTTTTTCCTAAAAAACATACGAGTTTGTGGGCATGGCAAGAGAAATCCTGATTAAAAAAAAAGTGGCATATTCAAAAAAGCCCATTTTCTTTTAAAGAATTCTAATATCTTTTAGAGAAAAAAATTAAACCGGCATTTTTTTTACCATTGTATTTAAGCTTTGTATTGCTTTCATTTATTATGCGCTGTATTGTGGGTTTTTTTTTCTAAGGCTGAGGCTTTATTGCCCATTATCTGTTTTGATTGAATAGATATAATTGGTTTAAATACCATTTTAAACAAATTTTTAAAATGATTTCCTTAATCGAGGGTCGGTTAAAAGTTTTATAATTTCTAAGATATTAAATTTTCGAAGTACAAAACTTCTGATTTACAAATAAAATATTAACACCTAAAACTCTAATTTTGAGCCCCCATCTCTTTTTTGAAATAAATTTGTTAATCTTATTAATACAAAAAGTTAACCGATCAAATCGCTGATTTTTAGACTAAATTAGACAAGATTAAATAAATTTCGAATTGTTAATTAAGGGGTTGAATAATATAATTAAAAATTCATAACTTCTATAAAAAATACGGAACAAGGCTGAAGGGACTAGAAATCAAATCGAGATCCAAAGGCCCACCTGACCCGGTGACAGCTTGCTCAAAACAAGCCGGGTTTGGCCTCGTCGAAATTTAAAACGGGTCGGGTAGATTTTCATTTAGCCTTATTTTTTAACTGTTGTTAAGGGCACGTGCAAAGTGAGTTTTTATTTTCGTGAAATTTTCAAAATTTCAAAAATATTTTGTAATAAAACCCATTTTTAAAAGGTTGCCAAATTTAGTTTATGCAAATAAAATGCTTTTTCTAAAATAAAATTTCTAGAATTTTCAAAATTTTACGAAAATTAAAATTCAATTTGTACGTGGCCTTATTACAAAATAATATTTTTAAAAATTTTGAAAATTTCACGAAAATAAAAACTCACTTTGGCTTGCTAAAACTCCAATTGGAGTTTATGGAAGGAGTGGGGCGGGAACCCCTATGCTCCGGAGTTTTCCCGTTTTGAACTCCTGGAGCTCAGCCCGGGCGGGTTTTTTGGAGTTATTTTCAAAAGTGAGTTGTTTTTTAAATAGTATTTAGCCACCAGATGTTTTTACTACGATGAAACGATAGTTTTTTAGGTAAAGAAAATAATTGTGGGAGAAAATTAGTATTTTGTATTTTGTTAAATATCAAATATAACTTTGTCAATATTAAGCCCTAGAAAATTTTGGTTTGCACTATTTATTAATAAATTTTTCAATGTCAAGTCTGCTGAAATTGTGTCAATAAACTTTCCTAAATGCAAATAATTTAATATTGAATTTATTTTATTTTTTTGGTTGGGGCGGTCGTGTGTTACTAATCTTTATATAAAGTTTCTCAATTAGGCTCTATTAATAAATTTTGATTTCGTCATTATTAAGCCTGCTGGATGTCACCTATCTGTCGCAAATGTCTATAATTTGAATTATATATAAACTTTTTCAAGTTTTTTTTGTTTTTGACATTATTTATTGATAAATTTTGGCAATATTTGTTAATATGAAGCCTGCTGAGTCAATGTCACCTGAATGTCGCAAATTTTTATAATTTAACATTGAATAAATATTTTCAATTTTTTTTGTTCGGGCTGCCATATATGAGTAATTTTTGTGAAAATTTTTTAGTTTTAGGCAACTAGTGACATTTCCAAATTGTCGCAAATGCCATTATTTAAATTTTGAAAAAACTTTTTCGAGTTTTTTTTTTGTTTTTAGCCTTATTTATTAATAAATTTTGGCAAATTTTGTTAATGAAGCCTGCTAGGTCAATGTCACCTGAATGTCGCAAATTTTTATAATTTGACATTGAATAAATATTTTCGATTTTTTTATTGTTCGGGCTGCCATATATGAGTAATTTTTGTGAAAATTTTTTAGGTTTAGGCAACTAGTGACATTTACAAATTGTCGCAAATGCCATTATTTAAATTTTGAAAAACTTTTTCGAGTTTTTTTTTGTTTTTAGCCTTACTATATTAATAAATTTTGGCAAATTTTGTTAATATGAAGCCTGCTAGGTCAATGTCACCTGAATGTCGCAAATTTTTATAATTTAACATTGAATAAATATTTTCGATTTTTATTGTTCGGGCTGCCATATATGAGTAATTTTTGTGAAAATTTTTTAGTTTTAGGCAACTAGTGACATTTCCAAAATGTCGCAAATGCCATTATTTAAATTTTGAAAAAACTTTTCGAGTTTTTTTGTTTTTAGCCTTATTTATTAATAAATTTTGGCAAATTTTGTTAATATGAAGCCTGCTAGGTCAATGTCACCTGAATGTCGCAAATTTTTATAATTTGACATTGAATAAATATTTTCGATTTTTATTGTTCGGGCTGCCATATATGAGTAATTTTTGTGAAAATTTTTTAGTTTTAGGCAACTAGTGACATTTACAAATTGTCGCAAATGCCATTATTTAAATTTTAAAAAAACTTTTTCGAGTTTTTTTTGTTTTTAGCCTTATTTATTAATAAATTTTGGCAAATTTTGTTAATATGAAGCCTGCTAGGTCAATGTCACCTGAATGTCGCAAATTTTTATAATTTGACATTGAATAAATATTTTCGATTTTTATTGTTCGGGTTGCCATATATGAGTAATTTTTTGTGAAAATTTTTTAGTTTTAGGCAACTAGTGACATTTCCAAAATGTCGCAAATGCCATTATTTAAATTTTGAAAAAACTTTTTCGAGTTTTTTTTTGTTTTTAGCCTTATTTATTAATAAATTTTGGCAAATTTTGTTAATATGAAGCCTGCTTAGTCAATGTCACCTGAATGTCGCAAATTTTTATAATTTAACATTGAATAAATATTTTCGATTTTTTTTGTTCGGGCTGCCATATATGAGTTATTTTTGTGAAAATTTTTTAGTTTTAGGCAACTAGTGACATTTCCAAAATGTCGCAAATGCCATTATTTAAATTTTGAAAAAACTTTCGAGTTTTTTTTTTTGTTTTTAGCCTTATTTATTAATAAATTTTCGCAAATTTTGTTAATGAAGCCTGCTAGGTCAATGTCACCTGAATGTCGCAAATTTTTATAATTTGACATTGAATAAATATTTTCGATTTTTATTGTTCGGGCTGCCATATATGAGTAATTTTTGTGAAAATTTTTTAGTTTTAGGCAACTAGTGACATTTACAAATTGTCGCAAATGCCATTATTTAAATTTTGAAAAAACTTTTTCGAGTTTTTTTTTGTTTTTAGCCTTATTTATTAATAAATTTTGGCAAATTTTGTTAATATGAAGCCTGCTAGGTCAATGTCACCTGAATGTCGCAAATTTTTATAATTTGACATTGAATAAATATTTTCGATTTTTATTGTTCGGGTTGCCATATATGAGTAATTTTTGTGAAAATTTTTTTAGTTTTAGGCAACTAGTGACATTTCCAAAATGTCGCAAATGCCATTATTTAAATTTTGAAAAAACTTTTTCGAGTTTTTTTTGTTTTTAGCCTTATTTATTAATAAATTTTCGCAAATTTTGTTAATGAAGCCTGCTAGGTCAATGTCACCTGAATGTCGCAAATTTTTATAATTTGACATTGAATAAATATTTTCGATTTTTATTGTTCGGGTTGCCATATATGAGTAATTTTTGTGGAAAATTTTTAGTTTTAGGCAACTAGTGACATTTCCAAAATGTCGCAAATGCCATTATTTAAATTTTGAAAAAACTTTTGCGAGTTTTTTTTTGTTTTTCGCCTTATTTATTAATAAATTTTGGCAAATTTTGTTAATATGAAGCCTGCTAGGTCAATGTCACCTGAATGTCGCAAATTTTTATAATTTGACATTGAATAAATATTTTCGATTTTTATTGTTCGGGTTGCCATATATGAGTAATTTTTGTGAAAATTTTTTAGTTTTAGGCAACTAGTGACAAGGCTTTCCAAAATGTCGCAAATGCCATTATTTAAATTTTGGAAAAAACTTTTTCGAGTTTTTTTTTGTTTTTAGCCTTATTTATTAATAAATTTTGGCAAATTTTGTTAATATGAAGCCTGCTAGGTCAATGTCACCTGAATGTCGCAAATTTTTAGGTAATTTGACATTGAATAAATATTTTCGATTTTTATTGTTCGGGTTGCCATATATGAGTAATTTTTGTGAAAATTTTTTAGTTTTAGGCAACTAGTGACATTTCCAAAATGTCGCAAATGCCATTATTTAAATTTTGAAAAAACTTTTTCGAGTTTTTTTTTGTTTTTAGCCTTATTTATTAATAAATTTTCGCAAATTTTGTTAATGAAGCCTTCAAGGTCAATGTCACCTGAATGTCGCAAATTTTTATAATTTGACATTGAATAAATATTTTCGATTTTTATTGTTCGGGCTGCCATATATGAGTAATTTTTGTGAAAATTTTTAGTTTTAGGCAACCTAGTGACATTTACAAATTGTCGCAAATGCCATTATTTAAATTTTTGAAAAAACTTTTCGAGTTTTTTTTTGTTTTTAGCCTTATTTATTAATAAATTTTGGCAAATTTTGTTAATATGAAGCCTGCTAGGTCAATGTCACCTGAATGTCGCAAATTTTTATAATTTAACATTGAATAAATATTTTCGATTTTTTTTTGTTCGGGCTGCCATATATGAGTTATTTTTGTGAAAATTTTTTAGTATTAGGCAACTAGTGACATTTCCGAATTGTCGCAAATGCCATTATTTAAATTTTGAAAAAAAAATTTCGAGTTTATTTGTTTTTAACCTTATTTATTAATAAATTAGAATTAAAAATTGGATTTTTTTACTAAAAAAACTACCAATATTTACCGCACGAAAAAAATTCGAAAATACGCTTTATAATGCATAAATCGCATTTGCGACAATTTGGTGACATTATCACAAGAAAAAATGGATTAATTTTACCAAATAACTACTTATATTTTACAGCAAGAAAAAAAAATCGAAAAAAAAATTAATTTT
The DNA here is from genome assembly GCA_030555515.1 of Acutogordius australiensis. Taxonomy (NCBI): domain Eukaryota; kingdom Metazoa; phylum Nematomorpha; class Gordioida; order Gordea; family Gordiidae; genus Acutogordius; species Acutogordius australiensis. The sequence continues at coordinate 17,197,896 of CM060243.1, forward strand.
ATAATGCATAAAATGCATTTGCGACAAATTTTGTGACACCGTTAGCAGACACAAATTTGATAAAAATTACCATAATTTAATAAATACAAGTTGTACAAATCGTCTAATAAAAAAATTACCACCAAATACATAAATTATCGACTAAAATTCTATTTAGACACTAAGTTAATTATTTAGTTAGTGTATATCAAGTACCATGAAAAAACTAAAAAAAAAACAAAATTAATAACATTATAAATGTGAGATATTTGCATAATCAGCTGTTTTTGCATTTATTTACAACTTTATTTTTATAAAAAATTTTGGGCAAAAAAAATACACAATTCCAACATTTCCAATGGGCTTATGTTAATTTTTAAACTCCCGGGAAAAAACCCCGGAGTTTAAAAACGGAAAACTCCGGGCGGTTTTTGGGAGTGATTTTTAAACGGAGTTCCCCTGGAACTCCCGGTGAATCGGAGTCCTTCCCAAATTCCGGAGTTTTGACATGCCCTACATGTGCCCTAACAAAAAAAATCAATAAAAATGGCATAAACACTATTGTGACTATAAGACTAAAGAAAATTCTTAAAAAATTGACAATTTAACTAGTTTCAGAAATAAAGTTTTAAATTAAAATAACATTTATAATGTCTAATACAATATTGGTAAATAAAAAATTTTTGATACCTTGGATGCAACTTTTAACATTGAACTATTTGATAATGTCAACAATCAAATTTAAATAAACTTAAAATTTTTTTATATTGAAATGTTCAATTTTAATTTTGTTTATTTGTCTAAAAAATTTTAAGATATTTTTTATTGCAAGGTGTCTCACTATTTTTCTTTTTTATGACATTATCCGACGTGTGTGGGTAAAGGCTGGCAAAAAACGGTCAAAAGATCTATGTTTAGGCTTATAGAATATTTCATGTTTAATTTGACAATCAGGCTATTAATATTGTTAAATGTGTAATTAATTTTCCATAATGGTCTATGTTAAAACCTCAAAGTTTTGTATATTTAAAAAAACAATAATTTTTATATATTTTTATACAAAGTAGAGATCAAAGCCGAGCAGGCCCGATTCTAGCTTTTCCAATTGGGGGGGGGCAGAAAAAATATACATGTAAACCAATTGAATCCATGTTCAAATTATTAAAAATGGGGCCTCAGAACTCGACTTTGAAGAGCCAAATAACAAACTTTTAAAAAAATGTTAAATAAATTAGACGCATCTTTGTAATCATATAAAAATATAACAAGATCATTAGTAACACATTCTTTGTAATTATTAAGTTTTTTATTAAAAATTTTTTGCTACGTCAATTTCTTTAGATAATAAATTTTTATCAATATTAATTATTTTTAAAAGTGGTTCGAATTTATTTATATAAAAAAAGAATAATCACATTTATAAAGGTAATTTAAAAATTTCTAAATAAATATTATTGGTTAAAAATCTAATATTAAAAGAATTAATAAATAAATCAACAATATTAAAATAAATATTTTTTAATTTATCATTAATATTTAAATTATTATCAAACTTATGAGTAGAAAATTATAAAAATCAGAAAAATCTATAGGTTTAGTTTTTCTTTTATCTATAAATAAATTATTGTCATTTAAAAAAGTATTATAACAGTTTTTAAATAAATCTGTAAATGTTATTTCTTAATTGTTTAATTTCTAACAAACAATGGTGTATTAAATCAAAAGTTTTAGAAATATAGTTTTGCATTGAAATTGATTTAATTATTTTAATAAATAAAATGATTTTTTAAATGATAAATACAAAAAAATTAATTGATGATTATTAATATGGTCAAAAAACCCCGACGCTTCGGCCCTCTGACCTGAAGATATAAAAACTTTTTTATTTTTAATTTTTAAAAGAGTATTGAATATTTTTATGTAATTTAAAAAAAAACAATGGCATCGTTGTGACCACACCACCGATGGGGCAACAGCCGGGTTATGGTCCCGCATTCACTTACTTCTATTGCATCATGTTGAAATTTATAAAGGGAAGAAAAAATATCAAAAAAATCTTTCCCTTCACTCAAAATTTCAAGACAATCTTTTACAAGATGCAATCGGTGGTTAAAGCAGTGAATACGGGACATGGTGTCCAGCCATTTTGCTTTAAAATACTTGAACACCACCTTTGTCCCTGGAAATTACGTTCGCACCATCGTAGCATTGTGCGATCAGGTTCTCTGGTTCTAGATTATATTCTAACAAAAGATTGTAAGTGAGGAAATTTCTTTGGCATCAGATTTATGAATTGCTTTCACAAATATACAGCTCTCTGTAACATCATATTTTTCTATATATCTAATAACAACAGAAATAATTTGCGTGTTAGTTAGTCTCTTTAGCGGATGAAAAGTGTTGATATGAATGAAAACACTTTTTAAAAAAAGTATATATTTTTAAAATAATAATTTTTAGATATTTTTTGGGGAGCAAATTTGGGGTGGAAGGGCCAAAATAAGAAATACGTATTTGGGGGAAGGGGGGGGAGGGTGGGGGGGGGGGGGGGGGCAACGTGCCTCTCCAATAGGGGTCTAGAATGGTGCCTGAAGCCGGGACCCGAAAACCCAACCGGCCCGGTGCCAGCCCACCGAAAAATGGGCCGGAAGAGCCGGGCTAGATTTAGAAAAAGGAATTACGTGCCGGGTCGATTTTGATCTTTTAAATTATTTATTTTTAACTATTGTTAAAAGGTTTTAAAATATAAATTTATTATTACGCGATAAAGAGTATTACTTCTACACCCCCTGTATTTTATTGATAAAAAGCAAAAAAATTAATAGCTTGCAATATATATTTTACGAGCCGTATTGTAAATTCGGGCGGGCAAACCAATTTTGGGGTCAGACCGAGCTTAAAAAGATAAATTAAATCCGGGCCGGGTCATAAAATATGTCGTGCTGACCGGGGCCGGAATATCACGGCCCGGTTTGAATTTTTAAAAGAATAATTCATAATTGAACTAATTATCTTATGTTAGACCAAATAAATTAGGGTCCTATATGGCTCAATTACACCATCCCAAAATCAATTATACTAATAATAAATTAAAACTCGACACGTAGCATTATTTTTTAATTAAGTATTTGATGTTTCCGGTTAAACCAGCTTCAAAAAAATTGTTGTCAAATTAGGCCTTTAGCGAATAAAAAACGACATCATTAACAAAAAACATAATTTCACGAGCAGCTAAATTAATTACAACTCCGGGTTAGTTTTATTTCTACAGCCTCTTGTAATTAAATAGATTACCGCAGACTAAAAACTTAAATTGGGAAGAATAAATTAAATTGAAATAATTACAAGGTGCAGGATGGGATCCCCAAAAAGAAATTGCGGCTTTCTTTAGCTTCAAAAAGACTCTTTTTATGCCGACGCCAAAGTGGCTATGTTACTTTGCTTTCCTATAGGCAAAAATGGTATTTAAGCAAAGCTTATAAGATATTACAGTGTAGTTTACAAGAATTTTTGTTTTACAAATAAAAGTTGCAAAACACAAAAGCCGGAATACAAATTAATAAATTATACCACAAAAAAAATTTAAGAAATATTCTTCTTGTTGTTTTAAGACTTTAGTTTGAGCTAAACATAACCATATTGTAGACCAGATATTTTAAGAAAGTTATATGATTAATCAATTAAATTTTGTTATTTTAATCGAAAATTGTCGGCAAGAGTTTTTAGCTTTTAGGTAAACCACAAGTCCAAATTTTGTAAAGAGGCGACATTACTGTGGTCAAGAAGTATCAAAAATAAAATATTAAAATAAAAATTAATTTAATAGGAAATGGATTTAAAGGAATTCTGATCTAATAACGGGAGCTAAAAATATAATAAACGCTTTAAACAGTTGACTAGTGAATAATCAATCTAAAGCAAGGCAAAATTTATGGTACTTTTTATTCTATTGAATTTTAGAAATGACAACCGATTACGTTTTAGATTCGACTTCCAAAGTATACAACAAATTCTAGTTTGAGAATTGTACCCAGTGAAATATACATAGGGAAACCTTCAATATGCCATTTTTGTGAAACACCAAAAATGCAATTGAAAATTGGCCCATATTATAACATGCCAGTCCCGAATCCGCCTCCCCCCTATCCAATTAAAAAAAATTATTGAATTTAATTAAAAAATAAATGTTTACCAACACGAATATCGTCTATAAATGAAGGGGGAGGGGGATTTTTACTACCAAGGGAGAGGGAAATATATTTAATAAGTTAGTCCACGAATTTAAGATCTAATCCTTCAGATGTGTTATACCGTATGTATTTTTCATTCTTTTTTTTTATTTTTTTAGCCTTTTGACAGCCCGTCATACGTTAAAATTAGTCAAAATGTCAAAAAATGGCACTTTTTTGACCTCGAGACTCAAGAATTAGTAGTTATTTAAAGTATGCCAGTGTAAATATGTTAATTAAAACTTCAAATAAGAACAATCTTGTTGCCTATTTGATTTGAAACATCATTTATATTGAGAGTAAAATTTCTTGTGAAACGTTTAAAAATGCTATTAGGCCTATATTACAAATCTTGAATACGCTTCGGTTAATTTAACCAATGCTATAAAACTCTTTCAATCATTTTTACGCCAGCCAAAGATTCTTTCTATTCGACAGTTAAAAAACATCTGACACTTCTTGCGACATCACCACTCAAAAACTATGATTTTCTTTTTGAATTTTACAATTTAGCAAATTTAAATTTATTTTAAAGTAAAAACAATACTTGTAGTTAAAATTATAATATAGAAGGTTGTGTCCAATCTTTAAGTTTTTAAAATTTCTTACCGCTCTAGATTAAGACTAAATATTATGGGATTATTAAAAAAATACTTTTTTGTCCTCTGGTCTCGGAGTCGTGAAATGTCATTTACATTTTTATGACATATTCCGAAGGGGAGAGTTTGTTTTGCGGAAAAAGGAATATATAGTCCTGGTAGTTATATAAATAATGTTTAGTTTATGCCCAATTTAATATGCTAAGTTTAATTTTATTGATATATTTTATTAAACATATTAAAAAAATAATAGAGATATCATTATAGGTTCAATTGGAAAATTCAAAACAATAAGCCTAGTACTTTTCAATAGCAAATTAACACAAAATTAAATATTAAGCCGAGGTGACCCCGCCTAGATTTAAATATAGCTTTCTAAATCCCCGTTCAGATTAAGTTTTATTTCCAAACTTTTCCTATTCCTCATTGCATTCCTGGCGATTTACAATTAAACATTAAATGTTTCCACCATGTCCTTCCCTTCCTTCCTCTGTCTCTTAAATGTAGCCTGATATCTCAGTTTTTTTTTGAAAATCGAAAAAGTAAAAATTTTCTAGCCGAAAGGATTAAAATTTTTCTATACTTAAGGTGATTTAAGTCCGTTAATCTTTTTACAATTAAGGAGCAGGATGGGGGTGGGGGTCACATACATTTTAGTTATAGGTGATATAATATTTTAAGCATATACCAAGTTTGTTATCGGGCTAGCCTGACAATTTATTGTGCTGGTAATGGTCAAAAGAGAGATTTTCGGCCATAACTTACCCAAATTATCCGAACTGATAAAGGATATAAATTTTTAATACAGAAATCGGCCACATGTTAACAGACTTACCAATTTATTCGATTCAAAATATATCCGTTAATATAAATTCAACACCTTTTTGGGTCCCGGTTAAAGAAACCGGGCGAGTTTTAAAGACATAGGTAATATTAGCAATATTCAAAATTTAATAGAATAGAAAGTTATACGGTGGGCTTCGTGGAACATTTGATGACAAGAATTTTTGACAAAATTATTTTTTGTGGATAAATTAATCTGATAGAATTGCTCAACTAGCTGTACAGGTGTTTAGAATAAGGCCATCAATCATGCCAATTTTTTTACACAAATTAATTTATGTTTAAAGTCTGGTCAGGCCCAATATAAGGTTTTTTACAAATATGATACCTTACCCAAAGTTGACGCTTTGTCTTCTCGCATTTCATAAAACCCATCGGTTAGCTCTTACTCCTTAACGCTTCTAAAAGTGCAAAAAAAAAGTTTTATTCGTCGCCTACCTAAACACTTATGAGTGAAATAGCCAAATAGGGGCGTTTTAGTTGTAGGTTATAAAACTATTTTTTTATAAAACTTTTTTACCTTAGTACAATCGCAAAATTTTTGGTTTTTGTGACCTGTTTTAGGCCAAGTGTCGAAAATGAACTTTAAATTGCTACCTCTTAAATTTTGACTGAGCCCATTGTCTATAACTGATGCCTCCTTAAAGAGTTAAGCCGTTACTTCAAAATCCAAATTATCAACATAAACGATGCGCAATCGATATAAAATTATGTTAATAATTATATTTTAAGTTTTTAATGAATAAAATTAGAAAAGTAACTATGAAATTGCAACAAATAATTACTTTAACTTCTTTTACTTTCAAAATTGAATTTTAAATTATCAAATGATATATTATGCAAATAAATAACAAATTCATTACTCCCAATAGCCTTTTGCTAATATTCTAAAATGAATTAAATCGCTCTACACAGCCTATATAAGCTACAAATAAAAAAAGTGTAAATATTATCGCAAAATTAATCAACTGGGAACCTTGACAAATAACTACGGTTGTGTTGCATAAATCTTCGCCAATTTGTATTGAAAATACACAAGCTTAAACATTCATTATAAACCTAAATGTAAGTTAAGGGGTTACATGGTCCTTCCTCTTCCTATGTCCACTACTATATTGGGTTTTAAAATTTGAAAACAATGGTTTTCACACCCTTCCTGAAGTTTTATCGAGTTTAATTATATAGACCAGTTTTTAACAATGAATTTATATTAATTTTACATATTGGACCTATAAAGACAAAAACCATCGGTGTACCGAAGGAGGTCGGATGAATTTGGTGCACATCACCCTTTGCTAAATGATTATTCTTGTAAATATTTTAAATGCTATAATAGGCCTATATAAAAACATACCCCACCCTCATAAAATTTCTCACATATAAGTAAATACTTTCCATTCTTGCAAAAAGAGATATTATAGCAATAAATTTTTTTTTCTATTAATTTTTGAAAATTTGTAAAAATGGTAAACTACATCGTACGACATAATTTGCGTTTGTTGTAATTAATACATTGATTTGTAGAATTTATTAAAAATTATTTAAAATCTAATTTTTTGGCAATTTGTTTCTGTATTTTGCTGAATAAACAAAAATATATTATTCAAAATTGCGATTAAATCTAAATTCAAAAACAACTAATACTTTAATCACATATTTTAAACTTCAATACTTCTTGAGTTATAAAAGATTAAATATAGGAGTACGCTAGTTTCCCACTAAGCACTTTGTGTATTTTTTATCAATCCGGGTTAAGTAACCATATATAAAATGTTTCTACCTTATTTTATTAAAAAAATAAAAAAAGGTAAACGGCTAGCAATTTAAGAATTGGTTAAGCGGTCGTAATAATGTGCAAAAATTACCTTATGAATGTGTCTGAGGCAAAGCCGTAGCCAGGACTTCAGAAAAGGGGGAAGGGCGCCACAATAAAATTTTTGCCGCCAAAAAATTGAGCTTTTATATATAACACCGGTCAACATATTTTGATAGTTATGATCTAACTACCGAAATCAAACCTGCTACCTTAGGGATATCAAAATCCGTTTAAGCATTAAAAATTTTAGAAAAAAAAATGTTAAAAACAAAAATAAAAACAATTAGAAAAAAAATTGTATTTTAAACAGTTAAACTGTTATGGATGAAAAATGAAAATTAAAAAAGCGACCTCGAGAATACTAAAAGTAAAAAAATTAAAAAAAAATTTATTTTTCATGTTAGAATCACTTGTATTTTATATCTCAAATAACGAAATAAATGTTTAAGTTATCAAGCTTTTACAATAAACAAAATAAATGGCCTCAATCAAAATAGGACATGATATATTATCGGTTTTGAAATAAAAATATTGTTTAAAGTTTAAATTAAATAATTTTTTCAATATTTTTTTGAACATTTGTTTTTTTGAATCTTTTTTTAAATAAATTTTTTCTAAAATTTATAATTCTCATAGCTGACTTATGAAGTTTGATTAGAAATTACTGTAAAGGATTATATCCCGGATAGGGCAGGTCTGGTCTTTGAAGTTAGCTCATAAGTTTCAAAAATTTGTTGACCCTTGTAATTAATCCCATTTTTATAACCGTTTCATATTTACCTTTTGAATGTTTTAGTTTGGTAATACGGCCGGTCCATGGTATAATTATACCCCTAAACAAGCTATTCTCACGCGGAGTAAACACGCAGTTACCCTTTTGCTTGGGTTACCGGCCTTGTACTTATGCATTTTTGACACAAAATCTAACGTCACATTCCTGATTTGCGGACTTATATGTTATAGTTTCTCGCCTCTGAATTGTAGGGGCAAGTTTGTATTTAAAAAAATTGAGGACAGGTGTTTTATGGGGTCTAAACCAGGATCGGGGTTCGTTTATAAGAGCAAATCAAGCATTGCTTTGGGACGATAAGTTTTTAGGGGATCGTTTTCAAACGAAATTTTTTGAAAAATGTTTAGACGTTCGATACTAATTTGCTTAGGGGCATCGGTGTGGTACGGACCGGCCCTGGTATATGATGGGATTAGTACAAGTAATACAACTAGTGATTGTTACGAGGATTCCTTGCAACCAGGGCTGGGAAAAAAATAAATGGGTTTTTTTTAACAAGTTTTTGAGTTTTTTTCCCCAAATGCCCACAAACTCGTGGGCATGGCAAAAGAAAAGCCCCTTTTCTTGCTTAAAGAAAAGGGGCATGTTTAAAAAAAGCCCCATTTCTTTAAAAAAAACTCCTAGGAGCTTTAAGAAAAATCATTATTTTAAAGTAAAAATCAAAATTTTTCGAAATTATTATAAAGAAACAAACAATGGGCTTTTTGGGACTCTTTTTAAGAGCCAATTTTTGTAAGGTTTTTTTTGCCCCTTTTCTTTGTAAGCTTTTTTTGAATTCTTATATTGGCCCTTTATTTGTAGCTCCCTTTCTTTATTTATGTTTTGGGGAAGAAATAAGCCAAAGTTTTTTGGCGCATTGTTTTCCCAGCACTGCTTGCAACCAACTTGGTTTTAATAAGTTGACTTTTAATTTTTTTAGGTCTTTCTTCATTATTTTTGGTTAAGTTTGAACTAATTTAACATTTATTAAGGACTAGAATTGCTATGCGGCAAAGACCAAAACTTCTATTATCATTAAAATTAAGTACGTCAATCCCCCGTTTATATTTTGAATGATGCAGCAATCTTCGGAAAACAACTGCATGTAGCTTCATATGCCTGGTAAAAACCAAAGGCCATGGTCAAATTTTGCCATTTTTCGAAATATACCCAAAAAACCGAAAATATATATAAGGACATCATGGGGATTGTTTCTAGTGTTATATATTTTTTTTTCACACATTTACTTTGTCGACCTGTGTAATAAATGTAATTCTTAAAATAAGTTAAAATTTTAATGTGAAAAAATAAAAGAGTAAAATTGAAAAAAATTAAGATAACAAATCTGTTCTCTTTCCCCATTAGGAAGCGGCTTACCGGTTGGGGCTTTGCCGCTTTAAATCTTTTTTTAAATTTCATATTTCAATATGCAGTAAAACAAAATAAAATTTATGCATGAAAAAATTATATAACTCAGCTATTGCGTCTCTGAACTTATGAAATATTTCGAATGAGCCCGTAGAGCCATTTTCGCGTCATTCAGCTGATATATTAAAAAGCGGATACAAAATAAGGGTTTGAAAAGAGGAGAGAAAAAAAATAAGTTTAGGCAGTCTGATTTTTTGCCAAAAAATTTGGACCTAAATATTCTCATGTAATGAAGAATAATGAATTTAAATGAATGAATATTTTTTATATTTTTTTCCAAACTTTTTTTAATATAAAATCAAAACATATATATAAAAATATAAATATATTAAAATAGATAAAAAATAATTCATAAAATCAATAAGGCATTAAAAATGATGTCGTGGTAATCATGTAAAAGAGTGTGTCTTATGAAATGTCTAAAATTTATTGTAAATCTTTAGGTTTAAATAAAAAAATCGATGTCCGTCAGCTAATTAATCAGTATAATATATAAAATTCAAGTATAAAATACAGATCTAATTTATGAAATTAACTTCATTTGATATTTTATCTTGCATATGTGGCGAAAATTCAAAATAGTTATGGCTGAAAAAAAAATTAATTTATCTATTTCGTATTAGGTACAGCGTTATAATTAATAATTTAAAATATCCAATATATCATAATTTTTGACACAGGGTTTGGTATTTAAAAATTAAGGTAAGATAAATTCATCGGTATTAACAGGTTCGCATCACATAATGAAAGATTCTCTCTTTTTTTGGTAAAATTAAAAGGTTTGGAAAAACTACTTTAAGGCACGGGCAAAGTGAGTTTTTATTTTCGTGAAATTTTCAAAATTTTAAAAAATTTTATTTTGAAATAAAACGCAAATTTTGAAAAAGTTGCCAAATTTAGTTTATTCACATAAAATGCTTTTCCTGAAATAAAAAATTTTTAAAAAAAAATTTGAATAAAAAATAAATTTATAAAATTTTCATTTTCAAAAATTTCACAAAAATAAAAACTCACTTTGCATGTGCCCTTAGCAAAAAAAGTTATTAAATAACTACTAAAAGGGAAAAATAAAAACGCTAATAATTCTAATGAGTTAGGGTTTAGGTAATCGGGTAGGTTTAAATGCCGTAATAAAATTTGTGTACAAAAAACATCTATTTCTAAAAATTTGAAGCGAGCTTGTGGGTAAATGAGAATAAGCGGCTGAATTGAAATAAATTAACATATGAATGTCAGGTTTGTTTGAATATCGACCAAAATTAAGTTGAGAGATAAGTAGTGTGCAAGATTCCTGAACACAATATCAATAAATTGAAATCCGTGTGATAAATAAGTTTATGGTAATATTGCGATTATTAAATTTTTTTTAAAAGGTTAGACGATTTTTTTTTTTTAAAAATTCAAATTTGATTCTACATAAGGGCACGTGCAAAGTGAATTTTATTTTCGTAAAATTTTAAAAATTCATTTTTAAAAATTTTAATTTTTTCAAGATTTTTTAAAAAAAATTATTTTAGAAAAAGCATTTTATGTGCATAAATTAAATTTGGCAACTTTTAAAAAATTGCGTTTTATTTCAAAATTAAATTTCTCAAAATTTTAAAATTTTCACAAAAATAGCTCACTTTGCACGTGCCGTACCCTAAGCAAAAAATTTAATAAATATCAAAAAAAAATTCACAAACCTCAATTTGCAAAAATAGTCCTTTGCCATATAGGCATACAGCCGTTACCACTTTTGGAAGAAGCAAAATTTTTGAATCATTAACTGCAATTTTAATGGCGCAACAATTAGAATACAAATTGATTTCTATCTTGTTAAAGAAATTGTACTATAAAAAAGAAGAGGACGTTTGTGTAAAAAAATATATTATTAATAATTGTCATAAATTTGACCAACAAATTTTTTTTTATACATATGCCCAATTTAAAAAGAGTATAGAGAAGAAGATACACTATAAAAAATTTTTTTTAAAATTAATAAAATCAAGTTTGGCAAATTTTTGAAAATATGCTCAAGATAAAATAGAATATTGTAAAAGGATTTAAAAAGTTTATGTTTTCCTATCGAATAATGGGTAAAATTAGTCGATATATGTGTTATGAATGACGGTAAAAAAGTAATTTTACCCAAAGTCTTGGGTAAAGTGATTGTTAATAACTAAGCTTTTTCCTTGTTCGCCGCTGGTCCGGGTGTGTTGGCGGAGTTATAGTTAAGCATACCACTATATTGATATTTGGTTTTCTTTTCAGATGGTTTAAGTATCTAACAGATATGGTGAGAAAAGTCATATTAAAATTGATTCGAAAAACGGATGAATAAAAAGGAAATAATGTAATCAAAGCCATATACAAAATACTAACGATAACACTGGACAACAAAAAAAACAACATAAACGATTTTTTGAGGTTTTGTAGAAAATTTTCTTGCGATAACGATCCTGGGTTTAGTTTTTTTTCCAATGCCCCAATTTTTTTTTTAACCGCGTTCCAAGTTCAGAAAAAATTCACAAAATTTTTATGACTGTTAATTTTTCAAAAAATCTATTGGCATATTCAGATTCCTTATAAATAGCTAAAAAAGGTTATTACCTAAAATTATCAACAATTTGCTTTCAAGTTATTTAGGATCAAAAAACGGATTTTATGACAAAAACCACTAATTTTATAAAAATGAAAAATAAAAAAAAATTAAATATTACAGAAAAATTCAAACGCTTTATGTTATTAATGAATGTTTGCGTTATCTAAATATATTTTTAAACTTTTGTTACAACCCATAGGTTTTATGATATAGAAGCCCAAAAATCCCAAAAATCGAAAAACCTCAACTTTGACACCGAATAACTAAAAATCTGAGGCATTGGCTAAAATTCTGATTTCATATTTGTGATCAGCGCCAAAAACTTGAACAAAAACAATAGTTGCCATAAATGATGCTTAGGGATGTCCAAATTTTGTTGTCCAGTGTAATTAATAAAGATAAACATTCAAAAACATAAATGATGTAAATAAAAATTAGTGCTATTTTAGCCAATGTCAAATTTATTTATTAATGCAACAAAAAGATGCCAATAAAAATTATTTAATTACTAAAAATAAGTTTCAAAATAAAGACAACTTTAAAAAAGTGTTTACGAAAAATTAGCAAAGTCAATATCGTATTTCCTTTAACAAAAAGGAATGCATAATTAAACCCTGCCTTAAAATAAGAAATAGTTTATAAAAGTATAATATTAAAGTCAATTTAATATATTTAATAAACTAAAAGAAAAAGTTTAGTGTTAAATTAATAGTATATTTTAATAATATTATATCTCAATTTAATTTTAATTCATTCTTAACATATGCATTTTCCAAAAAATATACAAATTTTTTACGGGAAAACAGACATTTCAAATCCACTAAAAGCCTAAATATATTTCAAAACTTTATCTAGAGCTAGTTAACCCGACTGAATTCCTTTTTAAATTATAAATAAATTCAAGAAACGGTTTAATTGGAAGCTTCAAGATTTATTTAATTCGTAGTTGTGAAATATAAAAAAATGTTGTTTTAAGGAAGGGGCAACAAACTTGAAAGGAACAGAGTAACGATTCATCCACACTCATCATAGCGCCGGCATTGTCAAACTCCCCGCAATAATTAGGTGCCGAAAAAAGGGTTACAAGTTGACGCTTTGCAAAAAATTCGTAACCATCCTCAACGACCTATAAAATGGTCAATTGTTACCAGCAGGATAAATCAATAAGCTCTCCATAAAAATAATGGTTTGCATTATAAAATATGGTTAAATAAATATAATCTAGATGTTTCTTACTTCTTTCATGACGATAAAAATACCAAAACGATTTTTGCTAAATGAACTATAATTGTTAAATTTCGCAAGGTTTTTTAATATCAAACTCTTTGAAGTAAAAAAAAATGACTACATACTAATATGATTAGGGGTGGTTTATAACTTCTAATAAACGAGATTTTTGATTCCCAAATTACCCATTATCAAGTAGCCAAGAATTAGATGTTCCTGGAAGCAGCTCTCACGTGAAAGCCTTAAAAAGAATAGAGGGGCCTAAAAATTGCGTATTTAAAATAGGAAGTTAAAGATAAAAGCAAGAGTTTACGGCGTTAGCAAAAATTTTCCTGTTTAACACGAAGTAAATATGCCCGGATTAGTTAACAAGATATATTAAATTTCGAGAATTATTTTTAAAAAGTAAAGATACGCTAAAATTAAAACATTCAAAATCTAACGAAAAATGAAATTTGTGATGAAGTATTAAACTAGTGAAAAAAAAACTTGATGTGCTCGGCATATCAAATCTAAATCGTGACGGTTGAGGAATTTGCTAACAATATCTGGACCGAAAGTGAAAGAAACTCCGCGGTCGTTTTCGCCCCAGCCCTGAACATCCTTGTCGGGGTCAGACCACATCAGGTCACACAAAAGACCTATATTCATAAATATAATTAACTTGCATATAAATAACGACGTATCATCAGAATGATTTGCAAACAACCAATACATTACCATCTGTTCCCATTCACAATTTTGTTAAAAGTCTTTGCAATTAAATTCTAAATAATGTTAAGTTTATGAAAATTAAAACGTTAATTTTTAACAATACTTTGAAAAACTCATTCATTAGCTCCAAGTTTTAAATTGACCACATTTTATATTTTAATATTTTACATTCGAGCTAATAAATATTAATTTGTTTCATTAATCTAAATAAAATAAAAAGAATAAAAGGCTAATTTAGTTGATTGATTTATGAAAAATAATGTTTAATGTTTTTAGATTTTATTTCAAATTTTAATGTTTAAAGCAGGCTTGCAAACATTAAAGAATAGAAATGGGCATATATAAGATTGGATTGATCGCTTTACTTTTCACTAATTTGTCAAAAATTTATTTAATATTTCTTAGTAAAATAGTCTCTGTAGCTCTTGTTTGGGTCTTTAATATTTGGGAACCTCAGAACCACTAGGATTATTTTATTGTATTTTGTTATTTTAATTAAAAACAATGGGCTTTCACATTAACCAAAACGCTTCAATAGGGCCAAAACGCCAATGGAAAATGCCTTGCAATCATAAATTATGAATTCTATCAACGAATAGGCATGGCTACATATAATTTCTAACTTGACACGTTCAAAGTCATATTTTAAAATAATAAAAATTAAGTTTTTTCGTTCATATGTATATTTTGAATTACATGACAAACCAAGTTAGCTAAAGATAAATATAATAATTTATAGATCCGCGTAATATATTAGTAATACTAAATATTATTCTATACCCCTTATTTTACAACGTTTTAAGTTAATATAATTTATCTGAATGAATAAATATCTACATACCAAAATTAACCATATTTTGCAAAAAAAGACATTTACGTCGTTTCTTTTAAAATCATACATGACATTCACGTTGTTTCTTCTAAATTCATACATGACATTTTATAAGACTTGCGTGCTCGTTAAGTAAGAGCTTCTGGTAACAACTTGACCATATAAGCAGGACCAAACGAACTGATGGGTTACTTATCCAAGTAATCATATAATTTTATTTTTTCTAAAGATAAAGAATGGCTAGCCGTTATTTAAAACAACCTCGCATTTCGCTAATTTGACCAGTCAGCCGACAATTAGAAAAAAAATGATAACCTAAATTAAAAGAAAAAATAACCACAACTAAAATTAGTAATAACAATACAAATATTAATAATAGAGAAAACTATAGATATAACTCTAATAAAATAAAACGAAATACTAGCCAAACCATAATTTTATAATTTGTTTATCTCAAACAAGATGACAGCAACAAGGAAAATGGTTAAAATTAAAAATTTTGTCGAACTTGTGAGATAAGTTTTTGGCGCTTAACGATAAGAAATTGACAAGATGGGAGAAGAAAAGGACACATCTGTTATAGCTTATATAAAAATGTTAATTATCAATGGTCAAATAAAAATGAATTAATAATCTTATTGGGAAATTCAATAAACATGATTTTGCAAAACTTCGCTATAGCAATGACAAGCAAAAAATGTAAAAAAAACATTGAAGGTTTTGAATCTTGGCAAATTTGGAATGTATAAAATAACTAGAAAAAAAGATTTAACGAGGATGACTTTGTCAATTTGTTTATGTAATGTTAGCTGATGATACATTCAATGTGTGCCAAAATGTTTTTGGTTGTCATAAGTAAATCCTGTGCCTTGTTCAAAAACAAAATTCTTATTGACAAAAAAAATGCCAGACAAAAAATTAAAAAAGTACCGCTTACCATGTCATAATGTATATATTTCAATATAAAAATATGATAAAACCCATTAAAACCTTTTAAAAATAATACAAATCAAAAGAAATTCAAAATCAAAAAAAAAAGTAATTAAATTAAAATTCGTCGCTTTGAAACAACTTTTAACTAAAAAATCGTATATATGTGCGTGGAAGAACTTTTAAAATTAAATTTAACTAACAGCAAAACTTTTATTTCGCCGCATTTTTCTATTTTATCAAATAATAAGAATAACTTTAGCCGAAAATAAAATTGTATTTAATCTATTAATTTAAACAAATAAGTTATGAGTAATTTTTTTCTATACCCCGTTTTAATAAATCAACATTCAAAAAAACCAAATATTAGGAAATAAAAACTAAAAATTAACCTGTGTCTGGAACATCTGTGGGTCTAAGGATGCGCCTTATTTGTTCCATCGTGTGCAAATCAGGTGATAATCCTAATAGCAACAAATTATAATAACGATAATAACTAAGGTATACACAATTCTTATAAAATTAAATGAAATGTGATTTACCTCCATGGCAACAAAATATTTTTTCGTCAATAATGGCAGCAACGGGTAAGCAATTGAAGCAATCGGTAAAAGTTTTCCATAATTTGATACTATACCTGCGTTTGCCTAAATCATATGTATGATCGGGGAATTTTAAAAACAATAGGTCAATTTGATGTCCAGAAATTTGTTAAAAAATAGTATATATTAATAAGCTCTCCTTTAGATAACATCTTATAATTTCCGATTCTAGAAAGATATAACGAACACCTAATTAGAGCTGTCGTATTTGAATTTTAAAAATCTGGTAAATGGTGGTATTTGTGATATTCTAAAAATTGTTCAGGGTCAGGACTAAAAAAACAAAAAGTATAAAAAAGAGACCAGAAAAAATAAAGGAAAGATGTAAATTATTAATTCATTTATTTTAATAAAAAAAACTTAGTAAAACATTTTTTTGTTTTATTCAATAAACTTATTCAGCGAAATATAAATAGATTTACATTCATCGTAAAATCCGTAGATGCGGTTAATGCTGGCACACTCGTGGTTTCCCCGGAGGAGAAAAAAGTTTTCGGGGAATTTAATTTTGTAGGCCAGGAGGAGGCATATGGTTTCGAGTGATTGCTTGCCCCGGTCAACGTAGTCCCCCAGGAAGAGGTAATTGGCTTCGGGCGGGAAGCCACCGTATTCGAAGAGACGAAGCAAATCAGTGTATTGGCCGTGAACATCGCCTGAAAACATGTAGATATACAATAGATATTAAAGGACCGGCATGTACGCCAAATCGGCTTGGGCCGTGTCTTATGAATGGTTTGATTTTTCGTAAAATTTTATACATTGGGATTTCCTATCTAACAAAACGCGTTTAGAGATGTAGGGCAAGGGGGGCATTGTTTTAGCAGGTAAATGATTCTGG
The DNA here is from genome assembly GCA_030555515.1 of Acutogordius australiensis. NCBI lineage: Eukaryota > Metazoa > Nematomorpha > Gordioida > Gordea > Gordiidae > Acutogordius > Acutogordius australiensis. Next base: position 17,215,286 of record CM060243.1, read on the forward strand.
CCTTCGACTTTTGCCAGAGTTGTAGAGCCTGCATGCTATAATATTCCGGAGAGTGCGGCGTCATTTCGATGGATATTGTGGTATTGGCGGAGAGACGCGCTTAATCCTATTGACCCTAGGGGTTATGAACGTCGCCGCATAGCAATTTCAATGCTCCTCACCCAAAAAAAAATCAAAGGCCGGGGCAATAATGCAAAATGTCTTTACATAACCTAGATTTAAGTGTTTTTGTATTCATTTTAATAAAATTAAACATGGCCTTAGGTAGCTCAAAGGAAGATCCCAGCCTTAAGTGCAGGAGGGTTTTGGAGTCGCACTTAGTTGGCCTTTTCTACGAAAATTGAGATTTATACACATGTACCATCATTTTAAGGCTGCCGTATGGCCCACCGCCTACATTAGACCTTAAACTATATGGCAAAAAGTGAGAATCTGGGCGGAAACTTGAGTTTCCGGCGTGCGAGAAACATTTTTTTTATCGACTTATACCTTTTTAATCATGCAAAGTGATACTTATAATTCTATTACTCTATTTAAATGGAAACGAATGAGTAGGTTTTAGTTTTTCCCGAAAAATTCAAACATATAGGTTTCCACATCAAAAACATATAAAGCTGAAAAGGTAATGCAAGCATTTTAAGTTTTTTTAGGAAAATTATGAAAACGTAACCATAACTTAGTACAAAATTTGTAAATTGTCTAATAATCCGTTTAGATCAAACAAAATATTGACCACTCAAAATCCGGTAAAAGATTTTAAAAATAGGATGTACAGGTATAAGCATAGAAATTCGATAAACTCAGGTCTGTAAAAAACGCTTACATAACAACGCTTAACTCATTCACTTTATAATAAAAATTTAATCGTCAAGAAAAAATGATAGGGAAACCTGTCAAACAACTCCAACTTATTTTTACATGAAGGAACAAGTTAAGTAATATGCACTTGTATTGGCGACACGTTCCAATCGAGATTAATTAGCTAAACTAAGAATAATTTGCGTGATGAAAGAATAATATGAACTAAAGCGCCTACCATACCTATAAATATAAACCTTATAAACCACGTTTCATGAATGAGAAATAAATTACAAAAAATTATTTTAAAAACTAGCTACAAAATCATTAATCATTTAAAAAAGACAAAAAGGGATACAATTATTATATTTTTGTAAGTCTATTTAGGTGAAATTATCATTAGAGTAAAAAAGGTTTAATATAGATAGTAGATGTAACAAGATACAAAAAGATTTTCATAATAAATTATAAACCATAAAAAAGTAAAACAAAATATAAATAAAAATATTTCAAATAGCATACCATATAACAAAATTACCCTACAACAATTACAAATTAATGAAACCAGCAGCTGCAATGCGTTAATAAAAAATTTATGTAAGGCAAAAATGCAAAAGCTCTAGCAAATTTTAAATCTAAATCACCCATATTGTTATTTATTACAAACAAACATATATTTAGACAATAAAAGTGTGAAATCAAAACAGTCAATTCTAAAAAGGGCTGTAATTCAAAGTAAAAAATTAAAGCAGCTAAAAATAACAAAATAGAATCTAAAAAACCAGCAATTAGCATATTTCTACCTATATAGTTTTAAGTAAGCTATATTATCACTCATACAAAACAACTCATAATTAAGATTAATCTATAACTCTTTGCAAAATAGATATCATAAAATATATAATATAATTGCAAACTAAATTTAATTAACTATAAAATAAATCAATTTATGTTTACATATTTTATTTAATATAAGTAATAAACTATTATCAAACTTAAAAAAAATTTATACCGCAAATTTTTAGAGGGGCTTCTAGTTCAAGCAAAATTGGTTGATTTAAGAATATCTCACGTGATTTTAAACAAAGAGCTTGTATTTCATTTTCAGTCATAGTGGCAGATTTACCTGGACGGCACCCCCTAACTGTAAACAAATTAATAATCTTATATTAAGCGAAATAATAATTTATTAATAGCAACCTTCCAAAAGAGAGGAGATAAGCTTATCTACATCCAATTCTAAATCTGACATGATTCTTTCGGTTAAACCATATGTTTTAAAAATAAAACTCCGCTAAAAATTGATGTCTAGCGTTCAGACTTTCAAAATTTAAAAAAATATAAAATTTAAAAAAATTCATGGTCTATTGGAATTTTTTTTGGAGGGATGGAATTTTTTGAACTTAATACATTTATAATGTTTTATGTTTTTGTCCTACCCCTTTAGGGGTGGAGAATGTTAATAAAACTAATATTTGAAAATTAATTTTCAGTTATTTTTAAGCATTTATTCTTAGAAAAATAAAAAAAATAAATATCTAAAAAAATTTTACCAAATGTTGTGTGTTTTATACAAAAATATTGAACAATTAATGTTTCATTTTGTTTACCCTGGCTTAAAAGAGATTCTATATTTATTTGTAATTTTATTGTTTGTAAGGGTTGAATAAAATATAAGAACTTTTATGTATTATATATTATTTTAATAACTGAAAAAAATTTGTAGATGAGCAATTAAATATATTAACTTAAGTTGTGGGCACTCAAAAATAATTCTAATGCAATCATGCAAAAAAAACCCAAAAAAATTAAATAACTTATACTAAATTATGTTGTTTAGCCTAATATTCTAACTCCTCATACCTAACGAAGCCTAATCCACTTAATATTTTATATATATATATATATTAAACGCAGCAAACAAATAACAAAGACCAATAACAAATTTAAAAACTTTTTTTGTTTAATTTGTAGTATATTTTTACATTGTTGTTTGGTCGTAACCTAGCAAATTTTACAATTGCCTAATTGTAAAAAAAATATTTCTAAAACAAAAAAAAATTTAGCGGCTTATATCAAAAAATGAGAATTTAGGTTTTTTGGTCGTTTTAGGATATTTAACAAAATATTTAAATAAAAAATTTTTTTTAAAAATTTAAAAATTTATCACACTTGCCACCTCAATGTTATTTGAATGCGTGCAATTTTTTTTTGTCAAAACTTTTTCAATTAGCCGCAGCCAAACATGTATAATTTGCCTCACATGCAAAATAATTATATTATTTGTGATACTAATCTTTTAACCCAAATTAATTAGCCCTAATTTTAAAATAAACTTAGTTTATTATTTCCCCTCTAGAAGCAATATCAGTAAAATTATAAGGTATTGCATTTTTGCCGTAACAAACATGTACTATTTATAGTAAAAAATGTATAACAACCTATATAATATAACTATTAGTATTAACTGGCCTCACAATATAACTAAGGTCACGTGCAAAGTGAGTTTTTGTTTTTGTAAAATTTTAAAAATTCTTAAAATTTTAAAAACACTTATTTTATTTTTCCCTCTAATAATTTTAAAATAAGTCTTTAATTAGGAAACCCATTTGGTAGATGCAATATCATTAAAATTGGCAACTTTTTAAAAATTTGCGTTTTATTACAAAATATTTTTAAAATTTTAAAAATTTTACGAAAATAAAAACTCACTTAGCACGTGCCCTAATAAAAAAAATTCTTAAAATAGGCTATTCTAATGTCAATTTTTGTATTTTCTTTTTTTTAATTTGTAACAATAACAACATAACTATAATTTAAATAACATAAAAAAAGTTTTATAGTATTAGATGTTATTGTAACCAAAATAGAATTCACTAAATTAACATTTAATTTGGGACAGCAATTTTATGACTAAAACAAGACATTATTAATTTGTGAAATAATTCGTTCTTTTATATATTTACCTGTTCCTATTACCCCATTTTACAAAATGGCTTACAGATCCAACGATTCCCGAATTTATGTTGGAAATCTCCCTCCTGATATAAGAAGCAAGGATATTGAAGACGTGTTTTATAAATATGGGAAAATAATTAACATTGATTTAAAAAACCGAAAAGGACCGCCTTTTGCGTTTATTGAATTTGAAGATTCAAGGTAATTTTTTTAGCTATGCGATTTTATTCTTTTATGATATATGTTTATTATTAAATAATATTTGACCCTTATATATATGATAAATAATCTAATGTATTGAACTGAGGTCTACAACTTGTCAATGCAGTTGGAACAGAAACAAATACAATCATTTTTTGCTTGACCTAAACTTGACACCTTTTTAACTAAGTTTTCTAAGCTTATATTTGTGTCTTGGGTAATAAATATACATGATTGATGACTATCAGTGCATTTAAACCATTTTTGGTTAATTATTAAAAGGTTAATAAAATTTTAATATTCTTATACAAGAAATGATTACATTGTGTTACAGTACTTTTTGAACTTGTCCATTGTTATTCATAGTTAGTTAATTATCTTTTTAAGATAAATTGGGCTAGGTTTTTTATATGCTACTTACAGCATGACAGTTTTTTAATATTATTACTTGCTTTTTGCTATTTTTTAATGGTGCTTATGGTATTTTATTTTTTAAAAATTTTTTTTAAAAAAAGGCATTTTTACAAAAAGTTTTCGATCTTAGCATTTAATTATTGTAAACTTTATAGAATAAATGGCATATTAAGAAGTGGCAATATTAAATAAAAATTTTTCTAGGTTATTACTTTTACAAAAATACACCTAGTGATTTATTAAAATATGCTGGCACTGCCCAATTTAGCTATTAATAGACAACTATTTTTTTTTAATACTTACAATATTTAATACAGCAATCAATGGGAAAAATAATTCTGATTTTTTAACTTATTTATACTAATTGACTGGGTACCCAAAAATTATAAAATAGCTTTTCTAATGTAAAACTTAAATCAGCTAGTATAACAACAAGAACCGTTTTTTTCATCTATTAATATGGCTTATTTATTTTTTTAAGCTTTTGTGTGTTTTTTTTTATTGGGATCCTAAATATAGTCCATAAATGTGAGATAGCTGAATTCTATATAGATTTATTTTGTTTGGGTAAATTGATTAATAGGTTATGTTATGGCTACAGATGAAAAATATCGTCCCATTAATACATCTTTCTATTCAAACTATATGAAGCAAATAATTAGTAATGATGTAAATAAACAAATGATTTGCCAGCTTTAACCTCAAAAGAAGCATTAGTTAGCACATAGCTTCTGAGTTTATAATTGTAATATTAGCCTTTAAATCCCCAAAGAAAGTAGTTCCAGGAAGTGAATTATTTTTACTAAAGTTTTTCAGCAGTTTAGGGCATGTGCAATTTTGTAAAATTTTTAAATTTCAAATTTTTTTTTATTATTTTTTGAAAAAATTATTTCAGAAATTTTATGTGCATAAGGGCACGTGCAAAGTGAGTTTTTATTTTCATAAAATTTTGAAAATTTTATTTTTTTCAAAATTTAAAGAAAAAATTTTATTTCAGAAAAAGCATTTTATATGCATACACTTAATTTGGCAATTTTTTAAAAATTTGCGTTTTATTTCAAAATAAAATTTTTAAAAATTTCACAAAAATTAAAACTCACTTTGCATGTGCCCTAAACTAAATTTGGCAACTATTTAAAAATTTGCGTTTTACAAAATAATTTTTGAAAATTTAACATAAATAAAAACTCACTTTGCATTGCCCTTATTAAATATAAGTTAGGTTGGTGTAGGTAAAGTTCTGATACAAAATGTTTGATATATTCAATATTTTCATGTTTAATATGTAATTAATGCTAATTTTTATTTTATTAAATACAAATTGTGCAGGGATGCTGAGGATGCAGTTCAATCCAAGGATGGTTATAACTATGATGGGTATCGACTTCGGGTAGAATTTCCTCGAGGGAACAGAAACGATCGAGGAGGCGGCCGTGGTGGGTATGGCGGTGGTGGTGGTTCATACAATGGCGGAGGAGGAGGTCGATATGGGGGTAATAGCGGTGGAGGAGGTGGGGGCCGTGGTGGATTTGGAAAACGGACAGGATACCGTGTTCTTATAACAGGTTTTTTATATGGACCGGTTTTGCAATAATACAACTAGGCTTAAATTTTAAATTACTTAAATATATTATATAGCTTAAAAAAATTAATTTAGGCTATGTAAATTACTGTAATATTTAATGGTTTACATTACCAACAGGCCTTCCACCATCTGGAAGTTGGCAAGATATTAAGGATCATATGCGAGAGGCTGGCGACATTGTTTATGCTGATTCTTTCAAGGATGGAACAGGTGTGGTGGAATATGCAACGACTGATGCCATGAAATATGCCCTTAAAAAGTTGGATGATACCAAATTCACTTCTCACGAGGTATGTAATTTTTTTTTGATTTTCTTTATTAAATCTTAACTAACTAATGTTTTTTAATTTATCATAGCTTGACTAATCTTGTTTACTTACACCTTGTAAATATAGGGCGAAACGGCATACATACGTGTCAAAGATGATTCTCGCGGTGCTCGAAGTCGTTCAGGCAGCTCCCATCACCGACGTTCTCGATCCCGTTCAGGAGGCAGGGCTCGGGCCTCACCTTCGTATTCTCCGGCGCCAAAAAGGAGGTCGGCCAGCGGGTCTGCTTCACGGTCCAAATCTCGCTCACCATATTAATTCTTTATCATCCTACGTCTGATCTTGTTTATGATACATAGACAAACCCATACCTTTGGTATGTTAAATGTCAAACCTTTCATTATTATACATTCACACACAACTACCCTTTACTTTGTATATAGCTATGTTATATATATTTATCATTCCCTTGTGTCCTATTTTTATTTCAATATTACTTGCAAATTATAATTTTTGACATTGAAACATTTTCTTTATTAGAATTTTATTACATCTCATTATTTTTTAAATGTTTAGTTTTGGAACCTTTTCAAAACCACTTGTTACACCTAACTATCTCCTTTACCCATCTTAAATAAACTGGATAGAAATCAAAATCTGAAACCTTAATCTGATTGGTTAGACAGCTTTAACCTGCGTTTAAGGATAAAATAGGAAATTTTTACTATGCCACCTAATTAAGGAAGGAACCCCCTTTCGGAGTTTTTGTTTGGATTATTTTTGGACCTTTTTTTTCCTCGTGGTGTAATCTGCCAGGATCAATTGGACTTCCATTTTAAGGAAGGGCTTGTTGGACAATCATCCTCTATCATCGTATATACCACCTTTTCGGAGGATAGATGGAGGAATGATTGATTTAAACCTGGATACTGGCATTTATTTGTAATGTTAGATTATCCTTCCAAAAATCTTTCGAGTGGTAAGATATCTATGGGCTAAATTTTAAATGTGTTTATTATAACAAGGGCAATTACAGTGGTTGTAAATTTGCCTCATGCTCTTTATTTAGTTAAAATTTAATTTATACTATGTTGGTAAATAATTTTATTTGATCGACTTTTTGCTAATTATGCACTATATTTTAGTTTGGATCATAATTTGGGACTACCAAAGCTTTACCTTAACTCCCGAATGGAATATACCTGGATCTTTTATAATATTTTGACTGATTTATTTATAAATATTATGAAGGTTTTTGTGAAACTAATTATAATTGCTGCAATTAAAAAAAACCCTAAGACCGATAGTGAAAAAAGTCCATTACTTTGCAATGAATAAGTTTGATTACAACGAGCTATAATTACCTGTAGCATTCTCCTGTGTTCGATAAATAAAGTTTATTAACTTTTATTTGAGTATCCTTATATTAAATTGCTGGAAACAATTAGATTGGTATATGCTTTCAATTTATGTTTTATAATACTAAGCTATGAAATTTTCATTTAGAATATGATTTTAACAAAATTTAATATCATCATATAGATTAAATAGTAAAACATTGCGTAGTTTAGTTGAAATTACCATTCAACCATTTTATAAAATAGTCTTAGCTATCTAAAGTAAAGTTTGGCATTTAAAATATTATTGTTGCAAAAAATTTTAGAACCTCAAATTATTATTACACAGGTCAAGGTCAACAAATATCAATGGAACCACCGTGAATTTTATGAAAACATAAAAGAATGTATCTCCATGATGCCCTATCTCATACATATAATTCGTTTTTCATAATTTCTTCCGGCCTTGGCTCCTACATCCGTCCTTTATCGAAAAAATGGCTCAAAAATAAAATTTCAGTTTCGTTTTTTTTTTGGCATTTTTTCTAAAATTTTCATTGTTTATAGCTGATTAACTAAGTTTGATTAGAAAAAAACGGTAAACGGATTAATTCGTAAGATGGCAGGTTTGATCCCTGTAGTTAGCTCATAACTCGCAAAAATTTGTTGACCTGTGTCATGAAAGTTTAAAAAGTGCGAATAAATATTGTTTTTTGCCCTTCTCTAAAATTTTTTTTAAATATGTGTAAAGTTCCTAAGGACAGTTATTTTTAAACATTTAGTATTTTAAAGGGCATTAGATTGGTTAAATATTTATTTTTTTGTCACATTGATAAAACAGCTTGACATATTGAGATTAATGAGCTAACTTTAAAAACCAGAATAGCCATTTAAGGTAGGGATATTTGAATTACCGTTTAATCTAATCTAACTTTGACCAGCTATAAATATTGAAAAAGTGTTACAAAAAAATATTAAAATTTGGAATAAAAAATTGGAACTTATATGTATTTTTCCTTAAGGAATTTAGGTCGCAAAAACAGTCTATTTTGCCTTTGTATTGTCATCAATTTAGTGGGGTCAAACAACTAAAATATTAGAGGTAAGGCTATATAAATTATTTTGGTGCTGTTTCTATATCTTGCTGAACATTATAATATATAAACTTTTTCATTGTTGCGCTTTATATGATAAAAGTATTTGTCTTTCTTAACAATTTATAAATTTATGCTAAAATTGTCTATAAAATATGTATACCTAAAATGATTATAATATTTACAAAAAAAAATTATTTTTATACAAGATTTAGCAAATTAAAAAATTCTTAATATTTTGCGCCTTTTAATTCTTTAACCTTTGCGTGACTTTTTAATAACACTAAGTTTAACAACATATTTTTGAGATTAATAAACTAACTTTAGAAACTAGATTTGCCAATTTGAAGGGATTTTTGAATTACCGCATAGCAAAATCAAGCAAACTAATTTTTAATGTGGGTCAGTTGGGGTTATTTGACGATTTTACAGGTGTACTTTGGGCGAATATTCAAATTTATGATAAAACTTATGACCTGAAAGGCTGGACCGGCTAATGCTGGCTTATCCGAATAGGCCCGGACCGTTGTTGATCCGTACGGCCCGGTATTTTTTTTCCCGCCTGAACAAATAACGGGCCTATAATTTTATGTAACAAGCTTTACATATATGAATACACCAGTAAAATTGTCAACTGACCTAAAATTATCAATATAGATTTGTTAGATTGATTTAAAATTTATTTCGTGACATTTTTTTCCCATTAAGAAATACACAGGTATAATCGTCAAATAACCCCAATTGACCCAAAAATATAAAAAAAAAATTCGTTCGCTTGATTAAAATTTGTTTTTGCGACATTCGCATTAGGGCACGTGCAAAGTGAGTTTTTATTTTCGTGAAATTGAAAAAAAAAATTTTGTAATAAAACGCAAATTTTTAAAATGTTGCCAAATTTAGTTAATGCACATAAAATACTTTTTCTAAAATAACTTTTTTGAAAAAATTAAAATTTTTTAAATTTTACGAAATAAATACTCACTTTACAGGTGCCCTTAAGAAAATTAATTGAATAAACCAGTAAAATCGTCAAATGAAAATGTTTGCTTGTTAAAATGGATTTCGCGACATTATGGTGCCATTTTCGCATTAAAAATATTTATAAAGTCAAATTTGCCCGACTGATCCATTAATTACCAATAAACCTGATATCTACACCAAAATACCTAAAAAATCAAGGCGTTGTATTAATATTTAGCTCTTAGATATTTTGGCGTCAAAAATTTACCTGTATTAGGGACAATAAAATATATACAATGGTCAACATTTAAAAGGACAACTTTCTCATTTTAAATTCCAAAAAAATCAATCAAAGAGTCTCTCATTTATGCTGAGTTTGGCCTGAGCTCGATTTTTTCTCATTTATGTGCTTATTTAAATTTTTCCCGTGAATGGTATAAAGTCAAAGCTATGCTTTTTATTATTTTGTAGAATACGTGTTTATTAAATTACTAACAAATATAAATTATCATTAAGGAATTCTGAAATTTTAATTTGACACAAAGTAGAAAAAAAATCTGAAAAGTTGAAATTTTCTACATTTAATAAATCATGTATAAAAATTTAATTTATTAGTTTTATTGTTTAAATGGTGTTTTCTCGGTTAGAACATTTTATGAAAGCCTGAAAAAAATTATGGCTATTAACCTTAAAAACTAGATATTTTATAAAGAAAATAAAATAATTTCTATAATTATTATACAATACAAACATTTTATATACATAATATTTAAAACTATTATGTATACCTTGAAAATAAATTGCATTTTCTTTAAATTTACAATGAGGCAATATCATGGCTTTCAACATTGAACTTTAGAGTGTGGGGTCCATATGGATATAATTTTACAAATTTTGTTATTATAGACATGGACCAAATTTTAATTACTGGTTATGTTTATTATTTTTTTGGGGGGAGGAGCATTGAAATTACTATTCAGCCTGTCAATAAGATTAAGCGCATGTCCCAATACCATAATATCCTTTAAAATGACGCCGCACTCTCCGGAATATTATAGCATATAGGCTTTACAACTGGCAAAAGTCGAAGGCCAGAGTCAATTCACCTGCTAAAACAATGCCCCATTGCCTTACATCTCTTGAAAGAGACGGCACCGTCGGGGCATAGCCCCTTTTAGCCCTTTCGGGTACTAGTTTTCGGCCAGCAAATGACAATATTTAATTATATTTAAAATTTGAGACTGATCACAAAGTCCTAAAATTTCAGTTCAATATATTATCAGATTTATTTAAAGATAATAATTCATGCAAGTATAAGCGTTTAAATTCATGCAAAGCATAGCAGTGAATAAGAAATGAGCAAGTGGTTCATCACTATTGATTTACAACAGGGACAGTAGTCGCTTGTAACCAATCGCTTTTTTTAAATTCCACCAATTACCTGTTCTCATATGAAGCAGAAGTTTGCAGCCGAAAAAAACTCTATGCACTCGATACTTTAATTTTTTAAAGAATAATAAAAAGGGTTGCTGTAGGACAGGCACGATTCTAGACCCCTTTTGGGGGGGGGGGGCATTGCCCCCCCCCCCCCCCAAAAAGTTTTTGTTTGCCCCCCCCCCCAAAAAATAATTGGATTTGCCCCCCCCCCCCCCCCAAAAAATACATAGTAATTTTATGTTTACCCCCCCCCCCCCCCAATTGAATTTGCCCCCCTAAAAATACATAGTAATTTTATTTCTTCCACATAATATAATTAAATTTCCAAAAATATCTAAAAAATATTTACTTTTTTTAATTGTTTTTATTCATTAATACTTCTCATCCGCAAGAGAGATCAAACTAACAGAAATATATAGAAAAATATGATTTTACAGAAAGCTTATTTGTGAAACCAATTCATAAATCTGATGCCTAAAAAATTTTCCCAGTTAACACAATCTTTTGTTAGAATATAATCTAAAACCAAAAAACCTGATCGCACAATGCTACGATGGGGCGAACGTAATGCCCGGGAAAAAAATGGTGTTCAGGTATTTCTAAGCAAAATAGCTGGACACCATGTTCCTTATATTCACTGCTTTAACCACCGATTGCATCTTGTTGTAAAAGATTGTCTTATTTTAAGTGAAGGGAAAGATTTTTTTGATAATTTTTCTTCCCTTCATAAATTTTTTCAACATGATGCAATCAAGGTAGTTAGTGAATGCGGGACCATACCGGCTGTTGCCTTATTGGTGGTGTGGTCACTACCTGCCCATTGTTTTTTTTTTAAAAATTGCACAAAAATATTTAATACTCTTTTAAAAATTAAAAATAAAAAACTTTTATATCTTCAGGTCACAGGGCCGAATCGGGGTTTTATGACCATATTTAAAATCATCTATTTATTTTTTTGTATTTAATTGAAAGATTATTTTATTGATTAAAAATAATTATAGATCATTTTCAATGCAGAACGATTTATGTTTTTAAAACTTCTGATTTAATACACCATTGTTTGTTAGAAATTAAACAATTAAGAAATAAAAGTACATTTGAAGATTTATTCAAAAATTGTTTTAATATAATATTTTTTTAAATGACAATAATTTATCTATGGATAAAAGAAAACTAAACCTAAAGATTTTTCTGATTTTTATTTATATTTTAAATATTAATGATGAAGTAAAAAGTATTTCTTTTAATATTATTAATTCATTTATATTTTGATAATAGATTTTTTACCGATAATAGTTGTTTAAAATCTTAAGATTCCCTTTATAAATTTGATTAACCTTTATTTTTGATATAAATAAATTAGAACCTCTTTTAAAAATAAGTAATATTGATAAAAAATCATTATCTAAAAAAATTGACGTAGCCAAAAAATTTTTTAATTAGAAACTTAATAATTACAAAGAATGTGTTGCGATTGATTTTGTTAAATTTTTATATGATTACAATGATGCGTTTTCTAATCTATTTAACATTTTTCCTATAAGTTTGTTAATTGGCTCTTCAACGTCGAGTTGTGAGGCCACATTTTCTTCTTTAAGGAAGGATAATAACGGCTGACAAGTAGTGATCTGCTTAAAGGTGATTTGGTTCTTTTAGAACACGAAAAACCATTAACTAAGGGCGTTTAATTTTTATGAATATTTTAATTTAATTAAAATCCTCTAAGAAAAAATAGTTTGATCAATACAATACACTGCTCATGATCAGCTAATTGCTTACTATTTTAACATGGTTGCAAACTTTTTTTATGCGCATTTAACGTTTATGTCCATGTTTTATTTAATTTTTTACCCTAATATTAATAACTAGTTATATATAACCTGTGTTTTTTCATATATATTCTTCCAAATTAGCATACTTATACATTTTGTTTTCATGATAATCAATTTTATTTCACTTTTCATTTTCTAAAATCCAAAGTTTAATATAATTTATTTTTATTATTCATATATATAATATTTTTAATTTTCATGCGCAATGATGCCAAATGATAACTTACAATTAATTCAAATCTCATATTTTTAAGCAATTGATTTTAGTGAAAATAATTAATTTTATTTCACATATTCAATTTATAAACTCATTTTTTTAATTAAGAATATAATAAATTACTATTAATTTGTTAAAAAATTTTGAACATGGATTCTATTGTTGTACATGTATAATTTTTGCCGTGACCGAAGGTCACGGCCAATTTTGCCGCCGTAGGCGGCAAAAAAATTTTTTCTGCCCCCCCCCCACGAGTTTTCTTTGCCCCCCCTAAAATGGAAAAGCTAGAATCGGGCCTGCTGTAGGATTTAAACAATTTATCGTTTTTATACTTACTTAATTAAGAAAAAAGTCATAAAAATCTGGCTTATAATATATTATAATTTTGAAAATATTCAAGATTTGCTGGTGTCCACATGGACCCACAGTGCTAATCGAGGGTTAAAATCGCAAGAAAAATTTATTTTAGAGTAGGTTTCCCAATTATGAGAACTCTCATATTTTTTGAGAGCTAACTCCACAAAAAAACACATTTTTTTCCAGCTGTCTGAGGGAAATGGAAAGGGGGCTCACTCCACACTTGGTGTTTTTGTTGTTTATTGCCCCATTCGTTAAAAGTTGGTAGTAAGATTGAGTTTGAGGGAAGCTAGGGATAGATTGATCCAAAGTTCTATAAGAAAGATAGGGATCCGCGGTTAGGGCATATGAGCCAGTGTCACACTATTGGTAGTGCAAAAGTGTGAGAAAAGAGTGAGCCTACCGCTTTGAACTCAAAAAAATAAACCTGTTTTTAAGTCCCTACATAATCTCATGGCTCAAATTAGAATTTATTAAATTTTTATTGAAACCTAATATAGAAATCTAATTTTAATAGATTATATTAAATCATTTATTGAATAACATTACATATCCTTGGCTATTTACAATTGATGTAAAAGACTGCCGGTAACACTAATTTTAAAATTGTAAATAATATTTTGAAAAAAATTTTAACGGTTTATACCAAAATATGAGAATTAATGCTTTTTGGTCGTTTTTGAATATGCCAAACAAAAAAAACTTTTTTTTCCACAAATTTTTAATTTTTTTTACACAGCCACCTTAACCCGCGAATAGCACTGTGGGGTCATAGGGACCCCAGCACTTTTTATATTATGAATATCTTCAAATAAATTATATATAATATTGGCCAAAATTTTGTGACTTTTTTCTTAAATATATAATAAACAAAACTAGTAATTAAAATTTGGTCTAAGATTAATAACAAATTTTGTTTAGAATTTGGAAATTAAATTGGGGTCCGTATGGACCCCACATGTTAAATTTCAATGTTCAAAACCATTATACTGCCCCAATTTAAATTCAAACTTAATTATTTGCAACCTTATTTCTTAGTCATTTTTTCTAAATTTTTTTTATTACATATATAAAATGTTTGTATTGAATAATAATGGTAGAAATTATTATTCGAAATGTCTAGATTTTAAGGTGAATAATATCCAAAAATAATTTTTTATTTCATAATATTTTTTTCCATGAATTTTTTATAAAATGTTCTACCCGACCTAAAAACAAGATTTAATCAATAATATAGATATGATTAAATAATATGGAAAAATAAAAAATTACTTTTTCAATTTTTTAATTTATTTTGTCAAATAAAATTTGCAATATTCATTAACCCGCGAATGTAGGTAGGGTAAGAAATTTGTAACGCGAATGCTATGGTGGGATCCATACGGACCCCAATTTCAAACCTCTAAAACTTCAAGAGTTTTAAAGCTATGATCTTTATTTTTAATTATTATTTTAAAGAAAAATACGTGCTCTTTAATTATTGACTAATATAAGTTATTATTAATAAATATTGCAAATTTAATTTAAAGTAGAAAAAAATCTGAAAAATTGAAATTTTTTATTTTTCTATATTACATTAAACAAATTATGTCACTAAATTAATTGTATCAATATCATTAATTAAATTTTGATTCTAGGTCGGGTAACATTTTATGAAAGATTCATGGAATATTATAAAGTAAAAAATTATTTTGGCTACTATTCACCTTAAAAACTAAATATTTTACAAAGAAGATAAAATAATTATTAATATTACACAGGTCAACAAATATCAATGATACAACCGTGAATTTTTTGAAATATAAATAAATTCATCCACATGATGGTCTTATCTCTATATATCTTTTGTATCGAAAAAATGGCCTTTTTTGACGAAATTGACAGATCGAAAATCAGGGCTGGGAAAAAAAAATAAATCGGCTTTTTTTTAACAGGTTTTGAGTTTTTTTCCCCAAATGTCCACACACTCGTGGGCATGGCAAAAGAAAAGCCCCTTTTTTTGCTTAAAGAAAAAAGGGCATGTTTAAAGAAAGCCCCTTATCTTAAAAAAAATCCTAGTAGCTTTAAGAAAAAATAATCCACCCATCATTATTGTAAAAAAAATATTAAATTTTTTGAAATTATTATAAAGAAAACAAAAAATGGGCTTCTGCGCTTTTTAAGAGCCACTTTTTTGTGGTTTTTTTGCCCTTTTCTTAGTAAGGGCTTTTTTTGAATTCTTATTTTGGCCCTATATTTGTAGCTCCCTTTCTTTCTTTATGTTTTGGGGGAAAAATGAGCCTTTGGCTTATTTTTTCCCCAGCACTGTCGAGAATACCCCCAAAAAAGATTTTAGAATTTTTTTGCATATATAAATCCCTTAAAACTTATATTTATATCAAATAATGAAAAATAAAATTTTTTAGTATATCAGGTTTTACATCAGCATTTAAATAATACAAAATTATTCGCGTCCAAAAAAAAGTTTTGGAAAAAAAAATTGCACGCATTTGAATAACATTAAAGCGGCTAGTGTGAAAAAAAAATTATTTTTTAAAAATATTTTGGTAGGCATATCCTGAAACGACCAAAAAACATAAATTCTCATTTTTGGGTATTAGCCGCTAAAATTTTTTTTATTTTAAAAATATATTTTTTTACAATTTTGAAAGAAGTATTTACCGCAGCCAAATATGGAAAAAAAAATTATTTATTTTTGTTTGAATTATTTTTATTTTTTTTGGCATTTTATCTAAAATTTTCAATGTTTATAGCTAACTAACTAAGTTTGATAAAAAAAAACGGTAAACGGATTTAAAAATTCCTAAGATGGCTGGTTTGATCTCCGTAGTTAGCTCATAACTTTCAAAAATTTGTTAACGTGTTATTAATTTTATTGTGAAAATAATGACGTGACTAATGTTAAGTGGACTATAAAATTTTTTAGAATTCAAAGATATTAATTATCTAAAAATAAAACATATGGACATGCCTGCGGGTAAAAATTTAAATGCTAAACTTTGCGCGTTTAGACTCATTTCAAATTTTTAAAAAATTTTAAAAATTTCGTTTTTTTAAATTTTTTAAAAACTTTTATTTGAAGATTTTACAGGTGTACTTTGGGCGAATGAAATTCACTAAAATGTTGCGAAATCAATTGTAAGCAATCAAACGAATTTTTATATATATTTTTAGGTCAGTCTAAATAATTTGACGACATTTCAGGTGTTTTCAATAAATTAGTGCGGCAGAATTAAAAATATAGCCTGATGTCACTTTAGATTTTATTATAAAGTCCTGACTCAAACTTTACCTATGCCAGATAATATTAATAACTTAATTTTTAATCTCGCAAATCAAATTTATGATAAAACTTATGACCTGAAAGGCTGGACCGGCTAATGCTGGCTTATCCGAATAGGCCCGGACCGTTGTTGATCCGTACGGCCCGGTATTTTTTTTTCGCCTGAACAAATAACGGGCCTATAATTTTATATAACAAGCTTTACATATATAAATACACCAGTAAAATTGTCAACTGACCTAAAATTATCCATATAGATTTGTTAGATTGATTTAAAATTGATTTCGTGACATTTCTTTCGCATTAAGAAATACACAGGTAAAATCGTCAAATAATTGACTTAAAAATATAAATAAAAATTCGTTCGCTTGATTAAAATTTGATTTTGCGACATTCGCATTAGGGCACGTGCAAAGTGAGTTTTTATTTTCGTCATATTGAAAAAAAAAATTTGTAATAAAACGCAAATTTTTAAAAAGTTGACAAATTTAGTTAATGCACATAAAATACTTTTTCTAGAATAACTTTTTTGAAAAAATTTAAATTTTCAAAATTTTACGAAATAAAAACTCACTTTACATGTGCCCTTAAGAAAATTAATTGAATAAACCAGTAAAATCGTCAAATGAAAATGTTTGCTTGTTAAAATAGATTTCGCGACATTATGGTGCCATTTTAATCGCATTAAAAATATTTATAAAGTCAAATTTGCCTGACTGATCCATTAATTACCAATAAACCTGATATCTACACCAAAATACCTAAAAAATCAAGGCGTTGTATTAATATTTAGCTCTTAGATATTTTGGCGTCAAAAATTTACCTGTATTAGGAGCAATAAAATATATACAATGCTCAACATTTAAAAGGACAACTTTCTCATTTTAAATAAAAAAAATCAATCAAAGAGTCTCTCATTTATGCTGAGTTTGGCCTGAGCTCAATTTTTTCTCATTTATGTGCTTATTTAAATTTTTCCCGTGAATGGTAACTTAAAGTCAAAGCTATGATTTTTATTATTTTGTAGAATACGTGTTTATTAAATTATTAACAAATATAAATTATCATTAAGGAATTCTGCAATTTTAATTTGACACAAAGTAGAAAAAAATCTGAAAAGTTGAAATTTTCTACATTTAATAAATCATGTATAAAAATTTAATTTATTAATATTATTGTTTAAGTGGTGTTTTCTCGGTTAGAACATTTTATGAAAGCCTGAAAAAAATTATGGCTATTAACCTTAAAAACTAGATATTTTATAAAGAAAATAAAATAATTTCTATAATTATTATACAATACAAACACTTTATATACATAATATTTAAAACTATTATGTATACTTTGAAAATAAATTGCATTTTCTATAAATTTACAATGAGGCAATATCATGGCTTTCAACATTGAACTTTAGAGTGTGGGGTCCATATGGATATAATTTTACAAATTTTGTTATTATAGACATGGACCAAATTTTAATTACTGGTTATGTTTATTATTTTTTTGGGGGGAGGAGCATTGAAATTACTATTCAGCGACGTTCATAACCCCTGTCAATAAGATTAAGCGCATGTCCCAATACCATAATATCCTTTGAAATGACGCCGCACTCTCCGGATTATTATAGCATGTAGGCTTTACAACTGGCAAAAGTCGAAGGCCAGAGTCAATTCACCTGCTAAAACAATGCCCCATTGCCTTACATCTCTTGAAAGAGACGGCACCGTCCGGGCATAGCCCCTTTTAGCCCTGTCGGGTACTAGGCACTCACTTAACCTAGACCACAAGCTAAAGAGTTCTCGGCCAGCAAATGACAATATTTAATTATATTTAAAATTTGAGACTGATCACAAAGTCCTAAAATTTCAGTTAACAATATATTATCAGATTTATTTAAAGATAATAATTCATGCAAGTATAAGCGTTTAAATTCATGCAAAGCATAGCAGTGAATAAGAAATGAGCAACTGGTTCATCACTATTGATTTACAACAGGGACAGTCAAAGTCGCTTGTAACTAATCGCTTTTTTTAAATTCCACCAATTACCTGTTCTCATATGAAGCAGAAGTTTGCAGCCGAAAAAAACTCTATGCACTCGATACTTTAATTTTTTTAAAGAATAATAAAAAGGGTTGCTGTAGGATTTAAACAATTTATCGTTTTTATACTTACTTAATTAAGAAAAAAGTCATAAAAATCTGGCTCATAATATATTATAATTTTGAAAATATTCAAGATTTGCTGGTGTCCACATGGACCCCAAAGTGCTAATCGAGGGTTAAAATCGCAAGAAAAATTTAATTTAGAGTAGGTTTCCCAATTATGAGAACTCTCATATTTTTTGAGAGCTAACTCCACAAAAAAACACATTTTTTTCCAGGAGTCGTATTGAGGGAAATGGAAAGGGGGCTCACTCCATACTTGGTGTTTTTGTTGTTTATTGCCCCATTCGTTAAAAGTTGGTAGTAAGATTGAGTTTGAGGGAAGCTAGGGATAGATTGATCCAAAGTTCTATAAGAGAGATAGGGATCCGCGGTTAGGGCATATGAGCCAGTGTCACACTATTGGTAGTGCAAAAGTGTGAGAAAAGAGTGAGCTTACCGCTCTGAGCTCAAAAAAATAAACCTGTTTTTAAGTCCCTACATAATCTCATGGCTCAAATTAAGATTTATTATATTTTTATTGAATCCTAATATAGAAATCTAATTTTATGATTATATTAAATCATTTATTGAATAACATTACAATTCCTTAGCTATTTACAATTGATGTAAAAGACTGCCGGTAACACTAATTTTAAAATTGTAAATAATATATTTTTAAAATAAAAAATTTTAACGGTTTATACCAAAATATGAGAATTAATACTTTTTGGTCATTTTTGAATATGCCAAACAAAAAAAATTTTTTTTTCCAAATTTTTAATTTTTTTTACACTAGCCACCTTAACCCGCGAATAGCACTGTGGGGTCCATAGGGACCCCAGCACTTTTTATATGAATATCTTCAAATATAATATATAATATTGGCCAAAATTTTGTGACTTTCTTAAATATATAATAAACAAAACTAGTAATTAAAATTTGGTCTAAAATTAATAACAAATTTTGTTTAGAATTTGGAAATTAAATTGGGGTCCGTATGGACCCCACATGTTAAATTTCAATGTTCAAAACCATTATATTGCCCCAATATAAATTCAAACTTAATTATTTGCAACCTTATTTCTTAGTCATTTTTTCTTAATTTTTTTAATTACGTATATAAAATGTTTGTATTGAATAATAATGGTAGAAATTATTATTCGAAATGTCTAGATTTAAAGGTGAATAATATCCAAAAATAATTTTTTATTTCATATTATTTTTTTCCATGAATTTTTTATAAAATGTTCTACCCGACCTAAAAACACGATTTAATCAATAATATAGATTTATTTAATTTATTGATATGATTAAATAATATGGAAAAATAAAATTTTTTTTTCAATTTTTTAATTTATTTTGTCAAATAAAATTTACAATATTCATTAACCCGCGAATGGTAGGGTAAGAAATTTGTAACGCGAATGCTATGGTGGGATCCATACGGACCCCAATTTCAAACCTCTAAAACTTCAAGAGTTTTAAAGCTATGATCTTTATTTTTTATTATTATTTTACAGAGAAATACGTGCTCTTTAATTATTGACTAATATAAGTTATTATTAATGAATATTGCAAATTTTATTTGACACAAAGTATAAAAAAATCTGAAAAATTGAAATTTTTTATTTTTCTATATTACATTAAACAAATTATGTCACTAAATTAGTTATATCAATATCATTAATTAAATTGTGATTATAGGTCGGGTAACATTTTATGAAAGATTCATGGAATGTTATAAAGTAAAAAATTATTTTGGCTACTATTCACCTTAAAAACTAAATATTTTACAAAGAAAATAAAATAATTATTAATATTACACAGGTCAACAAATATCAATGATACAACCGTGAATTTTTTGAAATATAAATGAATTTATCCACATGATGGCCTTATCTCTATATATCTTTTGTATCGAAAAAATGGCCTTTTTTGACGAAATTGACAGATCGAGAATCAGGGCTGGGAAAAAAAATAAATCGGCTTTTTTTTAACAGGCTTTTGAGTTTTTTTCCCCAAATGTCCACACACTCGTGGGCATGGCAAAAGAAAAGCCCCTTTTCTTGCTTAAAGAAAAAAGGGCATGTTTAAAGAAAGCCCCTTTTCTTAAAAAAAATCCTAGTAGCTTTATGAAAAAATAACCCACCCATCATTATTGTAAAAAAAATATTAAATTTTTTGAAATTATTTTAAAGTAAACAAAAAATGGGCTTCTGGGCGCTTTTTAAGAGCCACTTTTTTGTGGTTTTTTTGCCCTTTTCTTAGTAAGGGCTTTTTTTGAATTCTTATTGTGGCCCTATATTTGTAGCTCCCTTTCTTTCTTTATGTTTTAGGGGAAAAAATGAGCCTTTGGCTCATTGTTTTCAGCACTGTCGAGAATACCCCAAAAAAAGATTTTAGAATCTTTTTGCATATATAAAACCCTTAAAACTTATATTTATCATATCAGATAATGAGAAATAAAATTTTTTAATATATCAGGTTTTACATCAGCATTTAGATAATACAAAATTTTTCGCGTCCTAAAAAAAGTTTTGGAAAAAAAAATTGCACTCATTTGAAAAACATTGAAGCGGCTAGTGTGAAAAAAAAATTTTTTTTTTAAAATATTTTGTTAGGCATATCCTGAAGCGACCAAAAAACATAAATTCTCATTTTTGGGTATTAGCCGCTAAAATTTTTTTTATTTCAAAAATATTTTTTTTTTACAATTTTGAAAGAAGTATTTAACGCAGCCAAATATGAAAAAAAATTATTTATTTTTGTTTGAATTATTTTTATTTTTTTTGGTATTTTATCTAAAATTTTCAATGTTTATAGCTAACTAACTAAGTTTGATAAAAAAAACGGTAAACGGATTAAAAAATTCCTAAGATGGCTGGTTTAAACTCCGTAGTTAGCTTATAACTCTCAAAAATTTGTTAACCTGTGTTATTAATTTTATTGTGAAAATAATGAAGTGACTAATGTTAAGTGGACTATAAAACTTTTTAGAATTCAAAGATATTAATTATCTAAAAATAAAACATATGGACATGCCTGCGGGTAAAAATTTGAATTCTAAACTTAGGGCGCGTTTAGACTCATTTCAAATTTTTTAAAAATTTTAAAAATTTCGTTTTTTCAAAATTTTTTAAAAATTTTTATTTCAGAAACTATTCAAATGCTAATAACAAAAATTGGCAACTTTTTGTAAATAAGCGTTCAATGTCAAAAGGTAAAAATTATAAAATTTTTAAAAATTTTTTAAATTTTTCAAAAAAACGAACGGAGTCTGAACGCACCTTTATATAGCAATAAAATAAAAAAAATTGTAGAGAACTAAATCTAAAAATACAAAATCATTTTAGTTCAAACAAATTGCATATCACATTATAAAATAATTCTATCTTCTACAAAAATATATTAGTTTCAATACCCAGGCATCAAAATCATTTAGCTAAATTGGCTTTAGGAAATAAAGTAAAATTCATGGTTTCTTTGCTAAATTAAAAATCTGTTTCTGTATTTTCCTGAAACAAAAGAGTATAGAAAAAATTATCTTTAAATAAAAGTACATTTACTTCTGTTTAAAATGTTGATTTAATAATTTTGAACTTTCTGCGATACGATAAGTTGGTAATCTGAAAACAGCATATTTTCTAAGATATATTTTAAATAGGCAAATAAAAATATGCTCTATAAATAAATTTGATGTTATATATAAGGGCACGTGCAAAGTGAGTTTTTATTTTCGTAAAATTTTTAAAATTCTGAAATTAAAATTTTTTTTTTTTAATTTGTAAAATAATTTTTATTTCAAAAAAAGCATTTTATGTGCACACTAAATTTTTCAACTTTTAAAAATTTGCGTTTTATTTCAAAATAAAATTTTTTAAATTTAAAATTTACATAAAAAAAAACTCACTTTGCACGTGCCCTAAAATAAATTTATTGCATTCATATTTTTAGGATAATAATTAAATATTTAACGGCCATTTATATCATGCCCTTTACTATATGCATTAAAATATTAATTTTTGGAAAAACAATTTGTTACATAAATTGTTGATATGTATGCAAGGATATATATAAATTTATAAAATTGAGTATTATTTTAAAATGTAAAATTCATTAAAACTTGACAATGGCGCTTAATATTAGATATATTGATTGGGAATTAACGGAAATATAAAATACATCCTTATGGTTAAACCCTAATGGGCCAAGCAATCATACGTTATTAGATTTAAAATTAAACGCGGTAATACTTTAGCATGAACGGTGAAATAAAAAAGTTAGTAATTTAAACGTATAATTCATAGTTATGAAGAGTTAGAATATTTAAAAAATTTAGAAAACATAATTGAACATGGGGTGTTAAAGCAAAATAGAACCGGAGTAGATTGTTTATCTACATTTGGGCTACAATCAAGATATTCTTTAACCAATGGTATTTTATTTATTCAAGTTATGATTAAGGCACTTTACCAATTTTTACGACAAAGAAGGTTTTTGTTAAGGGAATTATTAATGAGCTGCTATGGTTTATTAGTGGGAACACTGATTCTAATGTTCTTAAATCTCTTGGTGTCAATATATGGAATGCCAATGGTTCTAAGGAGTATCTTTCATCAATTGGTTTATCACATAGAGAGGAAGGTTCATATGTTTGTATTTTTTTATGTAGAAAAATATTCATTTCATTGAATAATACATCTGCAAGAACCAAATTATTTAATTTAATAAGTTAACAACAATTTTTTTTCTAAAATTATGCCAAAATCATTGTAGTTATATTTCAACTTCAGACAAAAATACATATTATAACCTTTTTTAATAGTTACTTCTTTATGTTTTGTACAATTGTCATAACACAGGTCAACAATTATTGATGTCAGACACGTGAATTTTATGAAAACATAAAAGAATGCATCCCCATGATGGCCTCATATACGTTTTTCGTTTTACTTAGTTTCTTCCGTCTTTGGCTCCTTAGATCTGTCTATATCAAAAAATGGCCTTTTTTGACCAAATTGACAGATCTATACACCCTAAAAAAAAAAAATTTAAAAATCTTTTTTGCATATTAAATTCCCTCGTAACTTATATTTTTAATCACAAATAATGAAAATTTTTTTTTATTAAAACATCGAGCTCTTACATTGGCATTTAGATAATACAAAATATTTTGTGATTAAACTTAAATACGACACATATTATTGGTTTTTAATGAAAATATTATTTGAAGTTTACATTTAACAGGTTAACTTGTGAATATGCAAAAAGAAAATTTCAATTTATTTTTGTTTTTGAATCTTTTTTGGTGTTTTAATCTTTTTTTCTAAAATTTTCAATGTTTATAACTGACTAACTAAGTTTGATTAGGAAAAACGGTAAACGGATCTGATATTCCCTAAATGGCAGGTTTGATCTCTGTAGTTAACTCATAACTCTCAAAAAATTGTTGACCTGTGTAATACATGTTTGCTCTATGTTAAACATATAAAATTATTTTATTGTAATATTACAAAATGAATTCTAAAGGATAAAAATCTTTTTTCATTTATTCTATAATTATATTTGAAAATCAATTCTATGTTTAAAAAAACCAATTTTTAGTTTAATTTTATCAAAAATAACTAAAAAATTTTAAAAATGACTTAAAGAATTTTAATATCATTATTATTCAATATGAAGCTTGTAAAAATTTATAATTTAGCTAGGTAAACCCTACCTAACTTTACTAATCTATTTACTACAAGTTAATTATACAATTTTATGATTAATTTTTTTTATATCTAAGGTGATTTGGGGCCAGTATATGGTTTTCAATGGAGACATTTTGGTGCAAAATATATTGATAAATATCACGATTACAAAGGACAAGGGGTTGATCAGCTTCAAAAGGTAATAGAAACATTAAAATTAAACCCAGATGACCGTCGGATAATAATGTCAGCATGGAATCCCATTGGTTTAAAATCTCTTTATTCTTTTACATATCATACAACCCTTAATATTTATCTCATAGATTTACCTTTAATGGCTCTTCCACCATGCCATTTAATGTGCCATTTTTATGTTGCAAATTCAAAATTATCATGCCTTTTTTATCAAAGATCAGCAGATATGGTATAACAATGGCAAACTAATTTATAGGGACTCGGAGTGCCTTTTAATGTTACTAGTTATTCTTTACTGACTCATATGATTGCCCATGTTACAAATCTTGAGGTAAACCTATTATTTCTAATGGCCGAGGTGGGCAATAAATAATGCATATATTTGATTTTTCAATTATTTAGACTGGCGATTTAATTCATACCATTGGAGATGCTCATGTATATGTTAACCATATAAAACCACTTAAGGAACAAGTTATATTTATTTACATCTTTTGTTTTCTAAAATTTTACTCATTTTTACATAAATTTCTAGTATACTTAAATAAATAAACAAGGCTCTTACCATTTTTGCATTTCATATTTTTTTAGATAAAAAGAAATCCACATCCTTTTCCTAAACTGTTATTCAAACGCAGAATACCTAATATAGATGATTTTAATTATGAAGATTTTGATATTATTGGGTATAAATGTCATACAAAAATTGCTATGGATATGGCAGTTTAATAGTTTTTTGATATTGTTATTAAAAAATGTAATTTTTTAATATCCAATTTTATGTTATGGTTACGGCATAATAGTTATTAAAATTGTGATTTCAAAATATAAATATACTCTTAAATAAATTAAAAAAAATTTTATATAAAATTATTGTATATATGATAATACCATATATCTATTATTGAGCATTAGTTTTGTGGTTGTTACACCATAAAGAAATTTAGTAAAGACTTTTTTTAACATAAAAGTTTAACCAATGTCAACAAATTTAGGTCACCATCATTTGAAACAAATTAAAATAATGATAGTCTGATTTTCACATCTTTTTTTCTATTTTTTTTATTATATCTTGTTTACCAAATTTAAATTAAGAAACAAAATATTTTTACAATATTAATTAAGCTCTTTTAACATTTGGGAGAAAAATATTTGATCAATAAATTAAAACCAAAATCTAAAAAAATATATTTTTACAAAAATATTTATTGTTTTCTAGTTAAGAGGTATGGTTTTATTGTTATGTAAATAATAAAAAATATTTGCTATAATTGCCTCATATATTTAATATTTAAAATTAGTGTACAAAAAATATCACAGAAAAAGTATCAAAAATCATTTTCTTATAAAGGTAATATATTTGAAAGTTATTGAAAGCAATAAGCTAAATTAAGGTTAGGAAAGGCTATTTTATATTTTAAATGTAATGTTTTGTGTCACCTTAAAAAATATTCAATAACTGTTGAAAAGGCCCCAAATCCTAATGCACCAAGAAGACCAGCTTTATATCCTGCACGCATTCCTAATATTCCACCAGTGATACCACCTGAAAGAGTAGCATTTTTCCAGTCTGTTTTACCTCTATATGTTATTAAGCAATATAAAGATTTATAGAGAGTAGAGTTTGTTAAAAAAACCATTTTAGTAATGTGAAAGCTTATATTATTGTTTTTAACTAAACCTATAACTTTCCAGGGTACATTCTGTGGCTGAAAACATTGCACCTAATATGGCAAAATTTTTGGCATAACTTTTGCTTTTTGTGTACATATCCCTGATTACATCCTTGGTTGTAACAGCAATGCCTGTACCAGAATAATAATTTGGATTCATGTTAGGATCAACAGCAGATGTAAATAAACCAAAAACAGCTCCGATAGCTCCACCCATTACAAAGCTAATAATGCATTTTGCAGGACAACCTGTCATAATTTGTTCAATTTTTAACTCCTCGGCTGTTTTTGGTCTCATAAAATTTAATATGGTATGTGGCATAATAAACATTTGTTGCTCTTCCTTGGATAACGCTTTAAGTTTATAATCATATTTCCCTTTACCGATCAAGTTGTACATTACCTTATTAAATTTTTTATTATAATCCAAGAGCAAGTTTTCGTCCATATGATTATAATTGTAAAGAATATTGTCAGCTGATTGAGTTTTAACAAATATGTGGGAAAACAACGCCGCAGCTACCGATCCAAATAAGAAATTTGAAGGTCCTAGGTACATACCTCAAAGTTCCACAACGGATAATCATTATTACAATAGTGAGTATGCTAATGACTCGCAGTTTCAATCCTTTAATGATCAAAATTCATATAGTAATTTTTTATTTGATAAAAATATCTAAATTTTTAAGCATCACTACTATCTTAATTTGTTAATTAGGTTCTAATCAAAAAGGACCTCCTATTACAAATACTTATTACACTCCTTTACCAGTTAATTTAAATAACTATCAACCAATGGCAGATGCTGCAATGACCTATGGAACAGTGTTAGCTGGTCAAGGCAAGCAAATTGTTGAGCAGAAGGTTTTCTTAATCAATCGTAATTTTCTAGTTTGAAAAATGGATGTCAATTTCAAGGCTCAAATATTATTTTGCCGTAGATACCAAATATGTTGGCAAAAAACTTATGATAGTACTATTTCCCTTTTTACATAAGGTTAAATTTATTAATACATAATTTTAATTAAATGAAAAATTAAATACTCTAATTTATAATTTATTGTATATATTATTAAATGGCTTATTTATTTTACCTTGGCTAACAAATTTTTATATATTGCTGTAATTAGGTCATATTTGACACGCTAATTACAAATTTATTTTCCAAATTTTTTGTTTTCTTTTAGTTTTAGAGGTATTTGACCTTAAAGTTTTAGAAATAATGGTCCATTGCTTAAAATATCAGCTGATTCTACCAATTTATAAATTTTTTAAATGTATGGTAATTATAAATGTATAAAATTCTTTAATCTTTTTTATTTTTTGAGGAATGTCCTTTAGTGTCTTAGTGACTGATGGATTTACAATAATTTTGTTCTAATTTTATCATATTACCCTGCGCTAAAATGTACCAGTAATAAATTATAGTTAATAAAGTTTATGATTAATTATCTAAGTTAAATGGTTCAAATCAAGATACAATTTGTTTGATCGACTTTTGCTTTTACGACTTTATAATTTACAGCTTGGCGTTAAAACTTTCCATTACTATAAGTTTGATTTATGCCAAAAGGTTTATGTTAAGTAAAATATCCCTTGCCAAGAACTTAATACATATACATTATATAAACAACTAATTTTCAGATAAAAAAACACAATTACGATTTTACATCACAATTACATTTTTCTATACACTTTGCTATTTTAATCAATAAACTTAAACTGATTCTAATTAGTGGTGTTCTCACAACCAAAACTCGTGGGAGACCGACTAGCGTGTTTGATATTAAGATGTTGGAATTTTTATTGAGATATTGGACTGGTGGTTACGGTTAAAAAATTATTATTCATTACAGGTAACATTTTTAATTTTTATTTTTAACATATTTAGTACAAATTATTTTAAACTTATTTAACAGTAGAAATTTTTTTTTTAGTTTATAGAGTCGTTGCTTTTCTTACGTTATTTTTCAATGTCATTTTAAAAAGTAACTACCCGTTACCAAGGTTTGATGGAATAATATCATGTTTTGCAGATGCTAAATTTTTTAGCAAACTTTATTTTTCGCAAGCCTATTTTGACCATAAATACATACATAGGTTTAGTTCAATTTTTACGATTACCCTTTGGCCTCTCAGCATCGGCCCAAATATTTCAAAGGGCAATGTCGCTGATATTTGGAGACCTAGAAGGTGTTTTTGCCTATCTAGATGACATACTTATCATTGGCCGCACGATGCAGGAACACAATGCAAGACTTTCGATCGCATCAGGTCGCATCAAGGAAAAGGGGATGAGGTCAAAACAAATGCTCATTTCTTTTGGAAAAAATAAGTTATTTAGGACATGAGATTAGTGCACAAGCTATCAGACCTTTACCTCAAAAAACCGAAGCGTTGATGAAAATGAGAGATCCTAGCCGAACTTCTATCACTACTCGGTACCTTAGGTTATTATCGTAGGTATTCAAAAAAAATTTCGGCACCACTTTACAATGTTTGTAAATAGGATGTTCCTTTTCTCTGGACAGAATTACATAATATAAAGTTGATTCGGCGAAGCAAATCCGCCAGTTTAAGCAAAGGTTTACAGTAAGTATAACTATTCAGTACTAATAAGTTTCCAGTATTTTTGGGAATTCTCGAACACCCATAATTTTTGTATTCGTGATGGTATAAACTCTTAAGAAAGATATACTAACCACACGGGCAATATTTTTTTTACAATAGTTGTTCATAGATAATTAAATCGCCAACAATTGTTTGGCAAGTTTCCAATTTTTCACCTATACTCCCATCTAATAAACGTTGCGTCGAGCTAAGATTTTTGGAAGTAATATTAAACCCAAGTTTTTACCATTTAAATTTTAAAAGGTCACGTACAATATAAAATTCAAAAGAATTATTTAAGTATTGGCATGACAAATAAGAGAGATTGCTCCAATTCAAATACTGCATATATTAATAAAATACCTTATATGGTCAAAATAATAGCAGTGGACAGGAAAGCATAAATGTCTATATAATTAGATAGAATCCTTATGGATTAAAGATATGAATAACGCCAAGTGTACGTAGTTTAAACATAAATCTATATTTTTCAAATTTTCTTAATTATCAACATAAAGAACCGTGACATTTTTCCAAGTTGCAGGATCAAGTTTTTAGTATGATATTTTTCCTTTTATAGGTTGCTTATTTAAACCAACGTTATATTATGCCCAAAGTTTTTATTTCCCGCTTGACGGTGATATACCCGCTATGACGGAAGAATTAAGTCGGCATACGAAATAATTATAATTAAAATTAGCCGCATATATTATAAAATTAGGGTTACGTTGGAAGCATAAATTATAAAAATATTTAAAAAGTTTTAACTGAAAGCAAAGCAAAAACCACCTTTGTATGATTAGAATCAGAAAGTTCTTGATAATTAAAAGTTAATGTTAATGTAAAAATTTTAAACCTAAAACAAACCTTGCAATGCCCACATATGGATAGTTATTAATCGAGGCACAATCAAAACGGTAACACAAATCTTGACCTCAAGACTATAGGAATACCCGGCTATGACTACGATAAAAACAATCATGAATAGACATAATCGACTGCGCACATTCACACTAATTTTTATAATTGATACAGATAGCTTACCCTATACTTTTGTATAGGGTAAGGTGTCTTAGTGATGATGATTGATAATTTTTTCTAATTTATCATATTCCACCTAAAATGTCAGTAATAAATTATAGTTAATAAAGTTTATGATAAATATCTAAGTTAAATGGTTCAAATCAAGATACAATTTGTTTGATCACTTTTCTTTTCGACTTTATAATTTCACTTTAAAACTTTCCATTACTATAAGTTGATTTATCCAAAAGTTTATATTAAGTAAAATATCCCTTGCCAAGAACTTAATACATATACATTATATAAACAACTAATTTTCAGAAAAAAAAAACACAATTACGATTTTACATCACAATTACATTTTTCTTTACACTTTGCTATTTTAATCAATAATTTCAATCTGATTCTAATTAGTGTAAAAATAATGTTTATAATATTGACAATTGATTGATTGATGGGCTAAATTCATCTTTCATCATGACTTCAAGAAATATTTTTTCATAATAAATTAGTTTTTAAATATAGAATATATAACATTATTTTTATCCATCTTATCTTAATAAATTCTTATTTAATAAAAAAAAACCTTTTTATCCTATATTCCCAGATTCACCACCAGATATAAATTCCCTAAAATTATCCCACTATAAAATCCAATAAATATTCTTTTAATCCTAATAAATTGTCCAAACCCGTGGACAAACCACAACAAAACTTCAAAAATTTTCTTCACCTTAAATCATTCCGATAGGTACGTCGGTAATATTATCGTTGTCGATGAATATACATTGGGGAAGGTAAACTTGACAGTGAAAACATTCTATTTTAAACATATTCCAATCTAATTCTCTGAACAACAAACCACATTATTCCCCCCCCCTTTTACACGAATGAAGATTATTGACTTCCAATATTCTAAACGCAAAACTAAATTTGAATTCTCATTAATCCGAACAAAATTGATCTCTCAATACCAAATTGGTATGAACTATTAAATGTCACATAAACACTTAAATAACCCACAATTAAACACACTCTACTCAAACCACCCCAACAAAAATTCTTAACAGATATCAACCAAACATTTCTCAAACATAAAGGAGACACCCTCAACAACGAGATCAACTTTCACACTGATGGAAAGAAGATGTCAATAGATACCGTTCTTTTTCCTTTTATAAGTTCTCTATAACCCGAAAGTAAGACCTACACACCCTAAATGGATCAAACGTCTAATTACACTTCGTAGAGGAGCATAAAAAAAATAATAATAAATCTATGGATCAACAACGGATGGTAAACCACCGGTACACAGAACCCGACTTAACACCACACAAGAGAGGTGCAAATTTTAAAACGGAACAAGAGACACAAAGTTTAACAATTGTACAATAACATCCAATTTCAAAATTCTGATCAAGTCAACGATAGCCGACCTTACTACTAAAAAATATTCAACACCTCTTCCAACCAAACACTTATCTTCACAATCATCTAATTGTATAGATCAGAGACTACGACACACGATGCCCCGAAAAAGGGAGGGGTAATATTAATGTTTATAATATTGACAATTGATTGATTGATGGGAAATTCATCTGTGTCACAGCTTCAAGAAATGTTTTTTCATATAAATTAGTTTTTAAATATATAATATTATTTTTATCCATCTTTCTTATAAATTCTTATTTAAAAAAACAACAAACCTTTTTTACCTATATTCCCAAGAGAATCGGGCGAAATTCCAAAATTTCCCACTAAAAATCCAAAAAATTCTTTTTACCAAATAGTATGTCCAAAAATTTACTTGAATGCTTTAATAAGCCTGATGTCTATGTGGACAAAATTTGGGTTTAGGGAAAAGATTAGCAGGGTTAAATTAGGGTTGTGGTTAATGTTAAAGTTAATTTTTTTAGGCTTTACCTACACCTAATTGATACCTAAACAAATCCTAACCTTATTTTAACTTCCCTAAAATGCTAACCTTAACACAAACCTAAACTTTATACTAGTTTGAATGTAATAACCTAACATGAAATCTAACTTTTAACCAAACCCTTTTTTTTTTTTTTTTTTTTTTTTTTTTTTTGAGGGGGTTTTTTTTTTTTTTAAAAAAGGTTTTTTTTTCAGTTGGGAATTTGGGAAAAAAACAAAAATTGTAAAAAAAACCCTTTAATTTTTTTTCAACCCTGCTTTTAACCATTACCCAAACCTTATCAATTGATTATACACAATCAATCAATCATATTTGAATTTTCAAATCTAAAACTAGAAGAGAGCAAAAAATTTGGAAAACAGAATGTATCAGCACAGCATGTCAAATATGACACGGATACATCATAATCAGCAATTAGCCCAGATATTACTATTAAGCCTGTTATATTACTTATTGGCCTAAATTAAACTCTTATTGGAAAGCTTATTATAACTCTAATTAATTTGGCTAATATAGGATTGGGCTTTGCAATATGATCAAGAAAATCAACCTATCGCACCAAGGTATGATGTGAATGCCCCTGACTTATATATCCCAGCAATGGCCTTTGTTACCTTTATTCTCATAAGTGGCTGGATAATGGGTTTGCAAAAAAAGTAACAAATTATTAAGTTTGAACAAACATTTAATATATAATATCATTACTACCCTTGTATGTTTTTTACAAAACCTCTACATATTAATGTGTTTTGTTTGTTAAAATTTTATAAAAAAACCAATTTTATAATTGTTGTAAAATATTGAAGGCATTGCATCTTTTTTTTTAATTTACAGGTTTTCACCTGAGCAACTTGGTATACAAGCAAGTACATGCCTTATGTGGGAAATCATAGAGGTCCTGGTGACAACTCTTTTACTTTATATCATGAATATTGGATCTCTCCTACGTATTTTAGATATACTTGCATTTAGCGCATACAAATATGTTGGGTTTGTCCACGTTTGTTTATGTATTATTGTAATTTTTCTTGTTTTAATTGACTTCATATTTATTAATTTTCTAAAAATATGGGAGATAAGTTTTCCATAATTACTTAAATTTTTGCATTAAATTATTTAAATATGAATAGAATTATCCTATGTGTTATTGTTGGAACCTTTGTGGGGATTAACGCATATTATATTGCTCTTTCCTACTTTGGATTCAGTATTGGTTATTTCATGGTAAAATAATACCCCTTTATTATAATAATAATTTATTTTATAAGGCCTATGTATATTTAAATCTTTGATTATGGGCCATTCTGCACTCAAAAATATCCTAAGCTAATTTAAAAAATTTTCGACCTGCCCATTATATAATTTTTGTTGGGTTTTTTAATTTTTTTAATTATGTGTGGCAAATAAAAAAAATTATGATATTTTTCAGTTCAAACTTAGCACTATTAAGTTTTAAAAAAATGTATGCGGCCTTGTCTCAATTTCTTTCAGTCTAACGTGCCCACGATCTGCCAAGGATTGCAGATTGATTTAATTAATCTAAGTTGCATGTTTTAACACATTTTTAATTCAAAATATTAGTAGGTTAGAGATTACACACACTATATGAAAGATGTTAGCTGTTAATATGATACCGTTTAACATGTAGATCAAAACGTTGCGACTTATTATTCTACCTGATGCTTATGGGTCAAATATAGTTAATCAATTTCAAACAAAGACCGGTAATTCATTCGATCCCTACGGATACGATCAAACTGCCCATAATAAATCTGGTAAAATAACATTTAGCGATATGTATACATAATTTTTATGATATATTAAAAACAAAAAAAACATTTTAATTATGGTGCTTGAGTACCACAATTTTTGTTGTTTGAAGCCGTGTGAGTCAATCAAAACATATTTAAATATTGTTTTTTGAAGCATAGTTTTACATATAATGTTATGACTAATATTTTGCAAACTTAAAAATTTTAAAATTGCCCTATTTATATTTTTGTAGTGAGCCAAAAGCAAAAAACAATCACTTACCTCCTTCTTAGCCTCTGTTTCTTCGTTCAGCCCATTATTATGTGTATCCTCACTTACCGACTCATGCCGTCCGATGTTGCACTCAAGGCGGGGACTCTATCAGGAGCTAAGAGTCATTTTAATAAGCTCAAACACAAACTTATATAGCTATAATAACAATATTCATGATTTTTACGTTTGTGTTTGCATATACCTTTAAACGTTATATAAATTATTTTTAATTTATTTGTGTTGTTTATATGATAGAATCATCACTGCCATGCTGATTTGCCTAATATTTAACATTTAGATAATATTTAATGTTTTACAGGTGGGCCCCAAAAATTCACCTTAGCAAGCACGTACATAATTTTAAAACCCGACCACAATCATATTTTTTATTCTTTTACTTATTAACTATGCAGTTCATTATTATCATTCTAAAAAATATAAATTAAATGAGAAATAACATTGTCATGCGTAAAGTCATTACCAAGTGACAAGTTTAAAGCAGTGGCCTTTTCCCTAAAAATTGTTCAAATTCAATGGGATTTTCATTGGCAATTTGTTCCATCACCCAAATTTTTGTTTAACTCTATTTTCCTTACATTTTACCACAAAAACCTATCATGTTTTTATTGTTTAAGGCTTATATTAAAATAGGACACTACTTAATCTAAATGTTCAAGCTATATCGAAAACTTTTGGTGTAAATCTTGACAATGCCATTAACCTAAGTAATTAAAAACGATAATAAATTGTAATACTGCAACTCATTTCTTGTATTTTAAAATTTATTAAACGGCGTCTATTGCATTAAATTATCTGGCTGCTAAATCCTTTAAAATAAGGCAAAGATATTTAGGTTAGGGCACGTGCAAAGTGGGTTTTTATTTTCGTGTAATTTTTAAGATTTTGAAAAAATTCTATTTTAGAATAAAACGCAAATTTTTAAAAAGTTGCCAAATTTAGTTTATGCACACAAAATGCTTTTTCTGAAATAAAAAATTTTTCAAAAAATTTTGAGAAAAATAAAATCTTTAAAATGTTCAAAATTTTACGAAAATTATGGAGCTCTATTGCTGATATTATTTTTTAATAGTTGGTTATTTTTTTCTTCATTGTTATGCCTTTTGTGAATCTAAAAACTTATAAGGGCACGCTACCTCCTCTATTTTGGTTAGGCCACGTTCAAAATAAAATTTTGTTTGTTCTGGAAAAAGATAAAATTCTATTTACTTAAATTTTGTTGATAATACGATCAAAGTCATTTTATGGCAAACCCCTGTTTTTAAAATAAAGTATTACCACAAAATTATTATAAATAAATTTTTAATTAAGAATATAGAAATAAAATTACATGAATTTTTTCTAACTTTAATATTTTTACTAGAAAAAATTCCTTTTTATATCATTTTGAACGTGGCCTAAAATTGTAGGGCCTATAAATTATTTATAAACTAAGATCTTGTAACTAAATCTAATTTATTCGGAATAAATGATTGAGTAATTTTTCATTTTAACCTAACGGGACTAAATATTAAAATTAGGACATCTAGGCTACATTTGTAATCATAATGTCCTAATTAATATCAAAATGAATAAAACATAAAAAAATGAAGGACTTATAGCTTTTTTTATTAATAAATGCATTTCTAATATAGAGTTTTTTGTAAATTAGACAGTGCCCTTTAACACACCTCGATTTTTTTTATTTGGCTAATAGGTCACTTTAATGTTAAATTGTTTTTGTGTAAATTTTTTTGTATTAGGCCGCAGCAATATATACAATTAAGTATAATGGCAATATGGATCTGCGCACATTACTGATTTTAAAATCAAGCACATGATTACCTAAAGCTTAAACCGCTCATAGTCGAATTTTTCGTAAGCTGAATTGAAAACTAAGTTGCAGGTCAAACGTAAATGAAATTATTTGTGATTTGTTAAAAAATTACAGGTTCAAAAAAGTTTCGATTATAACAAATATTGTACATTTTCATAAAGATAAATATTAGTTTAGCTAAGGGCACGTGCAAAGTAAGTTTTTATTTTCGTACTGAAAATTTTGAAAATTTAATTTTTTTCAAAATAAAATAAAAAAATTTTATTTTAGAAAAAGCATTTTAAATATTGGCAACTTTTTTAAAATTTGCGTTTTATTTAAAACATGATTTTCAAAATCAAACCATTGCTGCCCAAAACATTTTTTTAAACAATCGGCTTGCCCATTGGAAGGTTTGCAGGAAACGATAGAAATAAACAAAAACAAAGACCGACATAAACTGGTTTATTTGTAACAAGATTCTGGAGTCTATACATTTGTCGTTTTTAGTGGTTCTATTTTCCACACGCATGTTCTAAATTAATTAAATAAAGTTTTAACCTATTATATATTGAGTACTTAAGTATCAATTAAAAATGTCCGAATATCCAACTTCGCCTGACAGTTCTTCGGATGATGAATCAAATCACCCCACCTCAAGCCATATATCGGCGGAGACAAAATTTAAAAACAAACCAGGTAAACTGGACATTAGTGCTTTGAAGCGTGGCCTTGAAAGCAAGATCACCGAAACACTAGGTTTCCAGGCCCAGCTATTTGGTGCAGCCGCAGCTACAGCTACAAACAGTAAAAGCCCTTCCCCTGATTCTGCACAAATAGATTCTTCGGCCCAGAGTCCCGACCAGGGAGTGTCTGAACGTATATCAACGGCCGCCCAAAAGAAATTTGCCGACTCTTTGCTTCAACTTTCTCTAAGAACAGGCGGTCCACAGGGGAAGAAAAAGGGAGGAGATGGGCATGACATTACAGAGACCACTGCCTATGATCTATCACAAATCACGCAACGTATGCTCGCTATTAATGCCCAAAACCTTCAAACGCCTTCTTCGGACACATCACAAATACCTGAACAGGGAGAGGAGAAAAATTTTAAGCGTGGAATACTATCGACGAAAGATGGAATGGACGCTGGAGAGTCTTACAAATCAGTTGATAATTTATTGATAAAATCTGGTGATTCAAACCCTTCATCCAGTGGTTTTGAGGCCCAGTTAAAAACGGCAGCAGACCTAAAAGATGCAGAAAAACCTCGAGATATTCCTGATATACCTGCAAGCCCTTTTATTAGATTTAACATTGGTGGACTATTTCTGTCATTAGAAAGGGCTCTCGTAATGAAACACCCTAAATCCCTGTTGGCACGGTACGTGAAAGCGGACGAAGCCAAAGATATTGAGGGGTACCATGATATTCCCAAAGATGAGGCGGGAAATATTTTTTTGGACCGAGCTCCGAATTACTTTTTAATGTTGTGGCGTTTTGTGCACCAAAAGGCCATGCCCCAGCTGAAATACATAGAGCGCGTCATTTGTGAAGCCGAGGCGCTCAAGTACAAAGCCGCCGGGCGCCAACTGCAAACGTACCTTAGTCAGCACGATCTCACGGTCCCTGAAAATGGATTGGAAGATGTCGTGTTATGTGAAATATTTTACGGGAATGCCAAGAAGCTGAGGAAATTTGTTTCCAAATTTGAGCGCGATTTAACAAAAGTCCTAAACGGATACGGAATTATACCACCACAAATAGTCTGGCTAACCTTTAACAAGCGTGAAGATTTGAAAGGTGCGAACAATTTCAAGGACTATAAGGCTGGAGAAACGGGCATTACATTGGATTTGGATGATACAGCCAGTTCGTCAGATGATTCCCATCGAAGGTTAGCTCAACTGCTCGTTATAAAGCTAGTGCAAGACTTAAATTTCCCCGCTAAGCTTATTCCAGCATTTAAGCCTGTTATCGAAACCCAGTCAGAGGGCCGTGAATCAAAATTTGGGATAAAATTTAACTTTCCTTGCTTCACCGGCTTCAATAAAAGCCCGGCACAGCATATTGCTGATATACGCGAAAGTTTAAAGAAGCACAAACAAATTTTAATGACTTTCAAAGATGTTTGTAATGAAATTAATGAATACTGTGCTTATAATAATGGCTAACTTTATTTGAATAAACTGCTTTTAAAGTTGGGGATAAGAATTGGTCGTTTCTAATAAGAATTAATCTAAAATTTGAGAAATTAATGATAAAGGAGCTCATCAAATATATCTAATTTAAATAAATCTTTCTATTTAAATTTATTTTTGAGCTAATAATTTAAAGCCAAAAATATCAAAAAAATTTTTTTTTTGCTAAATCTACACTTAAAACTAAAATTGATAACTTTAACTTTTCCACAAGCTAATAAATTTTTATTTTTATCTAGTTTTAAAAAATGATCGCTTAGCTTATAAATAACACAGGTCAACAAAATTTTGAGAGTTATGAGCTAACTTCAAAGATCAGACCTGCTACCTTAAAGAAAAATTTTGGATAAATGTTCAAAAAAGATTTTAAAATAAATTTTTTTTAATTTTTTATACATATATAACAGCTAAATTGTTAAATTCAAACTTCAAATAATACTTTATTTCAGAGCACTATATATAGTGTCCGATTTAGAAATCTAACATTCTGTGTAACCTAAATGTTTAAGAGGAGCATATAAGCCAAGTGATTTTAATATAAAGAAATTTTATTTTATATTTTTCTTTTGGTATTCTCGGTCGTGAATTTAGTCATTATGACAAAATTTGGTCATTTAAATAACTATGAAAGTAGCCAAAGTCTTAAGAACATTGGGAAAATATTCATGATATGACCATCATTAAAATTGTTTTACCTCAGTGTCATAATTTTTTGTTTAACTCATTGATATTTGTCGACCGTAATAACAAATTTCATTCTAATTAAGAAAAAATTAAAATATCTGTGATTGAAATGTTTAGTTTAATTTAACAGCTAAATTTTACCATAACAGAAAAGAGGTAAGTGGATAGCCCAATTTAAACCCTTTATCCAAAAAAGAATTCAAAAGTTCTATTATAAAATTTATATATTGGTGTATATATTTTTTAGATTGATAGCTATTAAGTGTTAAAAATAATGCAAAACCTATTTTGAAAATTCATATAGCTTAAATATGACACTTTTTACAACAAACTAAATAAACACAATTTTTTCCTCTTTGGCAATTATATTTAATTTGATTATGATGTAAACTTTTTTAATCTTAAAAAATATTTAACATATTAACTTCAAAAATAATGCAAAATTGCCCGGAAGTATGATTTCTAATAATTTACATAATATCATTTAAATTGTATAGAATTAAGATATGCTGGATGTACATTAATGTACACACCGGGCCGTAATATATCGGCCCGGCCTGCTCAACACATTTACTAGGGCGCAAAATTTAGTTGGGGCCTAACCCGAATATACAAGCCCTAGATATTGCAAGCTTAATTTTTTTTTTCTTTAAAGTTAGCAATAATAACGAATAACATAAGTAATAATACCCTTTTTCGTGTGATAATAAACATCATTTTTAGTTTTTGTTAAATGTTGAAAAATTTATACAAAATGAGATGTAAAAAATGAGCCCGGCTCATTTAGAATTTCCAGCCCCCCGTTTTTTTTAACCGACAGGCATGGAGCCGCGACAGGCTCTCAGGTCTCGTCTTTGATCGCTAATGTACGTACCTCATCAAATATAACTCTTCCCACTTTGGGACGCCATACCCGTTAGGGTTTTGACTCTTTAAAACCAGCGAAATTATTATTGCCGACGGGTTTAATACTAAGATTTGCTCGCACGCCGGCGACCTAGGTTCCTAGCCTAGGCTCTCACTTTAGGCATATCGTCAAAGGCCTACTGCCTAAGGGGGCCAATTTAAAGCTTCATAGTGGTTGCACATGTACACTTTTTTTTTTCAAAGAAAAAAGCTTCCTGTGCGCGGACTCGAACTCGCAACCCCTGCGTGTAAGACAGGAATGTTTGCCATTAAGCTAAAAGCCGATTACAGCCATTCTAAAAATGCTGACAAACATATAAAATATAGACAATGTGTTCTCATACGCCTTAGAATGTTTTTGAGTATTGAATTCTAATAGATAAAATTATTTATTAATAATTTAAAATGTAAATTTTGTGTGGCCTACTTAAACAATTGTATCCTTCAAGTCTAAGTAGATGATATCCTATCTAAATGATGATTGCTGTTGTATGATTCAAGAATGAATATCGTAGGAGACCGAGATGACTTAGAAAGCATTACTCTTGCAAGTGAGGAGGATATACAAAGCGTTATCAAGTACTTCAATAAAGATTCCACAGGTCCGCCTCATTTATCCTTTTTGAGTCATTCGGCAACCGCGAAAAGGCAGGTGAACGAAGCAAATCAGGAGGATAAGAAGATTTCAAACGATAATATTTCTAGTACTACTTAAATTAATTAGTCTGAAGCATTCAAGGTTGTCACACATAATAACAATGTGTTTATAAGTTAAGTAGATCAAATTAGCCTTTTTCTAAATACTTAAATCCAAATGGCCAAATTAAACGAATTTTGGTTAAAGTTTTCTGAAAGCTAAAATACTCTAAAATACTAAATGTTAAATATATTATTAAATCTCTATATAGCAATATACCGATTTAGATGTTTCATTGGGGTTAACGGATTCTAATGTCGACAGATAGGATTTTATTAATCTACATAGACAATCCGTTTTTTCTCTTAATTGCCAAAGTAATTTGAAAGGTTATTTAACAATTTCTACAAAGGTTTTATCAAAAATTATAAAAATCACTATGCGTTTTCTTAACAAGTGAGAGAGACCTATTATTATGATATCTTATATCATGTAGACCCAAATCTTTTGCCACCGCTGAAAACAAAAGGCGATCGTACAAATTATAGCTTACATTTACAACAACAAGCTGAGTGGAACTTGATTCAAACTTTCAAGTCAATTATTTTAAAGGGGACAATAATGCTCTTTTCTGGTGTTAATTCTACAACCACCGAAATCAGAGACGCAGACCTGGCTGATAAAGAAAAAATGATGAATACGACAAAAATGGAAACACCAAGAAGGAGTCCTAATGGTAACCTTAGGAAAGTAGCAAGCTTGAGCGACAACGATAAAGACATTACTCCTACTAGAAATCTTACCTTAAAAATATATCACGAAAATTTAACTTTAAGTAGTCCAACCAAGCAAAGTCTAATTCCAGAAATAACTAAAAGGAATTCAGGTAAAACACCTAATCTTTCACACATTTAGCCATTACAATAACCATTTTTTCGATCTAAGTTATGTATTCTTTAGTTCCAATGTGAAATTTCCAAATCTATATTACTCGCGGAATTACAAATGACCGTGTTTTATTTGATTTATAAAAAAAATAAAACAAATATTCAAAATAAAATCACCGGGTGTCTTTTTTTTGACGATATTTTGGGTCTATTTTAGGGGCCAGGAACTTTTAAACATAAGGCTTATGTCATTATAATTCAAATATTTAAACAAACAACGCCGTCATCATTTGAATATCTTATTTTGAAACAGAAATGACGCCGGATAATACGCATATGGAATATGGTACACCTTGCAGCGACTTTAATGAATTTACTGAAGCAATAAAAAATGATAAAATACTAAACCGTGGTGGGACTCAGTCTTTGATAGATAAAAATAAAGGTAAAGTTTGGTACCACTGGCGTGCCATTGGGTAAACAATATTGTGATTTTTAGGCAGTTTGGCCTAAAAACTTTATAAAATCAATACTATGTGGGGTTCGTTACATGTTATATTAACTTTGGAATAGTCAACTTACGGGTCAATTACACAAATTATGTGAAGTTGTTTTTATTATTTTTTAAAAAGAGCTGGGAGATTTTCGCTCAGAGGAAATTTTAGCCACTTGCACAAAAATTTATCCTCTAGAATTACTTTAAAACTATATCAGCCTATTTTGAGAATTTGGGCTATCGAAAAATTGGGGAGACGCAATGTGAACACGTTTTTTTGATATAGGGCCATAGGAGAAAGAAACATTACCATCATTTGAGCTATAGGCCCGCAATTAGTCTTTCAGTCTGGACCAGCCATGTTTCCTCTTATATATATTCACCAAAATATTGTAAATGTTGCAAACTTTATTAATTCTTAGCGATCGTAATGGATCCCGCGTTACCAGCATCCAAAACCGATCAATCTGTCAACAAATCACATTACTTCTCGTGCAGTAGCTTTTCCCTTTCTTCCTTAGATTTGAGTGTAAGACAAACAAAGTCTTCGCATTGCCGGAAAACAAACAAATTTTTACCCAAATGCGGTGGTCATTCTAACATATCCCATGTTATGAAACAGTTTACGGGAGAGGCTTTTAAGCATCGAGGTAATATACATAATTTATCATGGGACGGAATTGCCAAGTTCTTCCAACTCGAATTTGACCCACGCCGTCAGCTAATCTAAATTTTTAGCCTTATACCGTAGAGGGATTAAAAATAACTCTGGCTCAGCCCAATCTTTTATAATGATTTGTAAGGATAGATAATATTATTTTAAATAAAGATAGATAAATTAAATTGAAATATAGTGGATTCTGCATAAAAATATTATAAATTATATAAAAAGAAAAATATTTCTCCGAAATTTAACCCTTTTACACACGGGATAATTACATACCTCAGCACATCTTAATTCTTAGATGCCTAGTTAAATAGTTAGTATTATGTAAATTAACAAGTTCTCCTTCTAGATATACCCAATTTTATGTAAATCTATGCTAAGGAACAGAACCGTAGTCAGGATTTATATTAGGGCGGGGGAGGGACCGCCAAAAATTAAATTGGGTTTTGTTAAATGATAACCACCAAAAGTTTTTTTTAATATAATTGTTTTCTAAATTTTACCCCTTATCACTAAATATTTATTTATTTGGTTAAGCGTTTGTGTTAGAAGTATTAACGACTTAAATTTAATATAGTAGCTTGCGAATTAATGAGGTATTCATTCCGTCATTGATAAAGTAAAATTTATATACATACAACATTTAAAAACAAGTTTATTAAGAATCATCTTTTATTTTAATTTATTAATTTTAACAATGATATAAATAGATAAATAATTTAACCGAATTTTATCATTAAAAGTAATTAGAAATTTTGATGCTAATATATTTAAAACAATGTAATTTATATTCGGAAAACAGTTAATAATCTACATTTGTTATTATAAGGCAGTGGGGAAACATACAACAAATATTCAAGGAAACATGTATAATCCAAATGGATTTATA
This sequence comes from Acutogordius australiensis, assembly GCA_030555515.1. Lineage (NCBI taxonomy): Eukaryota > Metazoa > Nematomorpha > Gordioida > Gordea > Gordiidae > Acutogordius > Acutogordius australiensis. The sequence continues at coordinate 17,258,509 of CM060243.1, forward strand.
AGCTGTTAAAGCGACTAACCATGCGCCTGCGGCTAATTAATAAATTTGGTCAAAGTCTAAACACAACTTCTAAAAAAATTTGAAGTTCTTTTGAAATTCGTATAGATCCCACATGGTCAAAAATTCTAAAACCATACTATAGCTTCATAATTTAAAAAAATTGCTACCTTAATTTAAATATGTAAAAAGGTTTAAACTCTATATCAATGTAAAAAATTAAATTTCATCTATAAAATATCTAGTTTTTAAAGGTAGGATAGCCAAAAAAATCATTTATATTCTATTATTTTTTTTTTCACGAATCTTTCTTAAAATGTTCTAGATCGTAGAAATACAACCTATTCAAAAATACTGAATTTTATAATTGAGAAGAATTATTTATTACAGAAAAATAAAAATTTCTATTTTTATTTCTATTTTTTAATTTTTCTTTGTGCTAAATAAAATTTAGAGTGTTAATTTATGATAACTTGTATTAGTTTATAATAATGTAATAGGTATTATAATTTAAATAATAGAATTTTAGCTTTAAACTTTTGAAGTTATACAATTTCATACCCTAACACTTGCGGGTTATGAATCAAAGCTAAACCAGACTCTTATATTCGGTCTGGCCTACATGTTACATTTTTACTTAGAATTGGTCCACTCAAACCTGCGACTTGCCCTAATCATTATAAAGCTTTTCATCGGCCCGATCCGGTTTGACAAGCAAGCCGAATATTTAATATTATAATCAATAAATTTGTGCAACAATTTTTAAATACAGAGTAACTTTTATAAGATATTAAATTCTTATTTGAGTATTTATTAAAGACAGCAATGCATACAATAAAAAGGGCTCTCAACTTTCAGTTAGCAATTTATATTAAAGGTCAGGATATCAGCTTAAATAATGACTTTAAATGCATGCGCACATTTTTCGAAATTTAAGAACCCAGCCATTATTTGGACATGGCTGCTAACCTGGCAAAGCCCAATTACCTTTGAAAAAAGGGAGCGGGCCATGGTATTATCAAAATAACAATTAAAAATAAAAAAGCGCCGGGAAAAGGAGACCGGCGGTAGGTTCTCCTCCTCCCTTGGCTAAGTCCTTGATAAAGTAGAATTCTTTTTTTAAAGTCAAAATGGCAAATGGTGTCGTGGGATATTTGTAATAGTCATTATTAAACAGTTAAAACAAATTTATAAGGTTGTTTAATGCCATTTAGGAGGGAATCATTTTTAAACAGTTTATTTTTTTGAGTTAATAATTATAGGACTGTTAATAATAAATAATCAAAAATTTCTAAAAATTTCAAAAATGCTACCATTAATAAAATGCAAATAATTCTTAAAATACTTTTTACACAAGATATATGCTACAAAATTAAAGAATAGCCTTTAGCTCTGCTTTAAACATTTAAAATTGGGGTACCCCATTCCTTTATTGTGTATTTTTTTTTAAGGTAAAGGCGCTTTTTTATCCGGCTCTTCTAAAGGTTAATGTAGGGAAAATTGTATAATGTTTATTATACTTATGAGTTTGCACTATAATTATAGATACGTTTATAGGGAATTACATTAAACGGCAAAGGTGTCATATTTGTAACATATTTTAACACAAATTTTATTGTTAAGTACCTATGACAAAAGGTGTACCATTGGCCACCAAACCCGCCGTGATTACAAAGCAATTGTTTCAATTGAGAAATGAGGAATTTAAACCACGGAGCCGTGATATTAGCCAAAAATCCCGACACGAGTTTTTACCAAAAGCCATCATGGATGATGGAAGGGAAAAACTCAAATCTATACCCATCTCATACATCAAAATAATATTATGCCCATTCCTCATATGCCTGCCCCAAATATACCAAACAGGTGGCAAATAAATAAGTTGCTTCCCTTATTTTTAAAATTTTTTTTATTGGAAACTTAAAATGAATTGTCTGATAGAAAATATTTTTAATTATAGAATTATATCAAGGAAAAGTGTATTAAAACTAAAGAAATTTATTAAAAAAAACTATTTTTTTTTAATTTCAAATATTTCCAATAAAAAAAAGAGCTTAAACGTTTATTGCGTCTTAATTTATAACTGGCCCCTCATAATTATTTATATAGTTTATAAGGCGGCAAATAGGATAGAAAAAAACAAATATTATTATTTTATAAATAAATACATAAAGCGGATTAAATACAGATTTGATTAAAACACTATAAAAAATGCAATACAAAAATTTAGTTAGTTTTATAAACAATAATAAAATGTAATACAAAATTGACTAAATGGAATTATATATCATTAAATTAATAATCTTGTTCCCTTGTCGTGGTCATTTGGTTAAAATAAAAATTAAAATACTTTTTTTTAAATAAATAAATGCTAAATATCATTGGCGAAATTTTGAAGGGCACATATACGATAATTTTTTAAGTTTTAATCAAAATAAAAATAGAAATTTTGTTGTTACATATTTGGTTATTAGGGGGATGAAATAGTTGCCGAGAGCGTTGAATAATAATTTTCACAGCCTTCAAAATAATTGTATAAATTAGTATAATCAATATATTTGATGTAACTTGGCATACCCTCATCATTGTTATTGCAATGACCTTCAGGTCGTTTCAAAAAATTCTTTGATTTTATTTCAGCAGAATGTAGTGGTAATCTTTTTGATAATAAATCTGCCTGATTAAGGTCATTTAACTTGTAAAGCGAATTATTTAAAAGAATGTTAGCTAAATGGGAGTATTTTGATGGCGAAAAGTCATAGTTTGCAAGACGAGAATATCGATTAAAATAGGTGGGAGACCCAATATTGTTGGGTGATGTTTGATCGGGGGCCGAATAAACTGTTCGATTGCTAATCATAGGACCAGGTGGTATTTCGTACAAAGGGGTTGTAGGAAAGTAATCAAGGAATGAGGTATTATCAAGCGGTAATTTTTTTTGGTCGTCAGAACCTAAACCTAAAAATATTGGTAAATATAAATACAAAATAAGCAAAAAGGTTGCGAAAATTGACCAAATAATATCATTTTTAATGTTAAAACCACAAAATTTTATACTTGTAACTTTAGCCTCACAGGTAGGTTTTGTAGTATTGCATCTTGGGACAGAATATATAGCACCGTGATTAGAAGCAGTGGTAAAAGAATTGGACCTAATAGTAACAGAGGCAATCATCTTCTCCCCTTTTGACACTAACACATCACCCATTAACTCCTCTGGCTAAAAAAATTAAAAAACACCGGTTTTTTAGTACCAAACCAATTATAAATTTTATTTTATATTATAGAGCATGTGCAAATTGAGTTTTTATATTCGTAAAATTTTCAAAAATTTTATTTTGTAATAAAATGCAAATTTTTAAAATGTTGCCAAATTTAATTTTGAAAAAAAAATTTTTTTTTGAATGATTTTGAAAAAAATAAAATTTTCATAATTTACAAAATTTTACGAAAATAAAAACTCACTTTGCACGTGGCCTTATATAAAAATTTCAAATTCCTGAACGAACAATCAAGGACACTTTTAAAAATTTCAGAAATGTGAGGTGTACCGTATCATAAGTATGCCCATACACAGATATAGGGTTAATGGGTGAATTTTCTGCATCGGGGTTGGAAACGACCTCACGGTCCCCATAAACACTTTGATAATTCGGGGCAACGTTAGCCACACCATGGTAAAACATATTAGGATTAGTTGAGGAAACGGGGAAATCGCTAAAACCTATAAGGTTTGTCGAAGATACTAAGTTATAAGGACTATGATTGAAATTATTATTGTTGTTGTTGTTGATACTTAAATTGCTAATCAGGCTGTAATAATTATTAATGTTTGCGTGAGTGTTACTAATATCGTAAAGGTTGGTAGCACCACTGACTAATTGGTAATGAAGTGGATGCGGGTATGCATAAACGTGATTATAGATTGAGCTATTGTGAGCGGACGGAAGTGAAGGACCGTGATTTTGGACATTTACCATCTGTAGTAAGCGGGCCAACGAGAGACGAGCAAAAATAGTCGTGTAAATGGGTTCTCTGTTACTTCCTGCACAACATAATTAATTTTAATGATATTGTGTAAATAAGACATAATTTAATTTTTTTAATTGAATCATTTTTGCACAAATCATCCAATTTTCCACTCAACCTACAAGTTCAACTCATAGTCTCCATTACATAACAACTGGTTAGGCCAAGTTGGCCTAACCACCCAAATCAATTTGAAATATATATTAAATTAGACATATTAAATAAATCATCCATCTTTTAACCATCTATCCTAACAATTCTTGCAAAGACTCAGAATTAAAGCTCAACTCAAATTCATCATGTAGGCCACATTGGCCTCTCTCACCTACATGCAAATTTAATAAATCAATGTAATATCAATTCTCTATGTACATTATATTAACATCTTAGAAAAAATAATTTCTAATAATGGTGCATTGGCAAAACTAGAATTTAATTGGACAATATAATTGTATGGGCTTCCAACAGTATAATTTGTACATAAATAGATATTGTAAACTTTAATAGTTGGAACAAAATATAACTTTTTATTATAAATAAGCATTAAGTTATGATTTTAATTACCAATTTAAGATAATTTCTAATAACTTCATTTCTATCTACCATATGGTTAGAAAAAATAGACAGGTTTTTCATGGCACATCTTGCAAGCATAACAGATGTACAATCTAATGCAAATATTGGTAAACAAAATATACCTGTATTTTTTTTTTAAATTTAATATATCTAAATGTGTTTAAATGTTATCTGAATCACCATTTGCAATTTTGCAACCTATTGACAATATGTAGTTTATTATACAATTCTTTAACCATGAATACTAAATGCCTAAGTAAGTAGGTTTTAAACATGGCAGGACATAAATTATTAAGCATGATCTAGTTATTTTATTAAGTAGTTTGAAGTACATAAAATTTAGGCTTAATAGCTGTTCATAGAAAGGCAAGATACATAATTTTTTATAGGAAATAATTTTTACTTATTTCAATAGCTTTTCATTATTCTAGTATACATCATATATTTTCTTAATAAAAAAAATTTTAATTAAAAAGAGTACTTATGTATAAATAATGTGATAGCGGAGTTAGAAAACTGGTTTTTGTAAGTGTTATAAGGTCACCCTGAAAATAAGGTTCCCTTTTTAATCCCCCCCATTTAAATCCATTTGACACATACAAACATTAAAATGATTTAAAATTCCTGGTCTTGGCAAGGGGAGGGGGTAAAACCCATATAACATCTAATGGCTTAAAAAAAGATTTGCACGAATACCCGCTTAGTACAGGATATAAAAGATTAGTTGGTCCTATTATAATTTTAAAATTTATTAAGAATTTACAAATGTTGCTTATCTTTTTATTATCCTTAAATATTAATACTTAGCACAACCACCTTATTAAATTATAACACTAATTATATCCCTTACCAAATATAATTTCAAACAAATGATATCATATTACCAAATAAATTATATCACTTAATTTTGTAAAGTTTAAATCAACTTATCCCTCTTTAATTAATTTGATTGTAAATCATTAGCACCTTATTGGTGCACCCAAACAAATTATGACAAAAAAAAATTTTTCTTAGAGGGATAGGTGTGTAAATAAGACATAATTTAATTTTTTTAATTTGAAACATTTTGGACAAATCAACCATCTATCCTGACAATTCCTGCAAAGACCTAGAATCAAACTACAACACAAATTCAACCTAGGTTAGGCCACATTGGCCTAACCCACACACCTACATTTAAATCTAACTCAATACACAATATATATATTTTATTTACATTTTAGAAAACTTATTATAATTTATTCAATAACAATTTAAATATTTTAGAGATTGAAATAAGAAAAAAAACAAATTTATTATATGTACTTAAATACCGAATATTTTTCTTTATACATGAAAAAAAAATCGAAGAAACGTATGTAATTGACAAACACTGCCAAAAATAAACGTCTAACCATAAATAGAACTCAAACAGCTTGAGCCTCTTCCATTATGGTCCCTTTGATCGAATCTTGGGGGTGTGGCTAAAAATGGTTGAGCTGAATGAATCGGGACAGAATATATAGGCATGACAGAACTAAAACGGTTGTAGGGGTTTAATGGGGCAGATATACCACAATTAATTTCGTTCATGACGTTCAAAGGTTCGTACACCGTACCTATATTTGTTTTATTTTCATGGACATTCCCAATGGCAGGGCTATTTTTAATCATATTTTTGAATTCCTTTATATCTACGTTATGCTTAGTGATTTTGGGAGAAAGACTGGGAGATATGTCTTGATAGGGTCCAAGGGAAAGTCCTAGGGTAGTGTGAGGTCTCCTATTGAGTGTTGCTGACCGGTATTTTAAGTCTAATGCCGGGAGGGTTGGAGGCAAGGGTGGGAGTGGTATTTGTTGCTTTGCGGCAACTTTGTTAGCCAAAGAGCCATCGAAGGCAAGGTCATTATGATTGTTCTTATAACAGTTGCTGTAACCACTAACGGTTTGGTATATATGTTTCCTCCTTGTAACACGATTTAAATCGTTATAATCACCAATTTTGCGATGATCAACGATTGCAATGCTAGTAGGTAAGGGGCAGCAGGTAGAGTCGGTGTTACAGTTGAGTAAATCACCATTGACTTTTACCTTTTCTGTAGTCGTTGTAAAAGTGGTAAGGGCAAATGCAGATTTTAATCGTCGATGTGTCTTTCGAAATGGTTTATTGCTTGCATTATCTTTAGGTTTAACTTGATCGTGTACTTGGATAGTGGTATCCTTTAGGCTGCGACAATCTATCAAAGGTTTCTTGGGGCTAACTTTAGGAAAATCTATTATATAAAAGACAGGACATTTTGGGAGTTTAATTAAAATATAAAGTTATAATATGGCTTTGGCCAATAGGTTAGAAATTAAAAATAAAGTAAATAACCTCTTCATATCAAGGCTACGGTCTTATATTAAATTCACTTCGTAAAAAAATTTCTATGGTTAACAAATGTCAATGTCAGAAAAAATAAGCCTATAAAAACATAAAAGCAAATCCTCATGATGGCCTTATCTCATATATGTTTTCCGTTTTTCGTGGTTTTTTCCGCCTTCGGCTCCATAGATCCGTCCATATCAAAAAAGGCCTTTTTGACCAAATTGACAGATTTTGCGACCTCGAGAATACCCTAAAAAACTCAAGAATTTTTTTTTATACACTTCTGTAAATTTTTTATCTCAAGTAATAAGAAATAAAATTTTTAAGTATATCAAGCTCTTACATCAACAATTAGATTTTACATATTTGGCACCCCAACCTAAATATGACCCAATTATGAGGTTTTAATAAAAATATTACAATTTGAATATAACAGTTTGACTGTTTTAAATACAAAAATATTTTTTTTTTCAATATTTTTATGTTTTTTATAAATTTTTAAAGTTTATAGTTGACTAACTAAGTTTGATTAGAACAATAAACGGATACTAGGATGGCAGGTTATCAAAAATTTATTGACCTGTGTTATAAAGCCATTTTTTTACCTAAATTCAAACAATTCAACCACTTAGTTGAGTTATTAGATTTGATATTTTATTATTGTTAATACAAAGCAGGTTAACATATTTACAATTAAAAGGTATTATACATTGTATTTGTTTTAAACTGGTCATATAATATTAAATAAACTAAAACTGGTTAACAAAAGGTGAATAAAAAAAAACTAAAAAAAAATTATTCGGACAATGATATCATTCTTGTTTTAAAAGATTCCAACCTTCTGTTAAAATTTTTTTGCCTGCTGGTTCTAAAACTTTAGTTAAAAATATATTAATAACAAGCCTGTCAAAATGATATTCATTGAATTTCGAAACGATGGTTTGGCGGTACTGAAGGTTGATTGCTGAAGAGCTAAAGGCTTTTTAAGCAGTAAGGCTTTTCGAGTAATTTTAGCAGGTTGGCTATATTGTGTCCCATCAATTGTTCCATAGGTTTCTTGTTGAGATTCAATTTGTGCAGAATCCTACGATTTTTATTTACAAATATAATATTTTTATAAAATACCATATTTCAAATTAATAATTAAGAAAATAGAAAAAATGAGTAATGAATTTTGTAATTAAAAAATTACCCAATCATGTGAAGTTGAAGGAAAATCCAATGTATTTTCTTTACTCTGGAAGTACAAACCCTGTGAATCTGCTTTAATTTCACAATCGGGAGTGATGTAAGCAGATGGGTAGCTGTAATCATTATTTCCAAAATAATTTTCTTTTACAGTTGAATAAACAATTGCTGAACTGTGTCTTGCAACATCAACAACGTTAACATCTTGACCCTTAGATACCAAATTTTTGTTATTTGTATCAAATTGTGACTGATGACTACAAAGGGTGTTTTCAATCACATCATAAATGCTTTTTACTGTTAAATTTTTTTGACTAACCAAATTTTTTGCTTCATTATTTTTACAATCCAATTTTGTGCCAAATGTTTTGGTTGCATGTCTAAAACTTTTTAATTTATTAAAAATTTTGTAATATAGGTATGACTTAGTACAAGTGCATAACACTGATCCATTTTTCCCCACTGTACTTTTATTAGGTTTAGGCTTGATGCTTGTGTAGTGATGTATCTGAAAAATTTAAATATAAAAAAGTATATATACCTTATTATTAGGGGCTGTATAACAATCTGAAAGTGAAGAATATAGTTGAGCAGGACTCCTTTTAATATCTTTACTTAAATCAATTTCATTTTCATTAGGTATCCTAGGTAGTTCTCTTTCTTTTGGTCTATAATTATAAAAGCAAATCATAAATCAAATAAAAAAATATACAAGTTAATATCCATTTTTTAAAAAAGCAAGAATAATTTAAAAAAATTAACTGAATTTAGAAACCTTGATAGAAACACACAAAAAATTGGTGAAAAACCTAGGTATAGTAACTTACAATAAAAAAGTGTATTCAACAGACCACTGTACACCTATTAAAATTTTATAAGTTAAAAATCACTGGACAATCCAGGGGATGTTAACCTGAGCTTACCCTTTGCTAAATTTGGTCATTTTTTTATTTTAAAAATTCATAAAAATTCTATGTTGGTATCGTTTTAATTTAGCTTATAATGGCTGTTATTTAGAACTTGCTAAATATACTTCTAGAATATGTTCAATATGTAATTTAACAAATTTGATGAATATATATATTAGAATATATCTGATAATTTCCATTTAGTATAAATTTTTTTACCCCCTTTAAAAAATCATCTCAAATAAACAAGCATTTACCTAATATCTCTGATGTTTTCGTTAGGTATTTTGATTGAAAATAAACTAATTTTTTATCCACATTTAATATTACTTCTTGATTTTATTTTGGTTGAACATCAGGCCAACGCCTATCACACATGGTTTTTAAAATTAGCTATTTTTATTCCAATTTAAATTATTTTTTCGATAAATAGCCAAAATCTTTAGGCATTATGGTAACATTATTTTTAGCTAATGTTTTAAGGGAAAGAAAAATCCAAAAAAAGTTCATGGCGTTACCATTAATCTTACCCCATACATGGGATCAGGGCTGACATGTTCAACAAATACTGATATAAAGGTTTATAATAAACTTTTTTTGAATTTTATCTGAATACTTTACAGAAAAGCTATATTGTTTTAAAACAAATGTTATAATATTTATTCATTATAAAATAGGAGTCACAATAATAATTAAAAATTTTATTTATTTTAAGTTCATATATTAATAGACAAAAGAGGATCAAATTAAAGAGCAAAAAAAGTTTGGCATATATTACAATGATGAATACAATTACTTACAACATTTAAAAAATGCTAATCAATATGACCCTGAGCTGATTGATATAATGCACATTCCTGCTGATGAGGTATATACTGTAGAAACAATTGCTCAAAAATAATTTTGCTGTAATTATTACTTTTTTAGAAAGTTTTGAAAAAAATGCTGAAAGAAAAAGAATTAGCCCAAATTGATTGCATAGATGTTGAAATAGAAGCTGCTTTAAATTTAGAAACTGAGCTCATACAAGATTTGGAAGATGATTTTTTGGTACAAGCAAGTTGTGGTGACATAAAACTTCTCGAAAAAGATGAAGATAGTGAACAAATATCAGTAGAAAGTGAAACTCCAAGTATAGAGAGGATATTTTATCATAGTCAAACTGATTTAACACTTTCTCATTCCGAATCAGATGATGACAATGCTTCACAATTACACGTTGGCCTGGATAAAAATGGTTCCAATTGTAGTTTGGCATTAAATAACATAAATGATAAAGAGTTTGATAATGTAAGTACTGCTTTAACACTACTTTTTATGTATTTATGGTTATTGTTAATTAGTTACAAGGTTGACATTTAACACCAGTCTACAAAAATTAATTTGAGCAAACTTATCTGCAATATGGTCTTTTCCAATTTTTTATGTATTTAGTTTAGAACTTGACCCTACAAAAAATAGAAAGTCATGTGGCAACATTAGGCAAAAATGATTGATTTTCTTAACATTTTTATAAGTCAAAAATATTTATTTTACTATTAATCATGTACTTGTATATAAAATGTTTTACACTCAAAATTTTTATTAACATGATTTAATAATTTATAAACTATATTTCAATGCTTAGAGCAGGCCTACAAAATTTGATTAGAAAAAAAGGTGTGTTAATTCAAATGACAATAGCCATGATCTGATTAAATAAGCTCTTTAATAATTTGTTGAACTTATTACTAATGTTAATTTGTGTTTTTAAATGACAAGTATGGATTTTCAAGGGTTTATCCATTTCGATGCAGATTTATAATAATGGCCTATTATGTTATTTTATTAGCTTTGAGATTATATCATAAAATATAGATTATTGATAATAGTTTTTGTATTAATCTCATTTTTCGAACAAGCTTTTCAATAAGTAAACATATTCATTATTAATAGATGTATCCACTATTCCAATAGGTCCTAATTTTTTTCTTTTATTCAAGTTTTACAAACATGGATACAATGACGTAAATATTGGAGGCTTAAGTGATGATGAAGATTTAAGCATGCAGCATCTTACCCTTAATAAACTTGATATATCAGCTATGAGCCTGCCTGTAAAGTAAACTTTCATATATTTCAGGTTTTATTTTTATATTTTTTTAATTTAATATGATGAATAATGTAAAAGGTTTGAACCTTAAAGGCCACACCTGTTTTGTTTAAGGATGATTACAGAATTTATTCTGAATTTTAAAATGTATTATATAAAATTATACAGGTTTACAAAAATATAATTATCATATGTATTAGATTGGTGGTGTACTTTTTTTTAAATCCTTCTTTTTTTTCATCATAAACATTTAATTATTAAATTTTACATTTTTTGCCACCTTAATAATTTATAAAATTTAAAATTCTCATTGCAAAAGTCAACCATTTTAAGCTGGGTTGTTATAAATATAAAATCATCTCACATATATAATTAAAATAGATTAAAAATAGTATTTTGATTATAAATTATAAAATTAATTTCTGTTTATTTTAAAAAATTATTTAATTAAGTCTTGAGTTTGCAAAAGTGTCATATAACATTTAATATAACCTCATTTGTTGAGGAAAGAAACTTTTTTTGGCGGAAAACGTTAAAAGGAAAAAAATAGACCTGTAATTTACATCCAACATGGGTACGTAAGGCTAAGGCTTATTAAGTCTTTCAGTATCTTTATAATGTTGTTTTATCCATTTTATAATAATTCTATATTTTTAAGGGTGGTGATTATTAGCACATCTGTACCTATCATTCAACTTTCCCTTTTTTAGTAGATCAAAAAAATGGGACAGTATCGTGATTGAGGTGCCAAAAGAGTCTCCACACATGCAGAAATACATATACGTTGATTCCGATGACGAAAAACTTGAAAATGATGAAGATTTCTTCAGCTCCTCTGACAACATTGACGAAAGTGACAATGATGTTGAATCCGTTTTAAGTAAGTTTTCGGTGATGCGAAATTAGAAAGTTGTTCAAAATTTGGCACTAGGTTATGTTTAATGTCGAACTCTCTTATTTCAAAGGGTAACTTAACTCACTTAAAAATACCTTTGATATTTAAAAAATTTATATAGCTAAATATTTTCAATGGCCCTTTTTATTAAATACATGTAAATATTTAAATATAATCGTTCTTCATCTGATTTACATGGGGGCATCCAAATTTTTATTTAAAAAAATGCCTTTTTAACCAGAGCTGGGAAAAAACCCATTTTTCGACTAAACTCAAATTTTTGTTTTTTAAAATTTTTATGACAGATTAATAAAATCAATTATTAATAAATATAGAATATAAGGAGAAAATCATAAATTTTATAGATATTTTCTTGATTAAAGCTAAAACCTTTTATTTTTTCCAAATTTCGAAAAATAAAGAAATGAGTTTGACCCATAAAAGGGCATTTTCCCAGCTCTATTTTTAACTTCGTTATAAAGTAACTGTGTTTAACGTATTTTCATATGAAATTTGCCGCTAATAATAATTTGGTAAAATTATTTACAGATATTTTTAAACACTATAATTCTACTAAATTTTCTTATATATATGGTATTTAATTGAATATAGCTCTTCACAAAGGCAATTCAATCAAACCATCCCTCATTCCTGATCCATACAAGGTTTGTTTAACTAATATGATTTTGTCTTTTGTTTGTACAGAAAGGTTGCCTCATTTTTTTATTTTAATTACATAGCATTTAATTAACTATTATATTTTTGCAGAAGGTCAATCACCAGAAAGATAATTCTTCACTACTCAGTACAAATATTATAAAGCGATATACCCCTTTAAGCACAATCATATCTGCCAATGCAAGGCAGACAAATACAGATAATGATTTGCAAAGTCATACTGCTGCCTCTCATATATCAAACACCTCTCATTTCACCATTTGCAAGGATAAAATGGAAAATAAGGAACGAAAAAAATTTATTAAGGAAGAACGTAAGGTATGATTTTAGTTTTGCTTGAATTTTAATAATTAACACTTTTCATAGCTACGAACTTAAAATTGTAATCACATGATTGTTTTTATAACTCCTACCATTATTTATTACAGAAAAGGAGGGAAGAGAAAAAAACTAACAAATTAAATTTCAAGAAAGAACTTGGTAAAGATTATTTGCAACGGGTCAACACTAAAGCCAATCATCTAACTGCTATCAAATTGAGCTGAACATATATTTTATAAATAATTTAGCAAATTTATATCTATAAAATTGAAAGATATTTATATTTTATTGATTTATTCTAAATGTGCAAACTCTTACAACAATATATGGAAAGTGGTTTTATTAATTTTTTTTATAAATATACAGAATTATAGGCCTTTTATTATTAAAAATAAAAAAAATAAAATTATAGTAAAAACATGCCCATTTTCAATATTCTTTACAAAAAAAATTAGTAAAAAATTTGGCAAAGTTTTTAGGCTATTGATTGCCCAGCCCATGTTGTAGTTTTTTATTTATTTTTAAAAGGCCACCAATGTAATCACCTGATGTATCCTTCTCAAACAAATTTTATGATATTAAAATTTATTGCTTGCATAAAAATAACAAGATACAATCACCAAATATAAGATATTATTAATATCCTAATAAGATAGACCCCTTATTCCTCTAAAAAATATATAAAATAGCGATATTAAATTATTATTCTATATATTTATATTAATTATTCCCATGGGTATTTAGCGATACATATTGCTCATAAATATATTTTGTTACTTTAAGCATGGTCAAAGATTTCTTCTTACCCCATCATTTAAATGTTTATGGACGTGATTGCCAACATTTTTTATAAAAATATTCAGGACCAGTTGTTTAGAGTTAATTAAAAAACTTTTTAAAAACAAAATGAGCTGCCACGTTTTGAATATCCATTATGTAACCTTACATCATGGATAGCCTTAATTCCTTTGTATGGTGGATGTGCGGAAAACGAGTACAGGCCCTTAAATAACTTAACAACAAATTTTGGCTTTCGATTGGGGTACTCATACCTCATGCGATACCATCGTAATATTATGTACCCTTATAACTTATTCGTTTTTTGAAATCTTTTCCAACCATTTTAGTTCAATTTTCAAACTCCCCAAAATTTTGCTTAAGTTAAAAAAAAAGTTCTTTTGCATAATTCCTTTATGGCTTGCCCGTTACGATACCATTAGATTAATTTTTTATTAACAGGCTCCTATACCGTTAATCCATTGTGTTCAATTTTTTTTCTACAAAGTAAAAGCAGGCCACAGCCATTGTAATAAATTATAGTTGGCAAACTTATAAAATTAATTTAATGTTTTTTTTTAAATTACAGCGAAATTCATCGAGCAAAGTAAAATATATAAACTGCAGCCTAACTAAAAAATTTTGCGCAAAGTTTTTTTACACGAATATTGACCTGTAAAAAGTACACTTTTTTCTTTTCTACATCTTTGACTAATGAAAGTGAGGACCTCATAAAGACAAACTTATTTAATAGGACATAAGGTACTATTATGATCTTAATTTCTTGGTGAAATTTTAAATATGTGTAATATTATTAATAAGCATCAATGGATAATGGTAATAATTATAAATCCTACCTTCACCACTTGTTACTAAATAGTATAGTTTATATTTTAAATTGCATATGTTTAATAAAATTTTTAATGGTATTGATCTCCCAAAGTCTGCCCACTATTACACAGGTCAATTTGAAAGTTGTGAGCTGACTACAGAGGTCAAACCTGCCAGAAAAATTTTCAAGTCCTTTACCGTATTTAATAATCAAACATTGAAATTCAGCTGTAAACATTGATATTTTTTGAAAAAAATATTTATAAAACAAAAACAATAATAAAAACAATTATTTTTACACTTAAGAAGTTAGATTGTTAACTCAAACTTGTAAAATATTTTCATTAAAAACTGTTAATATAAAGGTTGGAGTGCAAAATATACTGTACAACCTAAATATTAATGTAAGAGCTTGATATAATTAAATGTTTTTTCTCTTTATTTTAGATAAAAAATATGTCAAATTTTAATATGAATAAAAAAATCCTGTCTTTAACAATAATTGTATATTTTAAGGTCGCAAAATCTGTCATTTAATAAATGACCATGATATGGACGTAGCAAAATAGCCAAAGGCGAAAGAAAATTGGAAAACGATTATATCTACGAGTTAAGTCCATCATCGAGAACAATTCATTTAAATTTTTAATTTTTATAAAATTGATATTTCTCAACCTGTGTATAATATTTGTCAAAATTTTTTTTGAATTAACCAGCACAATTTTTTGGTACCGAGATTGTGATTGTTAACGCATCATATTAAACGCGACTCATATATTTGTAAACTAGGTCTTAGGCCTCACAATAGCAAGGATAAGACATTACTTTTAAAACCTCAAAAACGATCATTTTTACCCTAATTATATTTCCGAACATTAACCAATTTTGGCTTTGGGGCGGGCCACCACATTTAATAATAGGAGTCTTCAAAAACGCGTTTATAGGCATTTTTAATGATTTTGCCATCTTTATAGTATTATGGTGTTGTTCTTTGATTTCCCGATCGTTATATAGAATGTTTGTATATTTTTAAGGACACTTTACGTAGGCACAAATTTTTATAAAAAGTCATTTTTGAGCCCATGTTTCGACGATACCATATGGGAAAAAATTAAATCTATCAAAAGTAAATATTAATTAATTTTATGAAAACTGTAACACAAAGGGTATAATAGGGTCAATATGCTCATATTAAACCCCTAAAACTTTATAAGTTATAAAGCTATGCATTTGTTTTTTATTGATTATATTTTTTTATGGATTCTATTGACACAAAGTAATAAATCAGCAAAATGACATTTCTATAATCTGAGCGCAAAAATAACATGCGCAATTTTGAAAATAATATTGTGACATGTTGAGAATGCAGCAAACAGATTTTAAGCAAGGGCATATATTGGCTGTCGCAAGTTATCAAGTTTGTATCTGAGTTTTTTTGAGGATATACAAAAGTGCCATATTTTATTCCAAGGGATGATGGTTTGCTATTTGGCGGTAACGACTGCTTAAAAATTTAAATGAAATAAATTGTATTAAAATCATAAAAGTTCAATCGAGGTTCGATATATTAAGATTTTAATTATGTTAAAGAATATTAAAAATACCTTCGGCAGCTACAAGGCGTATGAGCGTTTTTTGTGCAAATGTAGGAGAAAAAAAATTTAGGCACGTTTTAAGATTATTTTTTTATTTTGTTTAAACTAATTTTAGTTATTTGATTAAGGCACGTTGTAGTTTTATTATTTTCTTCTTTTGATAATAAAACACATTTATGCAAAAGATAAGCATGAAAAATAGTTTTGTTAAAATTAAGATAGTAAAAAAAAATAAAATTATTAAAATTTTAAAATAAACATAGAAGCAAAAAATAATAGACATGCCCGTGAGGTTCCTCACAATTCGCACCTTACGAAAGATTATTTTCATGAGTTTAAAAATACAATTACGAACGGACCCCATGCAAAATCGCATAAAAACAATTGTTGAGTAGGTTTCACCATAATAGAGGCTCTCTTTTAACCTGAGCAAAGCATTTATTATTGATGCCGGCGACCTAAATTTTTAGCCTAGGCTCTCACTTTTGGCATATCGTTTAACACAGGCAGGTCACTCAGCAGCTTTATAGTTGTTGAACACGTTTGCTGGAAAAGAAAAGTCCTCAATCCATATAAGCCCTTTACATTTGGTTCAGTAATTTATTAAATATACCTGAACTTTCGGGTTCAGAAGCTTTATAAAATAGTCATGAATCGTTTAATTTTGAGTCGTTAGCGCAATGATCATTTTTTAAGGGCGCGTTCAGAGTCTATTCATTTTTACGAAAATTCTTAAAATTTTTAAAATTTGGGTCATCGAAAATTTCTAACCATTTTCTACAATATTTTGTTGCCTATGCAATTGCTTAAGGTAATGATACCTTTATTCATACTCGCACTCATTATTAGATATCACATACAATTCTAGTTATTGAAAAGATTTTTTTTTCATTACCTAATTTCTCATTATCGAGTCATTTCAATACGATTATAAAAATTGCGTTTATATATTCTTTCAACAATTAGCAAATATTTTTGTTTAAAAAAATTTAACAAAGTGATGGATCTGCCCTCATAAAAAAAGTTGTCATTTATGAGATGTTAGAATTCAAATTAGGTTTTACTACCTAAAGAACATGTTTGTTAATTTTTCTTGACAAATTCTTATTATAACACTTACCTTAAAAAATTTATATATTTACATTTGCAACTTTTTAGATAATTATTTGTATAAAAATGTCAACCTGGCGCATTTAATTGTTCCCTTGCTTCTGCCAAAGCCTCTGCTTCTATTAATCAAAATTATAAATTATAAATTGGGAATCAAATTGTAAATCCAGCCGTATTATAAGGACAAATTGACAGGTTTATTACACAGGTCAACAAATTTTTGAGAATAATGAGCTAGACCAGACCTGCTTAAATATTTTAAAATCCGTTTACCGTGTTTTCTAATCAAACTTTGTAATCCAGCTATAGATTTTAAAATTTTTGAAAAAAATGTTTAAAAATATAATTTAAATAATATATTAAATTTTTTTTATATTCACATCAGCTAACTGTTAAATTTAAACTTCAAACAATATGTTTATTTTAAAATCGATATATATCGTGTCCCATTTAGGTTGGGGAGCATAATCTATAATACCTAAATGTTGATGTGAAAACTTGATATACGGAAAAATTTTATTTGTTACTTATTTTAAAAAAAAAAATATAAGTTACAAGTAATTTTGAGATACAATTTTTAATTTTTATTTTTTAGTATCCTCAAGGTCGCAATATCAGTTAATTTAATCAAATATGGCCATTTTTTTGATATATACCTAAGAAATAGCTGAAGTTTGCAAAATTTAAAAACGGTATATGAGACCTTGATGGGGATTATTGTTCCCCCCAGTGTCAAAATTTTTTTTTCTCACTCATTGATTTTTGTCGACCTGTGTTATTAGACGATAAAAGGTATTACGTTAGGCAAGCTGTATTTGATTGACATTTATGAAAAAAAACTCATAGCTATAACCTGCAGTTTAAATTTCATGGCTTGTACTTTCGGGCCTGGCCAGGCCGAAAATAAAACAAAGTTTCGGGTAGAACCGGGTCTAATTTAAAAATTATGTCGGGCGGGCGGGGCCAGACAATCACCGCCTAAACTCTAGGATAGATTCATTGAAAATGCTTTTGCTGGGATAATTGTGAAAAATTATTGTTTTACGGAAAACCTGGTACTATTAATTATTATCTCTGGTACCCGCATCTGTTGTTATTAGCAGTAAATTAAGCTTTATATATTAATTTAGTGTTATAGTTAACTTGAAATCATTTTTATGCTAGGCCTAGTGTTATTACGTCGACTAGTTCTAGGTTGAGATATTTAATCGAACACTTAAACAAATATCGATGTCAGAAACGTGAATTTTATGAAAACATAAAAGAATGCATCCCCATGATGGCCTAATCTCATATATATTTTTCGTTTTTCTTAGTTTCTTTCGTCTTTGGCTCCGTAGATCCGTCTATAACGAAAAATGGCCTTATTTGACAAAATTGACAGATCTAAATATACCCTAAAAGGAAAAAATTTAAAAATTTTTTTTTGCATATAAA